>SJXQ01007410.1:16194-64215 GCA_006408695.1 Aepyceros melampus | reverse complement strand
ACTCTAAACCTCACAGCCACCTCTGGGAAATGGAAGCAGTAACAGTGTCTACCTCACAGTATTGCTGTTGCAAGTTAAAGAGATGAAGGTTTTGAGACTTTCAGCAGAGGGCCTGCTGTTACCATGAATATTAACATTTCTGTTTAGGCAAGATCCAGGGGCGTCTGACAGGGAAAAGCCCATGGATTAGGCACAAGGAATGGTACAACATTCCTGGAGTCTCAGATGGGGACAGATTGTATGTGCAAGGTCAAGCACCATTTCTAATTAGTACCTTTAAAATTTGGCAAACACTGGATGCAAGTAAAATGCACAAGAAGAGGAAAATAGTTTGAGGCTACTAACAACAAATTTCAAAGAGGTATTCATGTGGTTAAGATAAAAGCTCACCAAAAACTGTTAAGGGCAGGGTATCAAAATGCTTATTTATACTGTAAGATCTCAACAATAAAATGTGTGTATAACTGGTACCTAATACAGAAAAAAAGCACAGGATAAACTTCAAACTCTTAAAAGGAAACATTTGTAGATGGTGGAATTACGGGAGACTCTCCTTTATATTTAATTTTCTAGAATACACGCAAAATCACTTATGCACCAGAAAAAAAAAAAAAATTGAGAATCAAGACCAGGAGTACAGCTTTTGCAGCCAAATCAGCTGCAAGCCCAGGTGCCATTTTTTTCTCAGACAGGCTTGGGCAGGAGTGTGGAGCCACACAACCTCCTCCAAGAACCTGCTCACCAAAGTGCCTTTGCACCTTTTTTCTGCTAGAAGGCCTCCTTTCTCAAGATTTTGACCTCACTCAAGGAACTGTGTGGCAACTTCTGCGATCTTTCTGGTATTTAGTTATGATAGTCCAGCCCTCTTTGTCCTAAGCCACGCCCACACCCCTCACTCTCCCCGAAACTAGGATGCTCCTCCACACTCAGCTGCAGGCAGGCCTCCTGTCTAGGCACAGTGTGGCTCTGCAGAGGTGGCCACCCAGGCAGGCTTCCAGGCCCCTCACCTCACACTCTGCCTTGCTCTTTGGTCCGACGGTGCCCCGGATGCGCTCACTCAGGGGAAGGTGCTGGATGAAGGTGAAGCCTGGGAGGACGGAACAGTAGGGCTCTGCCCGCTGCCCGAAGTTGAACTCCACCGCACAGTTCTTCACCAGGACGTGAGGATAGAGGGCCTGACCCCCTAAGGCTTCCTTCTGGATTCGGAAGGCAATGCCCATCCACTTCCCATTTTTGGTGAAGGAAAGTTCCACGTCATTTCCACATTCAAAGTCCTAGGAGAAAAAAGCCAAAGAAAGGTAAGTTCCAGTGCTCTGCGTAAGGTACGAGGAACCGTGAGTCAGGGAGATGTAAGGGGTGGAAACAGCTTGCGCCCCAGATTCAAGTGCAGCCCTCCTCAACATATAAATGTGCCCGCCAACCCCAAGGAATGGCTCAGATCATATGCAGCCCAAGGCCCTCTTTGGCCATAACCCAGAAGTGGATGTGAAGTATGTAATTTTAGGAAGTTCCAAGTATTTGAGTCTTGTGCCTAGCCTAAGATGGAGAGGAAGCTGTCCTGTCCATTCTCAACTCCCACAAGACAATGGATGGAAAGAAATTCGCAGCAGGGCCTGTTAAGTCAAGCCTGGCTCCAAACGTGCATCCATTTATGTGTTCAACACATGCTCCCTGAGTTCCTGCTCTTCCTGATGCAAATTCTAGTCATCTGAGCCTGACAAGAGTTCAGAGCCTAGTGGGGAACCAGAAAAGGACATTATTCTAATTCAGTGAGAACACCCACACAGGATCAAGATTCTCTGAGGAGGACCCTGTAAGCCAAGTCCTGAACAATAAATGGGAACGAGCCAAGTTTGGGGTAAGAGAAGAGAGTCCTTAAGAGAAGTGCTTATGTACAAATCTGGCAGTGAGAGGACACAGGGTCAGACTGGCTGAAGCATAAAGAACTGGGAGGTGGTTAACTTCAGGCACAGCTGGCGCTGGAAGGGAGCATATTCATGAATTCAACAATTCATTGAGTCCTTACTGATCAGCTGAGGTTTAGTGTCAAGATCCTGTTTTGGAAGGTAGACGGCTTCAGTTCTATCATTTACTACATCTTCAGTTTCCTTTTTGAAAAAGATTCCACAATACAGCAGAGTTGTGCTAAGGACTAAACAGGTTAATGTATTTCCTACAGTGAGAGCACGAGTGGGTGGTCTCACTCCCAGATGCCAGACAACTGCTCTGGACTGAAGCATGGGGGCGGGGAAGGAGTTTAGATTCCTGCTGATGGCAGCAGAGCAGAGCCCCTGACTTCCTAAGAGCAGAATCGCCTGGTCAAAACTGTGTTTCACAAAGATCACTTCAGCTGCAGGGCAAAGGTTAATAACTAAGGAAGACTCAAAATTTGGGGTCGTAAGCAGACGGGAGCAAAGGCTGAGTGGTATTCCTTCCCTTCCTGCAGGCAGAGACCACCTTGGGACTTGCCTTTGAGCAGCTGTGAAAGCCCCCTTCCCCCAAGGAGCCTCCTCGCCACCCTCCTCAGTGGTCACAGGGCATAGTTCTACATGGTCCTTTGTGTCTCTAAGTGCCCATACAGGTAGAGATCATGCAGGGCAGACACACAGACATCTGCTGGACTAATCCTGCCTCAATTCCTACAGTATGGTCCCTCCTGTATCTTCTCACCTGAGCAAGAATCGCCCAGGTCACTTTTGCTCTGTTGTGGAACTGAACGTGGCAGGGGCTAACCTTTCTTATGTCCACCAGCTTCAACTACAGGAACTTACTCCCTGTATGGAAACCAGCACCCTCAACTGACAAATCCGGCTCAACAGGGCCAACAGTCAAGGAGGCATGAGTACCTGTGTCACTTCTGCTGAAACATCCCCGGGTGTCACTCTAGGGCCTAAGGATCCAAAGTCCTAGCCTGGCACTGTCAAAGTCTGTGTTTTCACAGCCTCATCTCTCACACCTCTCTGTGCTGTCCCTGAGGTGCCAAGTATTTCATTCCTTATGTTTGCTGAAGTGAGCTATACTGTCCTCTCCACCTGGAAGGTCATCTGGTCCTCTTTTGTGAATGCTGAGAACTCAAGCTCTGACACTGATGTCCTCCCTACTAGTTCCCCTTCAGGTCACTGATTTTTCACACCCCTTCTTAACCCTTCGCTCTGAATCTTTTAAAGTGATGCCATCACTTCATGGCAAATAGATGGGGAAACAGTGGAAACAGTGACAAATTTTATTTTTCTGGCCTCCAAAATCACTGCAGATGGTGAATGCAGCCATGAAATTAAAAGACGCTTGCTCCTTGGAAGAAAAGTTATGACCAACCTAGACAGCATATTAAAAAGCAGAGACATTACTTTGCCAACAAAGGTCTGTCTAGTCAAGGCTATGGTTTTTCCAGTAGTCATGTACAGACGTGAGAGTTGGACTCTAAAGAAAGGTGAGGGCTGAAGAACTGATGCTTTTAAACTGTGGTGTTGGAGAAGACTCGACAGTCCCTTGGACTGCAACTGGAGATCCAACCAGTCTATCCTAAAGGAAATCAGTCCTGAATATTCATTCGAAGGACTGATGTTGAAGCTGAAACTCCAATACTGTGGCCACCTGATGTGAAGAACTGACTCATCTGAGTAAACTCGGGGAGTTGGTGATGGACAGGGAGGCCTGGCATGCTGCAATCCATGGGGTCGCAGAGTCCCATGTGACTGAGCAACTAAACTGAACTGATCCTTTAAACAAAGGAAACTGAACACAGAATCTTAAAAAACAGAAGTAAAGATGAACTGGTTGAAGCAAGAGTCAAAGCCCAAATTTCCCAAGTGCCACACACTCAGAATGTCACGCCCGAATAAGAGCTTGGGGAACACAGTCACGCTGATGACACATTAAACTGCTACAACCTCACTGGAGTTGGAGTACAGTCTTGACAGTAGCTATCAAAAATTAAAACTATACCTCTGACTCAGAATTTATGCTTTCAGTAACATATATCCTACAACTGTATGCCCGCAAGAATGCAACATGCAAACTGCCACTCCAACACCGCTAAATGTGCTCCAACGGGGAAGTGGGAGACTAAATCACACAGGACGTCCATGAATGGGAACATGAAAAGCCCTCCAAGATACTCTGGTAAGTGGGAAATGATAAGCTATCACTGCAGCATCAACTGTTCCAAGAAATAACTTTCAGGTCCACCAGGGGAAATTGACACCTACATTAGACTAGGAAGCCACTAAGTAAAATGATGAGAAATTAACCAAATGTCTGTTAAGAGAGGACTGATTATATAAATATGGTGAAAGTGAAAGTGAAGTCGCTCAGTCATGTCCGACTCTTTGTGACTCTGTGGACTGTAGCCCACCAGGCTCCTCCATCCATGGGATTCTCCAGGCAAGAATACTGCAGTGGGTTGTCATTTCCTTCTCCAGGGGATCTTCCCAAGCCAGGAATCGAACCCACGTCTCCCGCATTGCAGGCAGACGCTTTAACCTCTGAGCCACCAGGGAAGCCGTAAATGTGGTAGATCAACACAATGACTGCAGACTACATAAAAGAACAAAGAAGCCCTCTAGGTAATGATATTAAAAAAAAAAAAAAAAGCCTCTAAGATATATAGTTAAACAAAGACAGATACAGAATAACACGTGTAATATGCTACCTTTTGTATAGAAAAGAAAAATAACCACCACCTTTCCTGTATTTTGATAAAGAAATGCTGAGTAGCAGTGGGCTCGTGTGTAGGGGAGGGCATCTGTGAGCCAGGGGCAGGGTCTGAAGACTTTATACTGTATGCCTTGCTGTATGTCTGGATAGTTTTGAAATCCCTAAGAATTTATTAACTATCCAACAGTGCTTTAAATTGAGCTAGACTTATACTTTCTGTGCAGACAGGGGAAAGATAGCTGAGATTTACTGTTCAATCGAAAAAATGCGAGGATTGGAACAGTGTGCAGGATATAGACATGGTTAATTTTTATTCAAGAAAACATGCTATTTATTAAAAAGATAATGAGGTCATGACTGACAAAAGACTGAGAAACTGTTTCAGACTAAGACATGACAAGAAAATGCAAACAGTGATCCTGGACTGGATCCTGAACCACAGACCAAACTGCTCTAAAGGATACTGATGGGACAGCTGGCATAACTTCACCATGGACTGTGGAGTAGATAATAGCATTAAATCAACATTAAATTTGATTACTGTGGTTAAGAGAATAGCTTTATTCTTAAGAAATGCATACTAAAATATTAAGGACTAAAGACAGAAAGTAGGCATCTTACTCTCAAGTAGGTCAGATAAAAATCATATATATACACATATATATATTTGAGAAAAATGATAAAGCAAACATTAGAATCTGGACAAGGTTCTATGAGAATTCTATGGCTTTTCTTTAAGTTGGAAATTCTTTCAAAGAGGGGAGAAAAAAAGACAGAAAGAAAAAAAGAGTACCATGTATAAAAATATAAGGGAGAGAAGGAAGAAGGGAGCGGGAACAAGGCCAAGAGGAAGCATCCACCTGGTTAACCACTCTCCCTGGGGCTTCATGGCATATTTTTACAAACATTTAACTTCCAATGATCATAGTGTTAAGAGTATTTCCTGAGCATTCATTCTCTGCCAGACACTGTCGTAAGTGCTTCTCATGGTTTACCTTAATGACACCACATGAAATTCTGAGGCAGGTGTGAGAATTCCCACTGAGAGGAAACTGAAACACGGGGAGGGCAGGGCTGTGCGTTGAAAAGCAGGGACTGGGTCTGGGCCTGGGGATTCTGGCCCAGAACCATCAGCCACACTCTGTGCCTCTGTGAGTGCTGGTTGCTGCTCTTGGGAACTCAAGTTCAGGTTTCTTCTACCTTGTTCTGTTTTGCATCCACCCCATCCTCCTAAAAGGCAATGCACTATTGGAAGCCTGGCTAAACCAATGAGGTGAAGGGAGAAGTTCTGGGATGAGATGATGCTAAAGTGGGGGCAAGAGCAACACCACTGCCCTTGAGAACAGATAGAGCCTTTCATGGGCTTCCCAGGTGGTGGTGGGGTGAAGAATCTGACTGTCAAGGTAGGAGCACAAGAGACAAGGGTTTGATCCCTGGATCAGGAAGATCCCCTAGAGAAGGAAATGGCAACCTGCTCCAGTATTCTTGGAGAAAATTCCATGGATAGAGGAGCCTGGCAGGCTACAGTTCATTGGCTTGAAGAGATTTGGATACAATTGAGCACCTGCGCATGCTGACTATTCCACAGCAAAGAGAAGTAATTCCTTCGTTTGCTTAGGAAATGTCACTCTGGTATCTAGGAGTTGTGCATGTCTGACATCCCCAAACATCTTCAGGATGCCATCTGAAAACTCTGCACAAAAGACCAGAGGGGGAAGAATGGCAGAATTTTGCACAAAATGACCACAAACATTTCAGTGTGTCAAAGAAACAGAGGTATGGTGAGAGCGGCTGGACAAAGGGCAGACAATGGACAGAGGTATTCTGAAAAAGATGTTGCAGGTTGACCTCACAGGACCAACATTTGGTTCTGCCAACTCCCACGGGCTGCCAGCACTCACCGCAAAGCAGCCAATTACATCATTCTCTGCAAACTTGTCTCCATAGTTTTCAAAGCGGCTATTGGTGGACTTCTTCCCAGTGCCTCCGTAGCCATAGGAGAAAGGCTCTTCGCCTGAGGGAAGAAACAGGCAAAGGCAGGTTAGACCTGTGATGGTCACAATGGCCTTTATGGCAGTTACAAAGTTTTAAATTGAAACAAATAAAAGAAACATTTTCTTTGCCAGTTTTAGAATCAGGTGCTTTTGGGGGAGGAGGTAAGAAAGCTTCCATTGAAAGGAAGCCCTGAGGGTTTGATGGCTTTAGGTGTTAAGTCTGAGAGTTGGGAGCTGACCGAACTGCTTTGAACAGAAAGGGAGAACTGGGGAAAAAAGGGAGGAGGGAAGAGAGAAGCTGGGATGGAGGAAGGCTGTACACTAAGGCACATTTCTTCCCTATGACATTCAACATTCAGTTAGGTTTCCTAACGGTGTCTGGTGTCTGTTTTTGGTGTCAGTGAGTTTTGGTCAGAAATCAGTAAAGGGGTTTTGCTTTGCAGACCACGAGGTCTAACCCATAGGAAAGGTACCGATTTCCTCATGCTACACAACTGGGTTCTGAAGAAAGATGACTGAGACCCCAAGGGCCTTGGCTGACATCTGAGTTACAGAGATATTAGGCCAGAAACCTAAGTTCTGCCAGTAAAGCAGGCACCAACAAGCATGAATTCCAGGCCCAGCTCTGGCCTGAATCAGCTGTGTAACCTGGACATCTGCTTGACTGTTCTGGGCTTTGTTATCTTTATCTGTATCAACTATTCTCCATTTACATCTCAAAACTGAAACAAAGATTAGAAAGAGATGATATATGAATCTTAAATAAAACTACTAATACACATCAAAATGAAAACTGTACACTGCTTTTAACCTACCATTTCTACTCTTAAGGCTCAGAATAATTACATACAAGGAGAGCTCAAGTGTTTTACTATAAAAATTTGTAATCAACATAAATGACCTATAAAACATTTATAAATAGATAATACAATTATAAAATGAAAAATTATGCAGTGGTCAAAAAATCTATACTTATTTACAAAAATATAACCATCAACATTAAGTGCGAAAAAGCAGTCAGGCTACAAAAAAGTTCTATAACGTATCCCATTTGAGATACACAAAGGACAAAGAAACTGTCTCGAAGAATGCAGATGAAAATGCTAACACTAGTCATTATCTCAAAGGGTTAGAAGGATTTTCATTTCCCCTCTCTGTAATGGCCTGAATTTTCACGTGGAGCAGACATTATTTTCACAATCAGAATGTTTACATGATCAAGAAAGAAAGTCTCACCATCGGTCACTGAAATCAGTTACCTGGGGCCAGAAGGTCATTAGGGCCTCGGGAATCTGAAAATTCAAAACCTGTCAAGACAGCCCCTCCCTGCCTCTCTCCACCAGCCAGCCCTGGCCCCATTGGTCTTTCTCTTTTACTCTGGGTTAGGCTTGGGACAGAAAATTCCAGACAGAACTCACTGGAACTTGAGGACCGATTACTTTCACCATGGTTTGAGAACAGAGACAACCGGTCTTTTTTTTTTTTTTTTTAAGGGAACAGTTTTCTGAAGAGAACTTTGGACCCTGTTCTTAAAGATGAAGGATAAATTTTTTGTAGAAAAGTTGTATGACTGTAGTCCTTCCTGTTAAATCCTGTAAGTCTGAAGCTAGGCAGCACCACAAATCTAATCCCTGTGTCTGTTCTGGGTCCAATGCGGGAGAGAAGCTGAGGAAGCTTGAGAATCCAGGGATCATGGCACCCGCGCTACTCTCTGGATTGCTTGGCTGACCTCCCTTACCTAGCTGAGTGCTGCAAGAGTCCAGAGACCAACCAATGCGGACCACGTGGGGGTCGGGCTCTGTAGATGGAAGGTGCTTCACAGAGATTTCTTCATTGATCTGGGGACAGAGAAAAAGAAGGCTCAGAATTGATTCTCTGGAGGCTGACAGTTTAGGAGGCAATACAGGTGGGAAGTGCACAGATGTTAAAAAAAACAGGAATGGCTTCTGTGGCTGGGGAACATGCATCTGAGCTGTCTGAAGGGCCAGTTATACCAAAACCAGGGCCTCCAGAGGGCTCAGGAAAGTTCAGGGCCACAGAGATGGGAATTTAAAAATAGTTATTTCTTAGCTTTAATACTTGCTACAAGGCAAACAGGGACTCTCACAACATTTGGTGTGGACACATAAATTGGTGTAATGTCTTTGGAGGGCAACTTAACAGTCTTATTATTAACAGCAAATGCACATGCTCTATAACCAAGGAATTCAACTTTCAGTCTATCCTAGACATATACACACACACAAAAATGCAGTGTGGTGATCTTTATGTTGAAAAGGAAGGAAGGGAGAGAGGGGAAGAGGAAGGAAGAAAAAACCACCTGTGAACCCATACTGTGAATCCAGTAGTTAATTATCAAATAACCAATATTTATCTTATTAGTTTGTGGCTTTTGGAAAGCTGTTCTAGTAATTGACTTTTGGACACACGATTTTCACATTTTAACATCTCCAGAGTCAGTATATATCTTACAACTGATGTCGAAAGCACTATGTTAGTATAATTGGCAGTTTCTCTATGCACACAAAACAATGTGCAACTTGGAATCAAGTATCTTAGTCAAATATGATAACCCTTGGTTGTAGTTTCCACCTCTGAAAAATGGGGGACAACAGTACATACTTTGTGAAGAGATGGTGAAGATTAATGGAGATATCCATGGAAAGAACTTGGCACTGTACTGAGCACATGCAAGGTATTCTATAGCTATAGCTATCACAAATAAGTTTGGATATACAAAGGATACACAAGAAACTGTTAACACATAAAGTATCTCTAGAGGGTAGGATAGGGCTGGGAGGATGTGAGTATTACTCTGCTTTTTACTCTTCTGTGCTCTCCAACCTTTTACTAAACATGACCAGGTATTATTTTCATAAATACACTTTGACGTGGAACTGTGGAGAGATAATGGTAGAGGATATCCGGACAGCAGAACCCTACTTTGCCCTACTCTCACCTGGCCTCCCTTTAACTGGCCAGGGCCAATTCTTTCCAGTTCACTGTTTTTCCAAACAACTCCTCTCCCCAGCTCTACAAACATGTCACCCTCGAATGGCTGGCTATACAGCACCTAGGTCAAAACCCGTCAAGGAAAATATCTGCTTGATGAAGCAACGTATGGTCACCTTGCTTTCCCCATATATTATTTAGCAATGACAGTTCTGAATTCATTTTACTTTTTCTTTGGCCTGAACATAAAATTCATGTTCAATCAAATTTCTTTTGCAATCATGGCTCTGACCAAGGATGGACCTGCTTTCTGTCCCCATCCCTCTGTTGCTCCCACTTACCTTCATCTCAAAGCACACGCGGCCCCTTCTGACCCCGTAACTGGCACGGGCCCCTGACCACAGGTAGGCAAAGCCTTCAATCGTGAGCGGGTAGCCACTGCTCCGGTCTCGGGCCACTTTGAAGTGGAGGTCACAGTTATCTGTGGGGGAAAAAGCCTGTAGTTGGCTGATGTTTTAATGGTCCCCAAAGGGACAGGCCAGAGAAGGCAATGCACCCCATTCTAGTACTCTTGCCTAGAGAATCCCAGGGACGGAGGGAGCCTGGTGGGCTGCTGTCTATGGGGTTGCACAGAATCAGACACGACTGAAGCGACATAGCAGCAACAGCAGCAGAGGGACAGGCCGAGGTAAGTTTCCTGAGTGTTAACCAAAAGTACACAAGCTGACACGGTGTGGGGATAGGTTCACGAGAAACCAGCCACACCACCTAACCATTCTCTCTTTTAGCACAAAGGCCCTGCAATACTGCAAACTGGACTGCACAGGATGAAAGCTGCCACTCCACAGAGGGGGTTCTTCACCAGGCTGGGGTCCAAGCATGGCTGCCAAGGGCCCTCCTGCAAATAATACACACATGCCTCTCTAATGGGGCTAGTGGTGAAGAACCCGCCTGCCAGTGCAGGAGACATAAGAGAGGTGGGTTCGATCTCTGGGTCTGGAAGATCCCCTGGAGGAGGGCCTGGCAACCCACTCCAGTATTCTAGCTTGGAGAATCCCATGGACAGAGGAGCCTGGTGGGCTACAGTCCATAGGGTCACAAAGAGTTGGACACGACTGAAGTGACTTAGGAGGCACACTGGCTAGGGAGAGGGTCAATATCCTTTCAAGTGATTCTAGAATTTCAAAGGTTAGATTAATTCCCAACACCATAAACTTCAACGATCTCCCACACTAACTCTATCAGTGTGGGCTATCAGTCAGGTTCCTGCTGCCAAGAGCGGCGCCAACAGCTGACCCTGATCCACACCCGCCACCCAGGAGCAGGGTCAGGCGCGCCACAGGCTCCCGGCTCCTTGCACGGGCCCAGGACTCTGCTGCTCAGACTCTCCCTACTCTGCCAGGAGCCACCTACGTCTCCGGCAAAGTCTTTCCTGCCTGTCTCGTCCAGTAGGCTCTCTCCTTTCTCTAAAGGCTGAGTGCCATGGTCTGTACATTTGGCATTTAATCAGATGCTGCTTCATGAACCACTGCCACCCAATACTTAAAAAATTAACACTCCGTTTTACTCTGAATCTTTAGCTCCTGTGATAAAAGGGACTGTAAACGAGATGTCTTTACCTCTTTTAAAGCATGTAGCCACTGGTTTATAAACACGAGCTCTGTAAACAAGTACATGAATGAACTGCTATTAACTTTCTGCTCTGTTGAAAAGTGCAGTCCTCAGACTTGACTGGGCTTCTGGGTGTGTTCAAAAATTCAGATTCACAAGCTCTACCACTTAAAAGTTTATCTGAGGAGGCCTAAGGAGGGATAGGACCTCTACATTCATTCCCCCAAGTATTCAGATGCACGGTCAAGGGGGAAGTCACTTATCTAGAGGAAACAAAACCGAACTGGGGGACAGAGAGCAGGGCAGGCCAGGTTAATGCCTGAGGAGACAAGGCAGCATTGGTTTCACCAGGAACGTGAGCAGTGGATGGAAACTGGGGAAATGGCCGTCAAAGAGTTAAGTTTCCCCAGCAGCACTCAAGTTCCCTTCTTGATTAGATGACAACTTTACAGGGTGTTTAGGGTTTTCCAACTTGCTCTCTGATGAATGTCACTGAAAGTCCCCTGAGGTATAAGAGCAGGATTCTTCCTCTCTGAAGAGAAGCTTGGAGAAGTAGAATAACTTGACTGAATCTCAGATAGAGCTGAAGTAAATTTTCTGTCTCCAAACCAACACCCTGACTCCAGGGCTCTGCTGGTTCTCACATCTGAACCATCACTGCTCTGGACGCTGCCGGGTGGGGATTTTGTGAAGGTAAAGGCAGTCTCCTTACACTGACTGAAGACAGTATCAAACAGGCACTCCAAGGACTCACATGTGTCAATGGCCACAAGGGTGTCGTCAAAGTCATCTTCATCCTCTTCTGCCGGAGGCTGAGGAGATCGCCCCCTGCGTCATAAAGAGGTATCAGTCACAGAACAGATGGACAAGGGAAGAAGGGACCTCACGTTTCTGCTGGAATTTACAAGTGGCCTCCAAGCTGCTTCCTGGATTTCAAGTTCCTCCCACAGAGGTTAGCAAAAGAACTCTGGAACCCTACATTCTTCAATGAGAGCAATGACTATTAACTACCAGGGCAGGGTCAGGGACTGGAGAGGGTGTGCTCTGCTAAAGAGGGCCATGAGAATCATTTGGAGAACTTTTTGAAAAATACCACTCTCTCACACCCTCAGATTCTGATCCACCCCTCTACATGCTGAGCACTGCCTTCACACTGAACTCTTGCTACTGATGGGAGGTTATAGTAGCCCAGAGGGTACTGGGCCAGGAAGGGCAATCTGTAAGAATTTGGATAAATCTGTTATTATAATCCGTCCTTATTCCAGGCTTCCTAAAACTCCACATCTGAAAGGATTTGAAATGACCCATTTTTGTCTTCTCTTTTAAAAGTGTCCTAAATTATGAACGAAACTTATTCCGACCAAAATACTAAAAGGCAGTATGTGAAAATACTGGTGGTTTCCAACATATGGGAATAAGGGGAAGGGGTAGAAGTGTGGAGTCTAATGCGTAGGGTCCTCCCTGGGACAGTCTGGACGACCTTAGTCTACCATATGCTCAGGTCAGGTCATATGCAGGGCAGTGGGGCAAAGGACTAAAAAGGCAGGCTGGCATCTCACAGGTGAACGGCAAGGTGTTTGAACTTCATCCTCCAAGTAATGGGAAGGGAGAAAACTGAGGGAAGTATCAGAAGTTTAGCAAAGTTGAATCTGTAGTGGGTATAGGAAGAACTGGGGGAGAGTGAGAGGGCAGGGAAACCTCAGCTCTGCTCTCTTGGCTAGTAAAAAGACCCCAGTGGGCACTGGGCTACAGACATTGAGACCTATTTGAAAATGGATGACCACTGCCTCACAGACCCACCTCCTATCTTCTCGGTGCTCAAAGTACCCCCGTCCCCGGTTTTCTTCATAAGGCCTCTTGCGACTCTGGAATTGCTGTCTGTCTGGTTTGTGTTGAGATGCTTCGGGTGGGAGGAAGCTGGTGGGTGCTTCTTGCTTCATCTCTGTCTTCACTTCTGCAGTGAGAACAAATCCAGATGGTTAAGACACTCAGAAACTCTTCAGTTATACTTTTCTGGTCCCCTCTACTTTAGGAGATACTGACTATGGTGATGAAGGTCTGGGCAAAGGCTCTTGCTAGGTTCAGTGGAAGCCTGCTGAGGGAACCCAAAAGGCTGTACTGGAGGACAGGGCTAGAAATAAAGTGAGGCTGGGGATGGCCATCCAGGCCCAGCAGCACCAGCAGTTGATAGGATGAGAGATGTCAGTCAGAAAATTCTCAGGCTTCATGGGGAGGAGAGGGGACTTTAGCACTACACAAGGAGAAGCTCTCTAAGGGCCTACTCAAAGGCGAATGACTGCCTGGGCTACTCTGCCAAAGGCAAGGGAAAGCTGGGAAAGCTGGGAGCTACCATCACATGCACCAGGTAGGAGGGAGCCCTAAAGACTTCTACCGTTTCACAATTCTGCATTCTATAACTTCTTCTCCCAGAGAATCTCTTCACTTCAACTCTTACAGAGCTTCTTCGTCTAGCAATGGAGGGGAAAGTCAGTTCAGCAGTGCTGTGGTCCCCCACCTAACTCCATGGCCTTCAATCACTATTAGCCCAGAAGCGCTCCAGAAGGGAGGGTCTGCATGGAAGCCAGCCCACAGGTGGGATGGCCTTTATTAAATCACCCCACAAATAGGAAGTCAGGATGGGATAACACGCCGTGAACCACAAGAATGTCCCAGGCTCAGGCAGATTCCAAGAATCCATGCCTACTGAGAGCAAACTGGGGATCCAGACTCACCTCGTCTATGAGTGCTGTGGATCACTCACATCACATCTACACACTTCAGCATTCAACTCAACACCACCTTGGAGCACTCCCTGGCTCTGGCACACAGACAAAATCTCAGAGAAGGCTCCTCGTTCACTAGGGAAGAGATGGTGCTCACCCACAGACAGAGCTTCCTTGGTTCCCATCACAGCACTGGGCTCATGGGAGGCCCTGATTAAATGTCTACACAGAAAACAGTCTCCTTGGGCCAAATGATCCCACAAGTCTCACAGAGCCTGACACAAATCTACAGTTTGTAACCTACATCATTAAAATCCTGAGCCACTCTCAAGAAATGTCTGGGGATTTTACTTTGTGGGTGAACCAGAATGGAATCAGACAGAACCAACTAGACTGACCATGAAAAGGCACTGGGACCACAGCACAGTGGAAGGAGCACAAGACCAGCAGTCAGTCCTGGCTCGGTCGTTACCCAACAGTAGGACCCGCTCCCCAAACATTAGGTAAGGAGCGCTGCTGATCAACCAAGAGCAGCGGCCCAGAAGCCAGTTCAATTTCCTGGATCCAACCCTAGCCCTCGACCGCCCCATCTGTGAAATGGGGAGAGATCTACATTATAATTGTGCTTTCCAAGCTTGTGCTGTAGAAAACTTTGTTCTACAAAGACACATTTATATATTTGGGAAATGCTGGGTTTAAATAATGTGACACAGAGTTTTTCCCAATCCATGACTTCTCAGCATCTTTCATGAACACAGTGATTCTACCAAAGGTGGCAAGGTATATGCCGCATTTTTCAGATGCATTTGGCCAAGGAACTCTTCTCTAAGAAGTCCTTAGCAATATCTCCTGGAACAATACTCTTCAGAACATGGCAAATACTAGATTTCGAAGGTCCGTTCTAGCTTCAACATTCTAAGATTCTCAGCAGGACTCAGATATTGGCCTCCAGGTCTAAGCTCTCCAAGATGTCGGTACTAACATCTGATGACAGATACTTTGAAGACTCCCCTATCCGAATACTTGCGAGTGAGAGAGACTAAGTTCTTCCCTTCAAAAAGATCTTGCCAGAGTGACAAAGCCCAAAGTATTGCCTAAAAGGAAGATACAAAGTTTCTGGGAAGACAGGCAGAAGGCAAAGGCCACCCACACATAGATTACATTTCCTTCAACAGAAATGTATCACATGCGCTTTCCTACCTGGGCGATAGGCCTGCTGCTGCTGGTCCATTTCCAGTGGTCTCCTCTCGTAGGCTGACTCGTTCTCTTGCTTGATGACCTGCGTCTCATAGAATTGGTTCTGCATGGTAATATTGTCCATGACATCTAAAACAAAAAATGGCCAGTTAGAAGGGTATTTCTTGGGACTAGAGGTAGCTTTTTAATACAAAACGATGCCATCCCCATTGTGGACAATCAGGCTTCCAGAGGCTAAAAGATGTGAAAACACCTTCAGATGGAAACCCACCTGGGTAGTCAGGGGCCCCAGCTGCCTGAAGACAGGCCCTCTTGCCCTTCAAAAGTTAAGAAATCTATCTGTGATTAGGTTCTACAGAATCTTAACACATAAAACCAAATGAAGCACAAAGGCTCTGGGTGGAGCAAGGAGATGGGAAAGTTGGAGAAGGGGTCCAACTTGACCTCCCCTCTAAGTCCCCCCTGGGGTGGGGGGCAACTCCATGAACACAGTTTAAAAAATTACCAGCCCAGCTCTTCTCTGACACAGTATAAAGCTTAGGGAGTTGCCTTTAGGGTACAACCTTAAAAGCTGTTCAGAGCACAAACCAGTCCTCTGTCCAACCCAATTCACTACTCTCGCCTGCATAGCCAACTCTATGAATTTCTTCCACCCTGCAATAGTTGTAAAGATAAGGGATAACCATCTCAGTTGAAGGGGAAATGGGGGAGGAAGGAAAGGAACTGTTAAGAAAACAGGAGTCATGATAATAGTGGCCTTCAGACTCATTAGGGATAAGCCCTAAAATATTTGGAGTTAGGCAGGAAGTATTTCAGGAAGGTGTTTTTGTGGGTCCAGGAGGAACTCAACTGAAGGGTGGCAAGAATAATAACATCAGGGAATTTCCTGTGGTTACGATTTAGTGCTTTCACTGCTGGGGCCAGGGTTTAATCCCTGGTTGGGGAACTAAGATTCCGCAAGTTGTGCAGTACGGCCAAAAAAGAAAAAAAAGAAACAATATCAACTATTCATGGAGTGGAGTACATACTATACACCACATGCTAGGATATAACTAAGAACAAGTTTCAGCTTAGTCAGACAGACACACATTAAACAAATCTGAAAGTACAAAAATTGTATTGTGTTAAGGGCTATAAGAAGTACCAGGGGCTGGATCAGGGACCCAGAAAGTAACAGATAAGCCTGGACTCAAAGGATACATAAGTGATGATAACCCAGTGATGAGAATGGAGAAAACATTCCTGGGGTTGGGGCGACACATGAGAGAGCTCAGAGATGGGACTAAAACCTGAAACTTCTTCAAGAAGAAACCTGTAGCCAAACCCAGAGAGAACTTTGGAAACCTAGGTTGAGTAGCAAGCAGGTTCTCCACCCCAGGGGCAGGCTCTGCAAGGCGCCTCCAGGGCCCTACTAGTGGCTGTGCCAGGACCAGTGAGGCGGAACCATGGGGAAGGAGAGACTATTCTGCTGCTTGCTAACTGATTGGATCCTTTCTCAGAGGACAAATGTATCTGGGCACAAACCAGGTGCGGCCCAAAGGGAGGAAAGTCACACAGATCACGTGATGCGCCACAGGTCTGTTTACCAGGGCTGAAGGCAGGGTTGGAGGGGGGCATAAAAGGGGCTCAAAGGATTTTGCTGTAATGGGTAGGAGAGAAAGGAAGACACAGAATAACTCCTTAATTAGAACACAGGGGGCCCTTTCATACCATCCTGTTTCTTCCAGGCCCTAAGCACAGTGTTGTTTTTGCCACAAAAGCCTCATATCTTTCTTTCCGAGAATCTCTCCTGTGCTCACAGAGGAAGCCTCGCCCAGAGAAGCTTATGATTCTGGGGCCCTTCTCTGTTCTCTAAAACATTTACCTCCTAATAACAGGCAGGCCCAGTGCTAAGCCCCTTACACACGTAATCTCATTCATCCCCAAGTGGGGAGGAGGGCTCTATTATTATATCCCAATTTTACACACAAGGAAGGCAGAGCTCAGAGGTGAAGTGACTTGCCCAAGACAAAAATCTGAGTCTAGAGCCTGTGCTGTAAAGTGTATCACTTTTCTTTGGAGAAATTTCCAGCCATCGACACTCCTGCCAGGGTCTTGCCTGCCCCAGGCAGGTACACTGGGCCACTCCTCCTTCCTTGACATGTCTCTACAATGGGAAGTACTCCTCCCAGCATCGAGTCCTAGACAACCACCCTCCACTTCAAATCTACCCTCAGATTGCCCTGCACTAGGAAAACACGTAAATACCCTGTGCCAACCCCAAATCTAGTCTCTTCCCTGATCCTCTTGCTTTCCTCATTTCTTTAGTCCCACTGCACAGGGTACCCTCTTTTTCAGGTAAATAATACAAACTCTGGATGCCAGAGTCCTTTCTACTTACTCAACTTTTCCAATCACCATGTCCTGTCCTGCTAGAAAGCCACCCTCTTTTAACTTACTTCCTCCCATCCCAGGGTCTCTTCCCTTCAGAAAGTCACAGATCTACTCCATCCCCTCCCCTTCAGAGCGTCGGATGCAGAGGTTTTCAACCACCCCTTGAGGCCTCTCCAATCCCTAGGCACACACACACACAAACTCTGCTTCTGGGGACCAAGGAGCCCTCTCATGGAGATGCTCAGCCCCAGAAACACTCCCCCCCTTCACCCTGAGGCCCCCTGCCAAGTCAACAAGTTTTCTTTCACCCTGCACATCATACACCTTCCCTTCTCTAGATGTGACACACCAGCTACACACTCTTCTTGTGCATGATCCTCTACCCCTGAGATAACCCCTCAACTTCAAACTCCACCAACCTGTTATCTACCCCACCCACCCCCAGCTACTCTTTTTCTCCAAACACCCCCTACTGTTAATCTAAGACCATTCAGCAGGAGCCACTGCGTTATCTGTCCCCAATGCCTTCCTAGCCCCAGACCTCCAGGTACTTCACCCAGTGAAGTAGCCTTCTCTCCCCCACCAGCTTCTGGACATCGATGTTCCATATACTGTCTCTACAAGTCACCCAAAAGGGCCCCAGATGGCCAGCATCAAATGCCCAGGTTGCCCATGCCTCCAGGCTGGCCTTTCAGCCCTCGATCTGAGACACCCTCCCCCACCCCCGCGCCAGGCCGTCCTCAGACAGATAGTGGTCCCCCATGATAGTCTCTCGCATCCCCTAAAAGCTCCCCAGTCAACCACTAGACCCACAGTCCGTCAGACCTCCCTGGCCAGACACCGGAACTCCATCTTACCAACCATCCCAACAACAAAACATGAGAATTCCCCGGTACCCCAACCAGCAGCAAACTCCAGGATACTCCATCCTCAAAACGGTCCCTGCCCTGAAAACACGGCTCCCAAGCCTACCCAGCTCCAAATCTTAAGATCACCATCTTTAAGATCTCAGTCTCCTAAAAGAGATCCCCTTGTTCTTCCGACTGTCTTCGGTTCCAAAAACCACGGTTTCCGGTTTCTGAGCCGTAGGCTCGGGAATCCTCTACACCCCCACCCCGGACCTTCCTCATCTCCGAAAACGAGAGCCCCCACTCCAGTATCTTCCCTGCGCCGAATGCCAGGATCCACCCTCCGGTCGTCCCGCGGGCCTTGTCACCCGATCGTTTTCAGCGGCGGGGAGAGGTATCCCCCGATCCTCAGACCGTCTCCCCGACCTCAGGCGCCGGACTCCCGCGTCCCACAGCCCTTCCTCGGCCCGGAGTCCGGGCTCCCCGGCCCCCGCCCCGCGCACTCTCACAATGTCCGTCCGGCCCCGAGTAGCCGCCGGGCTCCGGGTGCGGCTGCAGCCCGGGCGGCGGTGGCTGCGCGGTCCCCTCCAGCTCGGAGCCCCCCTCGGTCTCGACCTCCTCGTTGTTGTGCCCGGGTCGCCCCGGTTCGTCGTCGGCCTCGAGCTCCCGCTCGTCGTCGGGCTCCTCGGCCTCCAGCGCCGCCTGCAGCCGCTCAGCAAGCTCGGCCTTGAGGCCGCGAGTGTCCAGGCCGCGGCGCTGCAGCTCCTCGCGAAGTTCGTTCACCTTCAGACGGCGCACATCCATGGCCCGGGCCCCCGGGGCGGCCCCCGAGCCCGGCCCGGCCTCCCAGGCCTCTGTCCCCCTTAAACCTTTCCTGTCAGCAGGCGAAGGGGGAAAGGGGGGGGGGCCCACTCCAATGGCGGCGGCGGCTCAAAATGGCCGCCGCCGCCACCTCCCCCTCCTCCGTGGCCCGGCGCGATGTAACACAGTTGCCAATTGCCACCTCATAGGGACAACGGGCGCGGGCCCAAGGGCTCAACCAATCAGAGCGCGTCTTTCAAAAGAACAGCAATGAAAGGGCTTAGGAGCTGCCGGGGAGGAAGCGTTGGCCTACGTCGATGCCGGGATCGAAACGGGAGGGCGGGAAAAGGAGGGAGGAGGGGCGCGTGGTGATTGGGTAGTGCCCGCGCGGTCGCTCCCGTAGGGTCAAATGAGGGAAAGAGAGTAAAGATTTGGGCCAATCAGTGATGTGGTCTCAGAATGAGCGCCGCACGGCCTTCCCTGCGCGTCCTTTCATCAATCTAGTGTCTCTGTAACACATATCTTGATTGGTCTAAATCTCCCGCCCCTAGAGGAGTCCAAGCAGGTAAAACCACCAAAACCAATCAAATGGAGACTCGGCAGACTGCCCCGCCCCCCTTCACGATTGCCTTTAAGAAACCGGAAAGAGATGAATTCACTAAGGACCTGCCCCTTGCCGTTAGGGCGGTTTCAAAACAATCTGTCCACCAATCTCAGTTACTGACTTATCTCACTAAAGCTAGTATAGTTGCATCGTTTTAGGAAAACCTAAACAGATTGGCCATTCTGGTTACGGATGGCCTTACAAATTTCGCTGTCGAGGAAGTATATGAAATCGAGATTAAGTAGATAAATTATTCTTAATCTGGAAGAAAGTTGCCTGTAAGAAAAGCAGCCCTTTGACTTCAGAGTCCTGAAAGTTTGAAAATAAAAGCTAGACTAACAGCGGGAGAAAAGTTATATCGGGGTATCGCACCCTCTCCCCTTTGATAGTACATTTCATCGAGCGCCTCCTTCCACGATCGTAGCTGAGCTGTCTTTATGGTTGGTATCTTAGGTGAATGGACGCTCTGCACGCAATCATAGAGCCTTTCCCTCCGGAAAGACCTCAAGTTCAGGGGTCTCTACCCAAATCCTCTATAAATTACTGTTCAGTAGATCCGCCTGTTCGGCGTCAGTATGATAAACTCAAACACACAGGTCCGTAGTTAAGGCTGTTAACGCCCACAGTTTCACAATGTCTAAACCCTGTCGCCTAACTCAAAAGACACAAAACTTCTGAAAGGTACACTACCGAGATACGCAATGCAAATGCCCGCTGCCCACGGAGCCATATCTAAAACCCACGAAAGCCATACACAACCTCTACTTAAAGGCGCACACACAACATAGATAAACAAATGGCGTGTGTAGGATCAGATGCATCCATTCAGGGGATAGTACACCAAACTGCGATGTAGATATACCCATTAAGGTTGGCACAAGGAGGCAGCATCAAATGATATAGACACAGAACAGTTACACTACAAGCTTACACCACGGCAACCTAGACACACAGCACCCACTCAGAAGCGGGACAGACACTCACGTGGGCCCGTAGGTTCCAGTCCAGACACCCCGCCCCTCGCCCACGTCCGACTTCCTCTCTCCTCCCAGCTTCCCACAATGATTTGTTCTAAAAAAGTTTGTGGCCCGGATTGAACTGTTTTTCATTCTCAGGACCTACCACTGGGGGGCGTCCGGGCGCTGCCAAGGGTTCCTCCGTCGGCTGCTAGACACACCCAGGAACTTTTGCCTGCGATTCGTGCGAAACACAGTGGTCTTGGCAGGAATCCCTTTGTGGGCCCGTGGTTATCGGAGGTACTCTGTGCTTGTGTTTCTATGTGACTCTGAATGTTTGGGTCTGTGAGTCCCCTTTAAGTACTCTGTGTGTGTGTTTGCTCAGTCACGTCCGACTCTTTGCCGCCCCGTGGACTGTACCCTCCCACGCTTCCTCTGTAGATGGAATTCTTCAGGCAAGAATACTGGATTGGGTTGCATTTCCGTATCCAAGAGATCTTTCCGACCCGGGGATCGAACTCGCATCTCTTGCTCCTCCTGCATTGGCAGGCAGTTCTTTACCACTGTGCCACCTGGGAAGCTCCCTAGGTACTCTATATGTCTGTGTATTTGTGTCTGTATCTTTTTGACCCTAGTTACTCAAGTAGCTTCTTCTTCTTGGTTGACCGCCTACCAGTGCATTTTGTAAACATGTTTGTGTAATTTTGTGTTTCTCTGTCTGAATTTGTGTCTCAGTATTTGTAACCAAGAGTGCTTGAGTTTGTCCATTAATTAAGGAATTTGTTACTTTGGGAAAGAGGGAGGATCTCTGTGTGACCTTGTGAGTATCTATGTGCTTATTTCTCACTAGGGGTTTTGTCGAGTCTGGCAAGTCCGCTTTTCTTTATTTGCCTGTCCTTTTGTCTTTGTATCTGTTCACATTTACCCTCTTTAGTGAGGGGAGAACTCCAAGAACCCACCAAACCCTCCTTTTTACACAGATGAGTTGCCTGAAAAAAGGGCCATATGACAGCCAAGTGGAGACGAGGAGGCAGAAGCATGGTTCCAAAGTTTTATGTGATCTGAGCCCCACTGGAGGTGCCGGGGTTCACACTCCGTTCAGGGGGCATAAAGGACTGGCTCAGGGGGGCAGTATGGCCCCCAAGGGAGGGACATTGTCCTCTGGGGAAAGGAGGCGTCTTTATTGCATTGCACAGGTTTGAGGGGGCACACCCTCACATGAAAGGAAGAGGAAGCAGAGGTGGCTAAGAAGGGAAGGGTCACACAGGATAAAACTATAAGGTAAGAACCTCAGAATTTTACTTTGGAATTCTAGACCTTTAGAATCTTATAACATGTGAATCTTGGAACCCAGAATCGTAAGACTTAGAGCCATGAATTCCTAGACCCTTAACTAAAATCCTAGAAAGAGAAGATTCAGCATAGAACTTAAAGGTGTCCAAAATTAAAAATGATTAGAACTTTGGCATCCAGTTTGTCACCACTAACTGTGGAATATCTGAGGATCTAGAATCTTGGACCAATAGGATCTAGAGTGCCTTGGAACACAGAACAGAACAACATTAGAATCTTAGAGTTTAATAATCTAGAATCTTGAAGCATATGATCTAGAATCTTAGACACAGAGACTCTAGGTTCTTAGACTAAGCCTTAGAACATCACATCTTAGAACATTAGACCTTAGAACCTCCATCTTTAGACTATAGAACTTTTGAATTGCAGATGCTAGCATTTTAGATCTTTAGGATCCACAGTCTCATAAGGGTTTAAAGGATCATAAAGCCTTAGACTCCATCACTGACCATCATTAGAATCTTAGAACTTGAGAAGATCAAATCTTGCGGCTTATGATCTGGAGTCTTAAAACCAGAAAAGTTATACTCTAAGAGGCTCAGAACTTCAAATTTTAGAACATAAGACCTTAGAACCTCCATGTCTGTAGGATTTTTAGAAGACTTGTAGGATCTAGTATCTTACACCCTCAGGACTTAGAACCCTAGAAAAATAAAATCTAAAATCACAGAGCCTTAGATTCTAGACGTAGAATCTTAGAGCTTTGTAACCTAAAATTTCATGGGCTTTATGAAGAATCTTAGAACCAGAAATGTCTAGAGCCACAGCATCTCAGAGCCTTAGAATGTAGGCCTTAGAACTTCTGTGTCTAGAACCTTAGCACTTTAGAATTAGAGACTGGAATTCCAAGTCTTTAGAATCAAAGACTCAGGTCTGAAACTCAGAACCTCTGAATCTAGACTCTTTAAACCTTAGAATCTAGAATCTTGGAATGTTAGACCTGGGAGGGCCCTCAGGGATTTCAGTCCAATCCCTTTCTCTTACGCATGGGGACACTGAGGTGTGGAAAAGGGAGAGGATCTGTCTGGGATGGACATGGAACAGGTAGGAAGAGAGGGCTATGACTGGGGGTAAGGTCTGGAGTGGGAAAGTAGGGGGTGGGTCCCCCAGTGGCAGTGCCTAGCTTGGGTCCTGAGAGGAAGTCCCAGGTGGAGGGTGGTCTCAGGCGCCATCCTCCTGCCCTGGGGCTGCTGGGGAGCTCCTTTCAGCAGGCAGGGTGGGGCCGGGGGCTGTAGAAGGGCAGAGGACATAGCGGCCAGCAGGATGGACTTCGGCGGCGGTGAGGCAGCTGCAGGAATCCTTAGGGTCAGGCTGAGTTGGGGGGTCCGCTCCTCCAGCAGCTCCAAGTGGTTCAGAATGACCTCCACCCTCATCATGTTGACGTAGAGGATTTCGTCCGGCTCCTGAGCAGGGGGCAGGGCCTTCAGCGTATTCTCCAGGTCTTCCCGCAGCTCTGCAAAACTTGGCCGGTCCCGGGGGTTTAGCTCCCAGCACCGGGACATCAGGGCGTACCTAAGGCAGCAGAATGAGGGGTGGGACACTGAGCAAGGGCTCAGACAGGGAGCCTCCTGGGAGCTTGGGGGCATTTTAGGACACTTGGGACTGAGGGCATTTCACGGGAGTGGAGGGAACTGTAGCGGTTTCGAGGGGGGCACCTATGGGGATTTGGGAATTTGCACGAGATTCTAAGGGGAGTCCTGGAACAGAGACTCAGGAGCTGGAAGATGTCTTGGGAAATCTTTCTAGGTGTGGGGTGATGTTCTAGTGAGGTTTTGCTAGAGCAAAGCTTCCCAATATGGCTTCTCAGGACAGACTCTAGCATCAAAGCTTTGCAAGCTGCGTTGGTTTAAAATACAAACTCAGGACTTCCCTGGTGATCCAGTGGTTAAGAATCCGCCTGCCAATGGAGGAGACACAAGTTCTGTCTCTAGCCCAGGAAGATTCCACATGCCACGGGGTAACTAAGCCCACATGCCACAACCACTGGAGCCCACATGACCTAGAGCCCGTGCTATGCAGCTGCAACTAGAGAATAGCACCTACTTTCTGCAGCTAGAGAATAGCGCCTGCTCTCTGCAACTAGAGAAAGCCCTCGCACAGCGGTGGAGACCCAGTGCAGCCAAAAAGTAAATTATATATATATATATATATATATATATATATATACTCAAATTCTTTGACATTCCTTCCTTCAAAAGATAGAGCACTGCATTTTGACTTGGTACCAACGATAGTGTGTGTGAGACTTTTTTTTCCTTTTTTTTTTTTTGCCATACCACGTGGCATAGGAAACTATTGAACACATGCCTCCTGGAAGTGCAGAGTCGTAACCCGTGGACTGTTAGGGAAGTTCCATGGTGTATGTGACTTCTGAGACTAGGTTGAAAAGGTATTTGGATTCCTCCTTGTTCTTTCTCTTGGGATGCTCATCTGGGGGAAGGCAGCCGCCACGTCAAGAGGAAACTCAAGCAGCACTGTGGAGGGTTCCACCTGGCAAGGAACTGAGGCCTCCTGCCACAGCTATGTGAATGAGCCAGCTTCCAGCCCCTGATAACTTGACTGTAACCTCACTGAAACCCTGATTCGGAATCAGCCTGCCAACCTGTTCCCAGACCCCTGACATTCAGAAACCATGTGAAGTAATAAAAGTCTTGTTGTTTTAAGCTACTGGATTTGGGGGATATAAATAACTAAAACACCAGCTATGCAGCCTTTGGCAAATGGTCTTCCCTTGATGTGGGTCTCTGTTACATCATTTACACAGGGGAATGCTAATGGTGCCTCGAGTGCCTGCATGCTCAGTTGCTCAGCCAGGTCTGACTCTTCAACCTGATGCACTGTGGCTGGCCAGGCTCCTCTGTCCATGGAATTTTCCAGGCAAGAACACTGGAGTGGGTTGCTATTTCCTTCTCCAGGGGATCTTCCCGACCCAAGGATCGAACCCGTGTCTCCCGCATTGGCAGGAGTGGTATTCTTTACCACTGTGCTAACTGGGAAGCTCTACTAATGGCGACAACCCACCTCAAATGGCTGGAGTAAGGATCAAATGACTTAATTTCATGCAAAGCACCTGAAACCATGACTTCTAGTAAGTTCTATGGAAATTTTCACTCTTCTTACTCCCCTCAGCTCTTGGAACACCCAAGGAGGACTTGGGGAGTCTGAAGGCCCAGGCTGTCCCCTCCTGACCCAAGCAACATCTTCTCTTTATCCCCCAAGTTCTCTTCTCTGTGTATTTCATGGGATGGCAAAGTGTGATAAGCACCACCCTAAAGGATTCTGAGAACATCTCAAGGGAGCCCTGAGAGTTTGGAGAAGTTCCTTATAAGGGTTTGGAAGAGGGGTCTGGGTGTTGAAGAGCACGTAGAGGAAGCATGGGTGCTCAGGAGTCTGGATGGAATTAGAATTCTTTGGGATGGGAACTACAGGCCACAGATGCCTGGCAGGAGACTGATCCAGCCTGAATTTGGCACAGAGCAAAGGAAGAAAGGGCACCTTTTGTTCATTCATACCTCTCGGGCTTCCCATGTAGCATGAGTGGTAAAGAACCCGCCTGCCAACACAAGATATAGTAAGAGATGTGGGTTTGATCCCTGGGTGGGTTGGAAAGATCCCCTGGAGGAAGACACGGCAACCCACTCAAGCCTGGAGAATCCCATGGCAGAGGAGCCTGGCGGGCTACAGTCCATGGGGTCGCCAAGCATCGGACATGACTGAAGCGACTTAGCATACCTCTCGAGCTAATAGTGGTTTTGAGGAGCATGGGTAAGGGGCAGATAGGTTCCTCAACAGTCTGAGAGATTCTGTGCAGGTTTTTCTTTTTTTTTGGTGGGGGGGTGCGTGCCAGGTGGCACGTGAGATCCTAGTTCCCAGACCATGGGATCAAACCTGTGCCCCCTGCAGGGAGGAAGCTTGGTCTCAACCACTGGACCACCAGGGAAGTCCCTGTGCAGGTTTAGAGGGTCTTGGATATGTCGGGGCCATGTGGGGTGCTCAGAGTTTGGGGATGGAATCCCATGAGGTAGGGGAGGGGAATTCTGAGGGTCCTCACAGTCCATCCAGACAGTCCACAGGCTGCTTCAGGCGGTTCCCCTGGCACAGGTAGTCATAAATCTCGCTGTTCTCCACTCCTGGATATGGGGTTTGCCCTCGCGTGGCAATCTCCCACATCGTCACCCCAAAGGACCACTGTCGGGCGACAGAAGGGAGAAAATTACCCAACACACAGATATACCCACACTTACATGTACACAGATGTCTTTGTGGGTGCATCAGAGCTAGTCACAGAAACACTCTGGTGCAGGTACACACTTATGGAGGCAATTCGTGTGCACACCTAGACCTGCTCACCCGTGCATACACTTACACACTCCATGGACACGTGGTCTAGGGTCACCCTCCACACCCTAGCTATACACATGCATACGCTTGCCACTCCTCTCCCAACCTAAGCTGTCTGCACAGTCCATGTGGCAACCTGTCACCATGCACACATAGCCATGTGCACACAGCCCCCCCAGCATGTCCACACCACTGTTCACAGACGCCCAAAGTCAGCCACACACACCGACATGTTCTCGTTCAGCCTGCCCAGATTCGGGGAGAGGAATGGGGTCACAGAATTGCCCCCTCCCCAGGAGCCTGGGTCGGTGTGGGATGATCAGGCCACGCCCTCCCCCTACTCTTGCTGGGACACACGTACCACATCGCTCTTGCTGGTATAGACACGGTCCGCCAGGCTCTCGATGGCAATCCACTTGACCGGCATCTTGGCAATGCGTCCCTGACGGTAGTAGTCCCCGTTGTAGATCTTCTTGGAGAGCCCAAAGTCAGCCACACACACTGACATGTTCTCGTTCAGCCTGCCCAGATTGGGGGAGACGAATAGGGTCACAGAATTGCCCCCTCCACCAGGAAGCCTGCCCTCACTCTCAGACATGTCTCTGTCTCTTGCCCTGACTGTCCTGCTTCGGGGTGGGGATCAGTCAGCCCCCAAACCTGGGAGGGAACTATGTTACTTCTTATACCCTCTGTGAAAGGTGGGTCTGAAAATGGCTACTAGGGGGCCTTCCCAGCTCTGGCTTTTTGCCAGATTCTAAGGTCCTTCCTAGGCTCCTTGGGTTGGATTCTCTGATACTAAAAACAAAATTTTTAATGGTTATTTGACTGCACTGCGCCTTAGTTGCTGCACTCAAGATCTTCACTGTGGCATGCAGGATCTAGTTCCCTGACCAGGGATCAAACCCAGTGCCCCTGTGTTGGGAGAATGGAGTCTTAACTACTGCACCACCAGGGGAGTCCATTAAAAAAATTTTTTTTTATGTATACTATTCATATACAAATCATATACAAATACATGCACAAATCTAAGTGGAGAGCTCACTGGATTTTCACCAACACACCTATGTAACTAGAACTCAGATTAAGAAAGAGGATATCATGGGGCAGCTGTGCAATGGATACCATACAGCAAAGAACAAGAACTACAGATACATACAAGAACATGGACTGATCTCAAAAACTTCACGCTGAGCAAGAGATGCCAAACACAGAGCAGTCAAAATTGCAATTCCATTTACATGACGTTTAAGAACAGGTGACAGAAGTACAGAATAGTTGTTATCCCCTTGAGGGCAGTGGCTGGGAAGGGCAGGAGACAGCCTACGAAGGGCCAAGTAATGTTCTTTATCTTGATTTAGTGGTGGTGGTTTCCATGGGTCTGTGTGCATGCTCACTCAGTTGTGTCCAACTCTTTGCGACCCCATGGACTGTAGCCCACCAGGCTCCTCTGTCCATGGGATTTCCCAGGCGAGAATCCTGGGTTGCTATATCCTCCTCCAGGGGATCTTCCCAACCCGAGGATCAAACCTGAGTCTCCTGCATTGGCAGGTAGATTCTTTACCACTGGGTCACCTGGGAAGCCCTTCTATGTGTCTATAAATATGTAAACATTCATTGAACTGCATGCATAAAATGTGTATATTTTAGTGTATGTAGAATAAACATCAATTTTTTTTAACAAGAAAGAAAGATCACCAGACCTTCCTTCCTAGGGTATAATTACTCCTTGTAGGGTGACTGAGATATTCACTTCTAACAGTGTGGATTACTTGTGTTTGTTTTTGCAGTTTATATATGTAAAATTTGAATATGGATTGGATAGGAGACTGTTATGGAATTATTGTTAATCTTCTTAGGTCTGAAAACAGAATTGTGATTGATTGTTTAGACTTAAGTCCTTATTCTAGGAGACACCTCTTGAAGATTTAGCGGTGGAATGTCACCATCTTGACAACTTACTTTCAAATGGTTGAGAGGAGAGAGAGACGGAGAAGAGAGGAGAAACGTGGCAAAATCTCAACAAGAAGGAGATATGGGTGTTCACGGCACAATGTTTTCAACTTTTCTGTAGATTTGGAATTTTTTCAAAATAAAAATTGGGAGTGGGGTATTCCCTGGTCCAGTCGTTAAGACTCTGCACGCTGCTTCAGGGGGCACTGGTGCAATCCCTGGCTGGGGAACCAGTATCCTGCATGCTGTGTAGTGGAACAGGAAAAAAAAAGAAAATTATACAGTTTTGCTGAAAGAAGCTGGATAATACCTAAATAAATTGGAAAGCTATGCCATAATCATGGATGAGAAGACCCCAAATGTATAAAAGGCAATTCTGCTCAAACTGACGTGTGCATTCCATGGAAGGTAATCAAAACCATTGGGGAACATTTGCACTTCTTATTGAAGATTCTCTGATTCTCCAACTCCAACTTCTTTTTTAATATTTTTAAAAATACTTATTCTAAAAAAAATAATAAAAATAAAAATACTTAAATTCTTTGGTAGTGCTGGGTCTCAGTTGTGGCATGCAGGATCTTTTAGTTGGGACATGTGAACTCCTAGTGGGTCAAGCCCAGGCCCCCTGTATTTGCATTTGGAGTGTGAAGTCCTAGCCACTGGACCACCAGGAAAGTCCTCTCCAGCTCCAACTTCTGAGTCCATCATTGTAATGAGACTAATATTCTAAGCTTATATGTCACACACAGACACACACACACACAGCCCTTAGACCAGGTTCTGGGCTATTTTTTGCTTGTCCCTTGGAAAGGAAATCAACTCTGAATAGTCATTGGGAGGACTGATGCTAAAGCTGAAACTCCAGTACTTGGTCACCTGATGCGAAGAGCTGACTCATTGGAAGACTCTGCTGCTGGGAAAGATTGAAAGCAAGAGGAGAAGGAGGCAACAGAAGATGAGATGGTTGGATGGTATCACTGACTCAAAGGACACGAGTTAGAACAAACTCTGGGAGATAGTGAAGGACAGGGAAACCTAGCGTGCTGTAGTCCATGGGGTTTCAAAGAGTGGGACACGCCTGAGTGAGCTACTGAGCAGCAACAACTTAGCAAAGGGTGTGGTCTCTTTATCCACTGCCCAAGTGTACCCCCAGGCAAGACACTCAGCTTGGAGGGGGACAAAGATGAAGCTTAAATGTCACCACCCTCTTGGGTTCCTCTGCCCTTTTGCTCACATCCTGCTACCCATTGAGCCTGTCCCTTCTCCTTTTCTCTGCACATTCCAGCACGTGCGGGATCTCAGTTCAGAAAGCTGGCCCCAACCTCGCTGCTCATCTCTCTCTTCCACTCCTGAGCTCTGACTTGCCTGAAGAGTGTGTGTATGTGGAAGGGGGCACCTTCTTCCATCCTGGGAAGGAGGGTGGGGGTACAGGTGGGTCCCTAAGAAGGGGGAATCCTGGAAGGCTGGGCACTTACATGCAATTTCTGGCAGCCAGGTCCCGGTGTATGAATCTCTTGGTACTCAGATACTCCATGCCACTGGCAATATCCGCCATGAACTTCACCAGCATCTGGGTGGGCAGGAACTGGGCGGGGTGGGCAGGACACGACGGGGTAGAGATCAGTGGAGTCCCAGAAATCTATCCCTCCGCCCTACTAGCTCTGCCCTGTGATGCTTTCCCATGCCTCTGAGACTTAAACTCCACCCCTTTCCATATCAGCCCTTTGTCATCCCCTCCTACCTTCCTCTCCTGTCTTGATCTCCCATTGTGCTTACCCTTGATAAGCATGGAACCCCCTTTCTGGTCTTTCATCAAGCCATGCTTGTTCCCACCTCTGAGCCTTTGCACATTCTGTGCCCTCTGCTGGGACCACTTCCTCCCAGATCGCCCACTTCCCACCAGTTAGCTCCTCCTTCAATCTCCTCCATAAGACCGTCCCTGTTCACTCAAATGAACTGCCTGGCCTCCCTGTCACTCATCCTGCTCTATTTCCTTCCTGGCACTTAAAAATTATCATGCTTATTCATTTGTTAACTTGTTTATTGCCTGGTCCCCCCACCTCTGGCAGACAGCTCCTCCACGAAAACAAGCTCTTGGTCTCCATCACCTTCCTAGTGGCTGAGCAGCGCTAGGTACCTAATGCGTGTGTGAGTACTTAGTCGCTCAGTCATGTCTGACTCTTTGTGACCCCATAGACTGTAGCCCACCAGGCTCCTCTGGCCATAGATTGCACAGCAAGAATACTGGAGTCGGTTGCCATTTTCTTCTCCAGGGAATCTTCCCAACCCAGGGAGGGAACCCACGTCTCCTGCAATGGCAGGCGGATTCTTTACCACTGAACCACCTGGGAAGCCCTTCCATGGGTCTATACACAAGAAAACATTCACTGAACTGCATGCAACAAATGTGCACAATTTAGTGTACGTAGAATAGACATCCATTTTTTCAAATAAGAAAGAAAGATTACCAGGTACCTAGTAGGTGCTCAGTTAACGCTTGTGGTCCAGATAATAAAATGCCCTCACCACTGGCTGGTCCCCGAGCCGGGAATAGAGAAGGAAACTGTGAAGGTCTCCGTGTTTCATGAAAGGTAAGATGACCACGGGCGCCGGGAAGCCCTCTCGTTCAGAACCCTGGAAACAGACGCCTGAGTCCCGCCCCCCCCCAGGCAGTCTTGTCACTGGAGGTGGGCAGAAGGGGATGCCACCCCCACTCCCACCTCTGTTTCTCCCCCCCTCTCTCAATCAGATCTGGCCTCCAAACTGTTGGGGAGCGGGGGTGGTGGTGACAGGGACCAAGCGTCAGAGAAGCCATGTCCAGCACTGGTTCCCAGGGATGTTTCTCCAGCCCTCCTGGGGACCTCAGCTATTTCTGGGAAAGGTCAGAGGTCACATTCCAAGCTGAGGGAGAAAGGAAGGGGGGAGCCTGCTCACTCTGGGGTGGGGGTGGGGAGGAGGAAGCCTGGAGGTTTGATCTTCCCAGTGCCTGAGGGAGGGTTCTTCCCTCTGGTACAGCCCACATGGGGCCTGCTGGCCCACTAAATCTGCCCCTCCCTCACCAATGAGCCTCATGACGTTGGGGTGGTCGAATTCCTTCATGCAGACAGCTTCACTCAGGAAATCCTCCAGCTCCGACCTTGTGCAGATGGCAACTGGGAGGAAAGAGGAAGGTGGAGGAGGCGGAGGGAGGACTCTTTTCCTCCTCCTCCTTATTACCATCATCATCTTCTCTTTCTTCATCAAGCATGACTAGTAAGACCAAGGGCTGTACTCAGCGCTTGACATATTAACCCATTTAACCCTCTGAGGAGCTTCTATTTCCCCATTTTAAAGATGAAGAAGGAGGCTACAGAAGGATGAGATGGTTGAATGGCATCACTGACTTGACATGAGTTTGAGCAAACTCAGAGAGAAAATGAAGGACAGGGAAGCCTGGTGTGCTATAGTTTACAAGGTCACAAAGAGTCTGACACAATTTAGCGACTGAACAACAAGAAGGATGGAGAGACAAGGCACAGAATATTTAAGAAACGTGCCACAGTTTGCAAGAGGAACAGGCAGAGTTCAAAGCCAGGCAGTCTGGCTCAGGCGTCCATGTGTGGGCTCCATGCTAGGCTGCTTCCTAGCACACTCCCAGCAGCCCTAGGATGCAGAAGATTGTCCCTGTTTTACAACTCAAGACACTGGCTCAGAGAGGCAAAGTGACTTGCCCAGCGTCACACAGCTGGGATTCAAACCCAGGTCAGGAACATGACCCAGTATTCAGAAGGCAGTCAAGAATGAATGAATGAATGGGTGATGACTCCATAATCCAAGTTTTTTAGCCCTTGTGATTCTGAAACGATCATTCCTCCCTCCAGCATGACCCTCTAAGCTTTATCCCTATGTGGAAAAGCTTGACCCTGACCTTTCTGTGCTGCGTGAGCTTGGACTGGACTGGCTCTCACCCTGTTGATGTAGATAACATGGTTTTAGTCCACATTAACTGTGTGTACTATGTGCCAAGCCCAGCATTAAGTGCTTTGACATAATACCCTAGGAGGTAGGAACACTATGATACTTTTTTCTGGGTGAGGAATGGTAGGCTCAGAGATGGGTAGTTACTTACCTGAGATCATAGTGAAAGTATTAGTCACTCAGTCGTATTCGACTCTTTGCGACCCCATGGACTGTAGTCCACCACGCTCCTCTATCTATGGGATTCTCCAGGCAAGAATACTGGAGTGGGTTGCTATTCCCTGCTCCAGGGGATCTTCTCAACCCAGGGATTGAACCTGGGCTCCTGCATTGCAGGCGGATTCTTTATCATGTGAGCCACCAGGGAAGCATACAGCTAGTAAATGATGAAGCCAGGTGTGCCTCATTCTGGACCATCTCATGCTTGCTCTGTATCACATGGGGCTGGCCTCTGAAAACTACATTGCCCAGGCTCCCTTTCCTGCTGTTTCCTGTTGGAATCCGCCAATGGGAAGCGCTGATGGGAGACTGGCAGGTGGGCGAGAGGAGAGAAATCAGGGCATTTCACCCTCTCTCTTTCTGCTTCCAGTATTGCCTTGGTGGTGGCTGTGTCTCCTTTTGTGTTTCAAGCTCCCACAAGGTAGCCTCTAACTCTGTGATGCCTCAATCCCATCAGCGGGCCCTGGCTGTGGGCTCTGGTAACCCCGCCCCTTCCGGCCTGGGAGGCGGAAGTGACACGTGGCTGCTGCTAATCTCTAGGTTGTTTTAACTGCACCCTGCTGTTCCTTCAGTTTTCCCTACACCTTTGTAGTAATCTCCCCATATTGAGTTCCTTCTGTTGAAGGACCTGGCAAGGACTTACTCTCTCGTCTGGAACCACTGAAGTTCTAGGGTTGGGCTAAATTGCTGTCACCTTTCCTGTTCTTCTACCTCCTTAGGCGCACAGGGAAGGGGCCAGAGGTTAAGGGATGGGGATCCCACAGGTGTGCACATGTATGTACATACTCACTCTTCATGGTCTTCACAGCCACCTTGAGGACGGAGTCGTCCTGGTTGAGCTGGCCTTCCATCACAGCTCCGAACTCTCCTGTGGGGGACCAGAGAGAGACTGACATGCATGGGGGGGCACCCCGTGTTGACTTCAAGGGGGACGCTGTAGGAACTGCATTTCCTGTAGTTGGGTACAGGTGGGGAGATGAAAGACTGCATGGCTCAGGGAGATATGTGTGTGTACGTGTGTGAGGCGGGGGACACTCACCCTCTCCCAGGGTCTTCCCCAGAGCCACTTTATGCCGGTCCACCATCACGTCTCGCAGTTTCTCCTTCAGCTCTTCACTGATACCCGGCTGTTCACTGCATGGGGGGGTGGTGGGAGCAAACAGAGCCGTGGAGCAGAGCTGACATCCAGGCAGCGCCTCCAATAAGGATACAGGCGTGCCTCATTTTACCGCACTTCGCAGATATTGTGTTCTTTACACATTGAAGGTCTGTGGCAATCTTGTGTCAAGCAAATCTATCGCTGCCATTTTTCCAATTTGCTTTGTGTCTCTTGTGTTATATTTTGGTAATTCTTGCGATATTTCAAACCTTTTCATTATTATTGTATTTGTTATGATGATCTGTGATCTTTGATGTTAGTGCTATAATTCACTGAAGCCTCAGATGGTGGTTGGCATTTTTTTAAGCATAAAAGCAATTTAAGATTAAGGTATGTAGGGACTTTCGCCAGTAGTTCAGTGGTTAAGCCTCTGAACTCCCACTGCAAGGGGCAAGGGTTTGGTCCCTGGCTGAGGAACTAAGATCCCACTTGCCATGATGTGGCCAAATTTTTTAAAAAATAGAAAAAATTAAGGTATCTAAATTGTTTTTAAAGATATAATGCTGTTGCATACTTAGTACACCACTGTGCAGTGTAAACAACTTTTTTTGTTTGTTTTTATGTTTCTGTTTGTTTATTTTGGCCCCACTGCATGGCATGTGGGATCCTAGATGAAACCTGGGCCCCTGCAGAGGAAGCATGGAGTCTTAACCACTGGACTGCCAGGGAAGTCCTGAATGTAACTTTCATATGCACTGAGAAACCCCAAAATGCATGTGACTCACTTTATTGCATTATACACTTTATCGTGTTGGTCTGGAATCAAATGTGCAGTGTCTCCCAAGTACGCCTGTGTATTGTTGTTTATCATTGTTTAGTCACTAAAGTTGTGTCCAACTCTTTGCAATCCCAAGGACTGTAGCCTGCCAGACTCCACTGTCCATGGGATTCTCCAGGCAAGAATACTGGAGTGGGTTGTCACTTCCTTCTCCAGGGGATCTTCCCAACCTAGGGATCTAACCCGCATCTCCTGCATTGGCAGGCGGGTCGTTACCATGAGCCGCCAGGGAAGCTCCGTGCCTGTATACCCACTGTTAAAATATTGAAATAATTCTGCATTCATTCAGGATTAGCTGAGCACTCCCAACTCCCACTTTTCCTTTAGACTCCCCAAATCTTCCCCCAGAGCAGCAACTAAACGGTTAGAGCCTGGCACGTAATCTTGCAGTAGTGGCACCTTGATTGGTTAACATCCTGCCGTACCAGTTGTTCAAAATTTTTCTTAACTTTTCATTACAGTACAACCTGCAAAAATCATAAGTGAGTAGCTCAATGGATTTTCACGAGCCAAACACAACAGTGTGTGTCACTAACACCCACGTCAAGAATAGACTATATGGGGGGAGGCGGGGGTTAGGATTGGGAGTTCATGTATACTCGTGGCTGATTCATGTCAATGTATAGCAAAACAAATACAGTATTGTAAAGCAAAACAAACTAAAAAATTAAAATTAATTTAAAAAAAATTTAAAAATAAATAAAAATCAACCATATTAAAAAAAAAAAAAAAAGAATAGACTATGACCTGTCCTTTCAGGGGTGGCCACCTTCCTGACTTTTCTTACCCCAGATTAGTCTTTTCTGTTTGGGGATGTAATAAACATGGAATCACATACTATGTTCTCTTTAGTGTCTGGCTTCTTTCACTTAACACAATATCTCTGAAATAATTGTAATGCAGTTGTTGTGTGTGGTTGTTGTTTAGTTGCTAAATGGTGTCCAACTCTTTGCAACCCCTGGACTGTAGGCTGCCAGGCTCCTCTGTCCATGGGACTTCCCAGGCAAGAATACTAGAATGGGTTGCCATTTCCTCCTCCAGGGCATCTTTCTGACCCAGGGATGGAACTCATGTCTCCTGCATTGGCAGGCGGGTTCTTTACCACTGAGCCACCAGGGAAGCCCAGTTGCTGTGTGTAGTTGGGTTTATTCATTTTCACTGCTGTGTAGCAATTGTTCTCCAACTTATTGGCCCCAGGACCCTTTTACATTCTTAAAATTATTGAGACTTGAAAAAGTTTTCTTTTATGTGGGTTGTCTACCCAGCAATATTTACTGTATTCACAATGAAAACTGATATGATTTCCTTTTTTCCTTTTTGGCCGCGCCACGAAGGATCTTATTAATGATTCCCCAACCAGGAATTGAACCCGAGCCCCCTGCAGTGGAATCTCAGGGTCTTCACCACTGGATCGTCAGGGAAGTTCCCCAGACAAATTTTCAAGACACAAGAATATACAAGCACATCAGTCAACAGAAGGATGACATCATCACATATTTGGAAGCCTTTGGAAAACTCTGAGGAGCACTTGCAAGAGAAGGAGGGTGTGAAAGGGCAAATGACGTCTTGGTATTATTTTGAAAATAGTTTTGACCTCATGGACCCCCTGCAAAGGTCTTGGGGATCCCTGGGGACTTGGATCACACTTGGAGAACTGCTGCTGCATGCTATTCCCATTAGATTGCTGTGACCTCCTCACTTCCTCTTCTTTCTCCTTTGCAATAAATGTCTTCCCTGGCCCTTTGGTATCTCCCTGGGGCCCCCGGCAGTCTTCTCCCTGGGTGCTAACTCCAGAAGAGGGCTAACTCTGTCCTCCTCTTTTTTTTTTTCTGGATCTGTTTTCCCAACTGGAGAGAAGAAGAAATTTGACTAGGTGGCTGCTGAAGTCCCTTCTTAGCTGGGACGCTCCATAAATGCTACAATCCTCTAAACACAGGGTCTATTATAGTGCTAAGATTCTATGATTTTTAAGATCCTAAGAGTCTATCAAGTGTTACTTGCTCAGTCATGTCTGACTCTTTGCGACCCTATGGCCTGTAACCCTCCAGGCTCCTCTGCCCCTGGGATTCTCCTGGCAAGAGTACTAGAATGGGTTGCCATTCCTTCTCCAGGGGATCTTCCTGACCCAGGGATTGAACCCGAGTCTCCTGCATTGCAGGTAGCTCCTTTACCATCTGAGCCACCAGGGGAGCCTTAAGAGTCCATAGCACTGTATTATAATTTTTTAGGCCAATTGCACATCCTCTACTTCCAAAGGCAGTTCAGGGAAGAACTTGAGAGTGGAACCGCCTGGATGTGAACCCCAGCTCTCCAGCTTACAAACTGTGTGGCCTCCAGTAAGTTACTTAGCTACTCTGTGCCACAGCCTCCTCACTGGTAGTGGGGAGGATAACGTGCCTACCTCACTGGGTTGTCATGGGCATTAAATTAAGTGACATGTGTTGAAGCTTAGAACAGCACCTGTGGGACTTCCCTGGTGGCCCAGTGGTTAAGAATTCACCTTCCACTTCAGGGGATGCGGGTTCGACCCCTGCTTCAGGAAGATCTCACATGCCTCAGGGCAGCTAAGGCCATGCGCCGCCACTACTGAAGCCTGTGCTCCCTAGAGCCTGTGCTCCCCAACAGGAGAAGCCACTGCAACGAGAAGCCCTCAGACCACAACTAGAGAGTAGCCTGTGCTCACCACAACTAAAGAAAGCCCGTGAGCAGCAATGAAGACCCAGTATAGCCAATAAATAAATAAATACTTAATTTTTAAAAAAGAACAGCAGTAGTCACAGAGGAAGCGCTAGGGCTGGCTGTTATCCTCAGCATTGTAAGCACCTCCTCATGGGCATTTTCTTCATTGCCATCGTCATTGTGTTTATTGTCTTTATCATCATCATTACGTGGTTCTAAGAGCCTATGACTCAGAGTTTGGCCTTTCTAAAATTTATTGTGTCTAAGATTCAATTATTCTAAAGTCGTGTGTGGTCCCACAGTTCTGTTGTTCTTAGAGTCTGTGGTGCTAATATTCCAAGGCCTTCAGAAATTTTTGGTTCACACATCTGCAGAAGCCCAGCAGGCCCAACACTCGATACTTCTTATCCCAAACCCAGGCAGGGAGGCATGGAGCTCACTTACAGGTGGCTTCAGTGGTCCTCCGACTGTAGGACTTGCGAACACGGTACCTGACCACCAGCTCACCCCTCTCCACGGTTGGTTCAAACACCTCTCTAGGGGGAACAGAGAGGAGGTGAAGGCAGGGCAGAGTGACGTGGAACCCCCTCCACTTCCCCAGCAGTGGAAGCAAGCGCCATCTCAACTCCCAGACCTGCCGGCCCTCTCCTCCAATGTCTGCCGAGAGCCTCTTGGGCTGCTGCCTTCTGCCTTCTATTCACTCCCCAGACGCTTGTCCTCATTCTGATTCTTGGTACTCTCTCCTCCTGTGCCAGCCTCCTCATGGTTTCCCCACCTCCAGCCTCTCTCCCCCAGTCCAGGCCAGCCTCCCAACCCACGTGGTCCCAACTTACCCATAACGGGTCTCCTTCTTCCGCCGGTGGAAGAGGAACAGGGCCAGGATGAGGGCACAGGCAGCGGCCACCACTGCTCCCAGCAGTACATACCACCAGGGCCACGAGAAGGCGGGGGCTGGGGGTTCACTCACTGTCAGGGGGCACGCGGGACATGTCATGGTGGAGGTCTTGGTTCCTTGGGTCCCCAGGGGGTTGGTGTTGAAGGGAGGCAGGTGTAGGTACATTGGGTGATGGACAGGGCTGGATGGGGCATGCAATGGATACGAAAGGAGTGGACGTTGGAGGAGGAGTCTGAGGGGATGTCCCTGGTGGTCCAGTGGTTAAGAATCCACCTTGCAATGCAGGGGATTCAGGTCTGATCCCTGATCAGGGAACTAAGGGGATTTTCTAGTAGCTCAGTGGTAAAAAGAGTCTGCCTGCAATGCAGGAGGTGCAGGAGACGTGGGTTGGATCTCTGGGGTCAGGAAGATTCCCTGAAGGAGGGCACAGCAACCCACTCCAGGATTCTTGCTGGAAGAATCCCATGGACAGAGGAGTCTGGTGGGCTATGGTTCATAGTGTTGCAAAGCGTTGGACATGACTGACACGAGTGAGCACACCCGCGGGCATAGGAAACTAAGATCCCACATGCCAGGAGCAACTAAGCCCCCGTGCCACAACTACTGAGCCTAGGTGTTCTGCAGCCCATGTGTTGCAACTAGAGAGTCCACGAGCCGCAAGGAAAGATCCCGCATGATGCAACTAAGACTTGACACAGCCAAATACTTTTTTTTTTTAAAGGAGAGTGTGAAACTCCTAGGATGAGTGTGGTGAGTGCAAAGTGGGATGGATACTTGAGTGTGCAATGAGTGTGGGATGGGAGTGAGAGATTGTGCGGGATGGGCTATGAGAATGGAAGGAGGGCTGGAGGAGCGTGGGAGGGCTGTAAGTAAATCTCAAGTGGGGTACCTGTGTGTGATATATGTGATGATTATGCAAGGAGGGGGCACTTGGGTGTGGAAAACTTGAGCAGGGAGAGAATGTGTGTAGTGTGTACAAAGCATGTGCAATGGATATGCAAGGAGTTGGAGGCTCCAGGGACCAATGGCCAAGGGACATTTTTGAAGCATGTATGATGACTATGAAAGCGTGGTTTTTTGTTTTTTTTTTTTGGCCACTCCTTGCAGCTTATGGAATTTTAGTTCCCTGACTACGGGTCAAACCCACACCCTCAGCAGTGAAAGCACTGACTCCTTACCACTGGACTGCCAGGGAATTCCCTGGAAGGGCTTTCATAAAGCAAGGGATGAGAGTGAAATAAATGTGCAAAGGGGCATGGTGTGCAAAGGAGTGTGTAAACAGTGCCAGATGAGTATTTGAGGAATTGGGAGTATGTGAGGATTCAAGGAGTATTCAAGGAGTTTTAGATACAAGGTAGGGGCAGTGATTTGTAAGGATGTAACTTTGGTGTGAGAGGAGTGTGCAATGAGTGTGCAAAGGACGTGAGAGGGGAAGATGAGCATGAGATGAATGAAAAGGATATGCAAAAAGGTGGGAGTGAGTATGTGTAAGGAGTGGAGGATGAGTGTACCAAGAGTTTGGCGTGGCATGTGCAGAAAGTGGGCATGGGTTAGGATTAGCTCAAGGTGAGGGAATATTGTAAGGAGTGTCTAGTGAGTGTGCAAGGAGAGTTGCAGAATGTGAGATCGTGTAGATTGAAAGTCTTTCAGTGCCTGCAATGTGGGATGCATGGTGAGTGTGCAAAAAGTATTAGTTTGTGAATGAGAAGTGTGAGTGTGCATTGGGTTTGGGAAGCCCATGAGAAGATGAGGGGTTATAACGGGATGGATGTGAAAGGAGGGTGGGGTTAGTGTGGAAAGGGTATGCAAAGAAATGCAAGAAAACACATAAGGAATATTTAAGGATAGTGGGTTAAGTTAGAAGAGGTGGAGTATAATAGTGCCAGGAGGGTACAATGGATGTAGGAGGAATATTTGGAGAAATATTTGAGGAAGATGAATATGAGGGGAATAACTCATCTCTCTGTCCCTCTACCTATCTATTCATCTACCCACCCACCTATTTATTCATTCATCCACTCACCTACCCATTCATCCATCCATCCATCACCCACTCATTCATTCATCCATCCACCATCCACCCATTCATTAATCCATCCGCCACCCACTCATTCATCTGTCCACCACTCAGCCATGCACTCATTCATTGGTCCATCTACACATCCATTCATTCGTCAGTCCATCCATTCACCTATCCATCCACCATTCACCAAGTACCCACAATGCTCTGGGCCACTCCAGGCACTTCCATCAAGGACCACACAAAACCAAGGAAGCAGAGGGTTAGAGTGATGAGTTTGAGGAACACGAAAGGGATGTGTAAAGAGAATGTGCAGTGATGCGGCCCTCACTGGGCCTTGGGAGAAGGGAGAGCAGGAGAGGGGGTGTGAAAGCCCTTACCCAGTTGGTGGATTTGTTGTCCTTGTCCTGTGAGGAGAAAGGATGAAGGGAAGACATGCTCAGAGAGACTGGTAAGACACGGGAGAGAGGGAGGGAGGCTCTCAGGAAGCTTCCAGGTAGGAATGGAGCCTAGACTGGGGTAACGCTAAAAGGTACAAGGAGCAAGTCACGGGCATCTGAGATAGACAAGGCCCCTGTGGGTAGGCTGAGGGAGGCTGAGCACGGCTTTGCAGCTACCTGGGTGCCAGGGCTCCAGGGGCACAGGGAGACTCCAGGGTCCATCCCCAGCGGCGGTGTAGGCTGCCACGCACACCGTCAGGTTGGGCACAGACCCCTCCCCTCGCAGCTCCAGGGTAACCTCTCGCTTTGCCCTACGTCCATCAGCACCTAGGACGTGCAAATAAGGCACAGAGTAGAGCTCCAACCCCAGCGCTTAAGCCCTCACTCTCAGCCTCAACTCCCCATCTTTCTCAAAGCCCACTCCTCATCTCCAGCCCCTCATCTCCTACTGCTTCCTATCCTTCATCTCTCATCCCCCATCCTGTCCTCTCCTTTCTGTTCTCTGTCCCTACACTCGTTAAAATATCAGCTTCACTAGGTCCAGGATTTTGTCTTCTTCACTGCCATATACATTCTCAGGTCCTAGCACAAGGAGGCGTGGAACACAGTACCGTTGTTGAAAGGACAGAATTCTCATCTTTGCCCCCTCACCCCTCCACCCCCTTCTAATTCCTCACTCTTTCTCCCATCTGTCTCTCCATCCCAGGGTGCTGCTTGCTTAGATAGTACCTTCATGTTAATTAGAAAGAGACACCCCTTTCTCAGCGTGCTATGCAACTCTCTGCTGTAAAACTGTCCTAGTAAATACGTCTACTGAAACGTTTTGTACATGATTCATAAATTGTTGTTCAGTTGCTCAGTTGTGTCCAACTCTTTGCGATCCCATGGACTGCGGCATGCCAGGCTTCCATATCCTTCACTATCTCCTATAGTTTGCTCAAACTCATGTCCATTGAGTGGGTGATGCCATCCAACCATCTCATCCTCTGTCATCCCCTTCTCCTCCTGCCTTTCATCTTTCCCAGCATCAGGGTCTTTTCTAATGAGTCGGCTCTTTGTATCAGGTGGCCAAAGCATTGGAGCTTCAAGCTTCAGCATCAATCCTTCCAATGATATTCAGGGTTGATTTCCTTTAAGATTGACTGGTTTGATCTCCTTGCAGTCCAAGGAACTCTCAAGAGTCTTCTCCAACACCACAGTTCACAGATTCATAAATTGCCATCCCCTAACTCTCTCCTGGGGGCTTCCCAGGTAGCTCAATGGTAAAGAATCGCCTGCCAATGCAGGAGACGCAGGTTTGATCCCTGGGTTGGGAAGATCCCCTGGAGAAGAAATGACAACCCACCCCAGCATTCTTGTCTAGAGAATCACATGGACAGGGCGCCTGGTGGGTCCCTGGCTACCGTCCACGGGGTCGCAAAGTGTCAGACATGACTGAGCGACTGAGCATGCACACACGCAGCCCTCTCGTGGTCCCCTTTAACTGCCCCAGAATGTGCTCTGCAGCACAGGGTGATTGCATGCTACGCAACCTGCCCAACTGTCCTTGTCTGCCTTGTCATCTTCTCCTCCCCAGTCCCCTCTTCTACAGCCACTCCGCCCCAGCCCAGCCAGCAGTACCCACCTCGGGCGTGTCCTGACCTCGATAGGCCAGTCGGTACCCTAACAGGGTGCCCTGCAGCGGCGCCCTTGGCTCCTGCCAATGCACAAGGGCTTGGCTCCCATTCCGCATGGCGCTAACATTCTCAGGAGGGCCCAGGGGCACTGGAGGACAGGGAAGAGGGGGAGCTGGCATCCCCATCTCTTCCGGAGCCCCTCTCCTCTTCCCAAGGAGTCGGGGCAGGGTGCGAGGACAAGCAGGCGGGCAGCTCGCGCAGGGCTCCCATGAACAGGAGCACAGAGATGAGGTCTGGGAGAGAGGCCAGTTGGGGATGGGACAGGAAGGAGAGCGAAGCCACGTAGGGTATACAGGTGAGAGGAGATGCTGGGGGTCATGCTGATGTACGCAAGGGTCAGCAGGGCAGTGAATGATGTCTCCCGCCACCAGCCCCTTCTCACCTCCTTCTGGTGTCTCCACAGGAAACCAGTGGGTCCAGGGTGAGGGGCCCTGGCTGCTGACACAGGCCACCCGGAGGTGGTAAGGGGTGTGAGGATGGAGGCTGCCCAGCCGCAGTCGATGAGGGGGAACGGACGCTTGGAAGATGAGGGGCTCCTCTGGGGGGTCTGGCTCTCCCAGCCAGGTGCCCACCCTGTCATCTGACAGCACAGCCTGGGAAGAGGGAGGGGGTGTGAGGTCAGGGTGGCCACACTCAAGGCGGTCACACAACTCTCAATGGTAGTGACCCTGGTGTGTGACACAACTTCGCAAGGATGTGTGTGTGTGACAATTCCATGTTTGTGCAACACGGGGACCTGGGTTTACAAAGCAAGGAGGCCACTCAGCTCCACAACATGGCTCTGCCATCAGTTGCAAAAGCCACTTTGAACCAAACTTTCTCTCTCTGAGCCTCAGTTTCCTCATCTGGAAAATGGGGGCTTAGAGGAGCAAATGCCTTCCAGGGCTGCTTAAAGGTTCAATGTAAGGGACTTCTTAGCAGTCCGGTGGTTAGGACTTTATGCTTCCACTGCAGGCACAGGTTCGATCCCTGGTCAGGGAGCTAAGATCTTGAATGCCATGTGGCATGGCCATACAAAAAAATTAAGTGTAGGATAGCTGGACGGTGCATGGCAGGTGGTCAGCATCAATAATAATGACATTCAACCACAAGCAAAAGCAATGTCCCACAATAGAAGTCAGAGGAGGGAATTCCCTGGTGGTCCAGTGGTTAGGACTCCATGCTTTCACCGCCAAGGGCCCAGGTTCAATCCCTGGTTGGGGAACTAAGATCTCGCAAGCCTCCCATAGCTAAAAATTAAGTCAGAAGAGTGGGCATCTCTGGGGAGTGAGGGAACCTTCAACAGCTGGGAAGTGTCTGTATCTTGATTCAGAGGGTGGTCACAGTGGTTAAACAATCTAGATGTACACCAAAGATTGTGAACATTATGTATTTTAATTTAAAAAAATAGAAAAGGACTTCCAGGGTGCTCCAGTGGCTAAGACTCTGTGCTCCCAGCGCAGGGGGCCCAGGTTCGATCCCTGGTCAGGGACCTAGATCCCATATGCTGCAACTAAGACCCAATGCAGCCAGAGAAATAATTTTTTTTTTTAAGCAAAGTCTTTTACAAACCTAAACTCATTTGATTCTCACTTTAGCTGTACATTGTAAGTATGTGCTGTGTTTATGCTCATTATACAGATGAAGGCACTGAGGCTTGGAGAGACGGAATCACTGATCCAAGGACACTAGCTTGTCATTGATGAAGCTGGGACCTGACCCATCCTATCTTCAAAACCTTTGCCCTACTGACAATAAGAATGTCCTTTTAAGAACATCAGTGATGGTAATGATACTCTTCTGTCCAGAGACGCAATGGATCTTAGTGCTGAAGAGCACAGATACTGGATCTGGGATTCAAATCCAGCCTCTCCTACTCCCTAGTCCTGTGCCTCAGTTTCTTCATCTGAAAAATGGGATAACAACTGTGTTTCCCTTCTTCACAGGATTAACTGAAGTGATACCCTGTAAGCATGTAGAAGAGTGTCTGTGCAGGGCTTCTCTGGTGGTCCAGTGGTTAAGAAACCACCTTGTGATGAAGGGGACATGGATTCAATCCTGGGTCTGGGAATATCCCACATGCCACGGGGGTGTGCACCACAACTGTGGCACCTGCACTGTGCAGCCCCCGAGTTGTGACTACTGAAACTCGCGTGCCCTAGAGCCCATGCTCCACAGCAAAAGAAGCCACCACGATGAGAAGCCCACAGACTGCAACTCGAGGGTAGCCCCCGAGTAAGCTCATGCACAGCAACAAGGACCCAGCATAGCCAAAAGAAATATTTAAAAAAGCAAAAAGAAACAAAAAAAGAGTGTCTGTGCAGATTGAATGTTTGTCATGGCTATTTTGTGTGTGTGAGATTGTCTGGCCACCAGCGTCAAACCCAGCACATCCTGCACAGAGGCAAAGGCTTCTCCACCCACCTGGTCCCCAGGACTGGTGAGATCAGGATGGGAGGGACCACAGCTGGGGAGGACGTCCGTACAGCCCTTCCCCACAGAACCACAAATTCATCACAGCCCCACAACCCACAGCCACACAGCTCAGGGGTGCTGCCTTCACCCTGGGGAGCATCCAGGCAATATAACCACGACACACACTGTGCTGAAAAAGAGTTACTGCTCACAGCCAGACTCCATCGGGTCCAATCTTGGCTTGGATACTATTTGCTGTCTGATTTTTATTTTTGGCCATGCCACGTGGTGGCTTACCGGATCTTAGTTCCCCGACCAGGGATCAACCCTTGCCCCCTGCAGTGGAAGCGTAAAGTCTTAACCACTGAACTACCAGGGAACTCCCTGCTATGTGATATAGAGTGAGTGTTTCTACTTCCCTGGGCCTCAGTTCCTGCCTCTGGAAAATGGGCCTTCGAGAGTCTCTACCTGTCAAGGTGAGAGGTTTACTGACATAATGCCCATGAACTGGCTTGCCTATCCTGTCAACAGCTAACTTATTTTGAGTGCCAGCTGTGTCCCAAACACCCTGCCAAGCACATTAGTCCGGAATGAGCATCCAAGGGGGTCAATTCCTTTTTTTTTAATTCCAATTTTAAAGATGCGGAAACAGAGGCCCAGAGAGATCCAGCAGCTTGCCCAAGTCCATATAGTCCCTGAGTGGGGAAACCACAGCAAGGCCTGGGGAGGAGATAGCAGGAGTGGGGGAGGTGGTCTCCTTGCCTGCTCTCTGACCCACACTGACTGACCAGAAGGGGAACCTCAGCCAGGACAAAGGGGACATGGGCGCAGACTGTCAGCCTCCGCCTGCCCACCCCCACTTCTCTTTTCCCTCGCACGGCTGTGACCCTCCAACTTGAACCCTGAGCTCATGCACAGCAGGAAGTGAGACCTGGAGAGGGAAGAGGGCACACTTCTGCTTTTCTTGGGGGACACTGGATGGATGTGGGTTGGGGGTACAGCTGGCGTCTGACCTGGCATTTGAGGTCTTCCCAAATGAGCCCAGCTTCTGGGATTGAATCAGTTTTAGCCTTTGTAGCCACTGGGGAAGGCAGGTCACTTCCCCTCTCTGGGTCTCAATTTCTTATCTTGAAAATGGGAAGATGAACAGTCATTACTTTCTGGGGTTAAAATATCAAGTGAATGTGAGGTTGTCCCCAGGGCCAGGGTCTTATAAGAAAGGTAGCTTCTGTTTAATCAAGCACTGGCTCTAAATGACCTTTCAGAAGGACCCTTTGGGTTTGGGAAGACAAGGGTTTGGATCCCACCTCCGCCACTTCCTGGCTTTGTCCTTGGGCAAGTTGCTTAATACTCTGAAACTTGGTTTCTTTTTGAATTTTTGGCCGCACCATATGGCATGTGGGATCTTAGTTCCCTGACCAGGGATCAAATCCATCCCCCATATGGTGGAAGAGCAAGTCTTAACCACTGGACCACCAAGGAAGTCCCTGAGCTTTAGTTTCTTCATCTGGAAAATGAGTGTATCCATAGACTTGACTTTACAAAACACTCAAACAAGTATGTGTTAAGCTGTAACACAAGGCCCAGCACATAATGGTTGTGTTATTGTTTTTGTTCTTTAGTTGCATCTGACTCTTTGTGACCCCATGGACTGTAGCCCGCCAGGCTCCTCTGTCCATGGGATTTCCCAGGCAAGAATACCAGAGTGGGTTGCTATTTCCTTCTCCAGGGGATCTTCCTGGCCCAGGGGTCGAACCTGTGTCTCCTGCGTTGGCAGGCCGATTCTTTACCACTGAGCCACCAGGGAAACCTAAGCACATAGTGGACATGCAATAAAAATTGGTCATTGGGAGTTTCCTGGTGGCCTAATAGTTAGGATCCTGGGCTTTCATTGCCATGGCCCAGATTCAGTCCCTGGTCAGGGAACTGAGATCCCAAAAGCCATGTGGCATGACTGAAAAAAAAAAAAAAAAAAAAAAGCTGGTCACTATTCAATATTGTCATTTCCCATCGTGGGCATTGTCTCACCCTCACTTAAACTCTCAAATCTCAGACAACTTCAGGCCAGAACCGGATTTCGTATTTGGTTTGTTGGTTGTTTTTCTTATTCTAGAGCAGAAGAAACTTCAGTGCAGAAGGCTGGGTCCAGCTCACCTCAATTATCAGGTATTCTTCCAATAAACATTTCCTACTCAGTGTCTGGCCCTGCACTGGGCAGTAATGGGAACCCAGAGATTTCCCTGGTGGTCCACTGGTTAAGACTCCATGCTTCCACTGCAGGAAAGGGAACTAAGCTTCCATCCCAGGTCAGGGAACTAAGCTCCCACGTGCTGCGTGGCAGCCAAAAAATAAAAATAATAATAATTTTTAACATAAAGAAATAAATACTGGGGACCCAGTGGTGGTTGAGCCAGCTCAGCCCTGCCCCTCCCAGAGCTCACAGTCCAGTGGAGAGATAGACCCACCCCAAGACAGTGACAGGCCAGAGTGGTCAGAGATGGGCTGGGAGAAGCCCAAGGGCTGCGAGCACCCAGTGGTGAAAGATGGCTCTGGTCCCTGCTGTTTCAGGGTTTCTATTCTGGCTAGAATCAATATCACCAACACTAAAAAAATGAAAACGGCCAATAGCTTTTTGTTTGTCTTTTGCCATGCTGCTCGACTTGCAGGATCTTAGTTCCCCAACCAGGGATTGAACCCATGCCCCCGGCAGCAAAAGCATGGAGTCCTAACCACTGGATGGCTAGGGAATTTCCAAAAGCAGCCAACAGTTTATTGCATGCTTTCCAAGTTCCAGATACTATTTTAAGTTTGTTAAATGCAGTCACTCACTGAATTCCTACAGCCAGTCTACTAGGTTGGGACTACCGTTATGCCCATTTTACAGATGAGAGAACTGAGACCCAGGGACGTTGAGTCACCCGTCCAAGCTCATGCGGCCAGCAGCTTGTTGGAGCTAGGATTTAAATCCAGGACATCTGGCTTATCCCAAGGTTCTACTGCCTCTCAAACGAACAGCTGGGAAAGGCTGGTTTCCCAGGGAGAAGATGAGGGCTTGTGGCTCTGGGTGGAAGGAGGGCTGAGATGGAGGCGAGGAAAGGCTGCGGTCTCACCTACCTGCAGAATGCAGTGGGTGAGGGGGTAGATGCCGCTGAAGCCTGGGGTCCAAGCCACCTCCAGTTCTGTCGGCTGGCTGGAAACCAAGCGGAGGTCGTGGGGCCGCTGGGGGAGTACTGTGGACAGATGAGGGGAGGGACTTATCCTGTGCCCAAAGCTCCTGGCCCGGCCCTCTACCCCAGCTCTGACCTCTGACCCCAAGCCCATGCCCTCTGACACCCAGCTCCCCAGCTCCCTCTCCTGTCACCTGTGATGGTGGCCGTGCGGGATGTGGTGATTCCCTTGGCGTTGTGGGCTTCACAGGAGAAAGAAGCAGTCTTGTTCAGGCCTG
>SJXQ01007410.1:0-15663 GCA_006408695.1 Aepyceros melampus | reverse complement strand
CAGTTATCACACAAACGTATACACTTACACACAGAAACACACATACTCATACCTAGACACAGGCAAACACACAGACATATACACACAAGCACAGACACAATCACACTGAGCCACACAGACACCCGTAGAGGTGTACACACCTATTAGACACACACTTAAGCAGGCCTTCATGGGGTTGTGTAAACATAGGAGTGTCTGTTCATTTACATGCTCAGTTGCGACCAACTTCTCTCCCCCAAACTCAGTTGCTCTAGTCCCACCGGCCTCCTGGTGTTTCTAGAAGGTACCAAAGGTATTTCCACCTCGGGAACTTTGCACTTCCATTCCCTCCGCTTGGAAAAGCATTCCCACAGACATCTGCCCTCCTTCATACTCTTTACTCAGACCCCACCTTCGAGCCACTCTGTCCCTCCCCAAGCACCTTGTCGAAAACTGACATTCCCTGGTGGCTCAGCTGGTAAGTAGTAATCTGCCTGCTATGCCGGAAACCTGGATCGATCCCTGCGTTGGGAAGATCCCCTGGAGAAGGAAAAGGCTACTCATTCCAATATTCTGGCCTGGAGAATCCCATGGACTGTATAGTCCATGGGGTCACAAAGAGTCAGACAGGACTGAGTGACTTGCACCTCCACAGCCAGCCTCCTCCCTGCTTTACTTTCTCTCTTGGGTATTCCTCATCACAGTATCCTTGAAACGGTCCTGTGTCTCTTGTTTGCTGAGTGTTGACTCAGGGGTTTGGGGTTTCAGCCCTGCTGTATTCCCACCCTGTCCCCTTCCCCAGGGCCCAATATGGCCTGGTACACAGTAGGTGCTCCATAAATGTTTGTTGAATGAGTGGCTGGATTGGTGTGGATACATTTGTGTACTTATGAGCATTTCAGGGTGTGTACGTAGCAATGTGAGCATGTGTAAATCCATGGGTGAGTTCGTGGAAGAGTCTTGAGTAACTGTTTTTGAGTGTCGGCGGGATTGCCTTCCCTTCCCCAGTGTGGTGGTGGTGGGAACACCGGCAGACACACACATACACATGGCACACACACAAAGGCACATACAAGTGCACAGGCAAACACAAGAGACACAGACACACAAACACAGAGAGACACAACACAGAGCTATACAACGTCCACAGATTCACACACACACACACAGGCATACAGAAGTAAACAAGCAAACACAAGAGACACAGACACACAAACACAAAGACACACAACACAGAGAGCTATAGAAAGTCCAGATTCACACTCAGAAAGGCACATACAAGTGCACAGGCAAACGCAAGAGACGCAGACACACACAGAGACACACAACACACAGAGCTATACAATGTCCACAGATTCACACACACACACACACACACACACACACACACACAGCGTCTGGGTGACAGGATGTAGGGAGGACCAAGTCTTAAATCTGTGCGTGACTGCAGGTCTGAATCCATCTGTGTTTGTGTCTGAGTGTCTGTTGGCCTCGCGGCGTCTCCCGCCTTCGCTCTGCGCTGTGCTTGTTCCCACCACCATCAGCAGCTACCCGCAGACACAAAGTTTCCTTTTCTCAGGCGGCAGAGGGAGTGGACGCAGGCAAAGGCGGAGAGGCCGGAAGGGGGTGGGCAGGGAAGCTCCAGGGCTCCGCTGCGCGGGCCGCGGTTCCCAGCCAAGGTCAGGTGCCCGCAGCCCCCGCGGGCCCAGCCGAGGGACAGGACGGCCCTGGGCGCGCTGCCCGGGGAGGTAGCGGGGGGGGAGGGGCGCGGCGGGAAGCCTGGGTCCCCTCCAGGCCCCTGGCACGTGGGGGCCCCCGCCAGGGTCACGGCGCGAGAGCCCGCGCGGCCCGCCGCCCGTAAAGGAGCCGCGGGCTGGAGGGGTCTGGAGCCGGGTCCGTTCTGACCGCAGCATTCCTGCCCGGCGTGAGTCACCCCAGCGGGCCCCCCCGCACTTCCGGCCGGCCGAGATCCCCCTAGCCAGGCCCCAGCGGCCCGCACCTTGAGGGAGGGAGGCAGCCGGGGCGAAGGGGCCTGGGACCCCCTCCTCCCGGCGCGCTCTCGGGCCAGATGTCTTTCCAGATGTACCGGCCCTCCCCCAGCCCGGAGCGCAGTCCGCTTTTTCCGAGGGAACGGGAGGGATGGAAGCAGAGAGAGAGGGGGCACGCCCTGAGTCAGATCCAGGGACAGACACACACAAACGGACAATATTCCTAACAGGGCACCACTGCGAATTCCTGCATACACGCACAGTGAATCACACTTAACATAGAGGGGCAGTTGCTGGTCCTAAAACGGAAAACAGCAACAGTGGTCAACTGCCGCAGAGAGTACTGTCACAAACAAGCAGTGACTCAAAAACATACTGGTTGACTTATATGTAGACACAGGGGGCCAACATTGACACACACACACACACACACAGACATGCCCACATACGCATAAGGGCGCAAACAAGCCCACCCGGACTGCAGACACCTGTGTGTAGTCTCTCAGTCCTCTCCAACTCTGCGACCCCGTGAACTGTATGTAGTTCTCCAGGCTCTTCTGTCCCTGGAATTCTCCAGGCAAGAATACAGGAGTAGGTTGCCATTCCCATCTCCAGAGGATCTTCCCCACTTGGGGTCTGAACCTGGGTCTCCCTCGTTGTGCTGTGCTTAGTCACTCAGTTGAGTTCAACTCTTTGTGACCCCATGGACTATAGCCCGCCAGGCTCCTCTGTCCATGGGGATTCTCCAGCCAAGAATACTGGAGTGGGTTGCCATGCCCTTCTCCAGGAGATCTTCCCAACCCAAGGATAGAACCCAGGTCTCCCACATCGCAGGCAGATTATTTACCGTCTGAGCCAATGAAGAAGTCCTACAAACACTCAGTAACGCAATATACACCCAGGTTGAAGCTGACAAACATACCAGCCACCCTGCAGATTGAGATACATCCGCCAACCGACAAATGCACACTGAGGCTGAAGTGGACACACACACACAACAGGTCACAGACCAGGTTGATGCGGATGCGCTCGCACACAAACCCAGCCAAGCCTTCCAAACACAGCTGGTCACACTCAGCTCGCTTCGGACGCATTCATTGAGATGCGAGTAACACAGAGACACACAGGGCTGCTGCAGACACGCAAGCATGGAGACGCTGCTCGGGGCATGCAGGCGACGCAGACACATATACCCATGGAGGTGACGCAGACACATATACACACGGGCTGGTGAGGACCTCTGGTTCATCCACCAGGAGGCAGTCAGGGCTGGGTCTGACACACCAGAACAGATAGAGGCTGAACGTGAACGTGAAGTTGCTCAGTCGTGTCCGACTCTTTGCGACCCCATGGACTATAGCGTACCAGGCTCCTCTGTCCATGGGATTTTCCAGGTAATAGTACTGGAGTGGATTGCCATTTCCTTTTCCAAGGGATCTTCCCAACCCAGGGACTGAAGCTGAAGGGTATTGTTATTACCTGCTGTGAATCACACACAGACGCATACACTTCTATAGGGATTCATGGGACAAAGCTGTACACCAACATTCTCACCCTGCGGCATACATACAGATATCACAGAGATATCCTTACACAGACAGCCACAGTGGAAAGGAGGAAGCACACCAAGCTGCCCAATGACCCATCCTGACTCCACAAAGAAACAAAATCCCCACCAAGACACACTCACACCTAGAGGAACACACCTGTAAGCTGACATGGTCACCTCTATACAGTGAGGTGTGCGAAACAGCCTTCAGACACACTGTGGCTGTGGTCCATCACTCTGCCATCTCTCCTCACACACACACACACACACACTAATCCACCCTCACACAGTGAGTCACAGCTGTGGAAACACAAAGAGGCCAACAATGAGATTCTTAGTCACCCACACAGACACACACTTACACTGACAGCCCCTGAGAAACTTACAGAAATATGCCATAAAGACCCAAACAAGAGTTTCCCTGGTGGGGCAGTGGGTGGGATCCCCCTTTCAGTAAAGGGGACATGGGTTCCATCCCTTGTCCAGGAAGGTCCCACTTGCCATGGGGTAACTAAGCCTGTGGACCACAACTACTGAGCCCTCGAGCTCAGAGTCCCTTGCTCCTCAACAAGAGAAGCCCCTCAATGAGAAGCCCGTGCACCACAACAAAGAGTAGCCCCTGCTCACCGCAACTAGAGAAAGCCAAAGCAATGAAGACGCAGCACAGGCCAAAAAAAAAAAAAAAAGAGAGACCCATACAGTGGGACAGATGGCTAAACTGACGAAACATACCTAGCAGTGTGTGCACACACACACACACACACACACCCGAGACATTCTCCGCAGCTGGCCCTCGCTAAGGCACACCCTCATCCAGAGAGGTTGATGCTGACAGAAGCACTGAGACACAGATCCAGAGGGCCAGGGACACAGCCAGACCCTCCCACCATGCCCTCCACACTGGGATGCACACAGAGACCCCACCTGGCAGCTCCCATGCTGATAAGCACACAGATCTGCTCACACCTTCGCCTTCCCCTTTCTCCCTCTTCCTGGGATAGGCTCGGGGATCCATACCCCCCCTCCCCGTGTCCGGGGTCCTGCCAGGCTGACTCAGGCCTGGAGTGAGCCCTGGGCCTGAGTCACTCCTCTGGAGGCCAGCAGGCTCACCACTGCTTCCTCGCACACTCAGGGCCCCCGGAATGCTGGAATGTGAGCCCCTCCTTCCACCCTAAGAGACCCTCCCTCCAGAGCACCCTCCCAGTGCCAGCAGATGAAGGTAGCAGGTTGGGGCTGCTGGAAGCCAGTGCCTTCCAAGGTCCAGCCACCTCCCTCTGACTGGCTCAGCCTCCCCCATCTGTGTTCCTTTGTCTCTCTTTCCTCAGTGAGGGGAACTCCCTGTGCCCACAGTCCCCTAACTCTGCCTGGCCACTGCGTGACCACCCAAGCTAGGTTCTGCCTCATCTGTGAGGTGTGGAAAGAGATGGTCACCCTGAGATGAGGAGGGTGTCATCTGTCACTCAGCCCTGTCCCATCTCTCTCCTTCTTGGCTTACATCTGCAAGGAGGAGGAGAAAAGGAGGACACAGTTGATTCCGGTGTCCTGCTTGGGGTCAGGGGCTGACAAAGGGGCATCGGGCCCACACACACTTGGCCATGGAAAGCTCAGAGGAAACCCAAGACAAAGGACGCTATTCAGAGAGGCTGGCGCGAATGGAGGGAGAAAGAGCAGAGACGACAGAGAGACAGGGAGACAGACACAGAGAGAGATGGAGAACAGAGAGATGGAAAGAAAGCACACAGAGAGAAATGAGATCGATGGGGACAGAAATGCAGAGACAGAGGTACTCAGAGATAAAGAGGAAAACCTAGAGAGAGACTCAGAGAGAGACAAAGACAGAAGGATGAGGAGAGCCTCAGATGGAGGCATGAAGGGCCCCCACTTCCATCCCCCCGGCCCTCTGTCCTGAGCTGATCACATCCCTGGACTCACCTGGAACGCGGAGTATGTGCTGGGGGCTGTGGTCCATGGCTGAAGCCAGGGAGACAACATCCTGGAGCCACAGGAGGTGCACGGGCTCTGGGGGTCCCTGCGCCCGGCAGCTCAGGTTGAAGGGAGTGTTGGCAACCACAGTCCTGTCCTCAGGCTCCTCCAGGAAGTAAGGCAGGCCTGGGGGAGCAGTGGTAAAGGCTGGGATCCCCTCTGATCCCCCAAGGGGTCTGACTTGCCGCGAGGATGATGTAGGCTGCTGGGTCTTTGACGCCTATGTCTGAGCCCTCAGGATACCTCTATTGCTAGGACACAAGGTCCCGTATATCCAACTCCTTTCATCAATGTCTGACCCCCTTTCATGTTTCTTTTCCAGAATGTCTCTAAGTCATATCTGACTCTTTTGTGATCCCATGGACTGTAGCCTGCCAGGCTCCTCTGTCCACCAGCTTTCCCAGGCAAGAATACTGGAATGGGATGCCATTTCCTTCCTTCTCCAGGAGATCCTCCCGACCCGGGGAGCAAACCCGCATCTCCTGCATTGCAGGCAGACTCTCTGACCACTGAGCAACCTCATTCCACTTTATCTATGAGGAAAGTGAGCCATCCCCCCAACCCCCAGCAATGGGGGATAGGGTTAAGTCTCCCGGGGTGGGGGAGAGTGGTGAGTTGCCTTGGATCTCTTATCTGACAACCCCAAGATAGCTTTTTCCCCCAAAGCACATAATCTGTCCCCCCAGGCTTGTCCCCAGTAATTTATAGACCCCTTGCCTGACCCTCCCAAGATCTCTGACATTCCTAGGCCACATGTTCCTAGGCCTAAGACACCTTGAATCCACCAGCACCCTCTGACCCCTCCCTCAGGACTCTTGCCCTCCCAGGACCTCGGAGCCCAGGGCTCACCCTCCAGCCCCACGTAGCCAGGCTGGGACACAAAGGTCTTTTCTCCCAGGACCACGGTGCACTGGTACCATCCCGTATCTGAGAGCTGCAGAGACGAGATTCTGACAGGGCGAGAAGGGGAACAGAGAGATTCAGGGTCAGAGCTGGACCTGGCGAGGGGGGTCCTCAGAACTGAAAGCGGGGAAGGGGGTCTGGCCCGGAAACTTGTAGCAGCTAGGAAGTGGGTACTATTATTAACTCATTTTACAGAAGAGGAAAGCGAAAGCTGGGGTGAGTTATGTCACATGGTCAGAGCCACACAGCTCGCGAGTGACCACACTGCCATCCAGCCCAGGTGGGGCTCCTGCGAGTGAGTGTCCACTTGGCCTCACGTGGTGGAGGTGTGGGGATAGGAGGGATGTGGGTCACGGCTGGTCGGAGGGGGAGGCTGGGCACCTGAGTTGGCTGACCACTTTCCAGTCATCCTGCCCGTCTTCGCCCAGGGGCACTTGGGTCTGGGTGCTGTCTACCAGCCTTAGGACCTGTCCATTCCGAAGCCAGGTCACCTCGGGGGGCTCCCCCTGAACCTGGAGCTCACACCGAAGGGTGCCCCTGAGTCCTCGGGCACCAGTGATGTTCCCCGGACTCCCCACAAAGGGGGACACTTCAGTCTGTGGGCCTGCAGGGAGATGGAAGAATATTAGCTCGGGAACCCCTGCTTCCCTGGACTCCTCGGTTCCACCCCTGCCGGCCTGCCTACGGCTGCCAGGACCCCGCCAGGCCCTTAGGCCCACATAGTTGTTGAGTGACCTCAGCTGGGGGAGCGAAGGGTGGGGCTTCGTGAGGAGGATGGGAGCCTTCCCAGGGGACTGGGGTCCGGCCTCCATCCCGTTGGGAAGTAGGCCCAGCATCTGGCAGCCTCCCACGCCCTGACTGCCCGGCTGGCCTGCCCCTGCTTAGGGTCTCTAGAGACTTCACAGACTGGGCTGGTGGATGGTGGGGAAGAAAAGGGAATGGGAGGGAGCTGGGAGAGAGAGAAAGAGAAATGGGGAAGGAGAGACAGAGAGTGGAACCAGAGAAAGTCAGGCAGACAGAGAGGAACAAGAGACTCAAGAGGGACCGAGGATGAGAGACAGAGAGACCCACCTAGAGGGGAAAAAGTTGGGGGAGAGACACACAGAGGGAGAGAGAAAGACGCACAGAGAGGTTGATAAGAGACACTTAGAGAAGAGGGAGAGGAAAAGACAGAGAAATAGAGACCCACAGAGATGGCGGGCCGAAGGCAGAGCCCCCAGCCCCGGAGGTGGGGCACACGGACAAGCAGCCCTGGGGTGAGGAGAAGTGGGGGTGACAGGGATGAGGGTCTTCCCCTAGGGCTCCGGAGCCTCCTCACCCTGCTGCCTGACTTCGGGGCCCCTTCTGGAAGGTTCCTTCCCGGGCAGCACTCTGCTCAGTCCCTCTCTGCGAGGCCCCCAGTTCCAGCCCAGCCGCTACCCCTCCGTGTCTCCTGTCTGTCCCGTTGTTCTGTGTCCACCTCTTCCCCATCTCTAGGGCTCCCAGTTTCTGTTTCTGGTCCTCTGTTCCTCTCTCAAGGGTCCCCTTTTTTTCTTTCCCGGCCTGTCTTGGTTTGTCTCTGTGTCCCCCTTGTCCCCCTCTCTGTTGTCCCAAGGAAACTCCCCAAGCCGGCTCAGGACTCAGCGCCGCCCCCCTCAAACACCTGCCATCCGTCCCCTTCCTCTCCCGCCACAGCCCCTCTATGAGACGGCTCTCCCCACAGGCCCCCCATCACCACTCACCCTTGGGAGCCACGCGCCCCCAGCAGCACAACGCCCAGCACCAAGCCAACAGGACCTTGCCATCCTCGGGGCACCAGGCAGTCAGTGCCAAACTTTCCTCCGAAGTTGCTGGGCACCCTGCGAGGGAGGGGGCAGGGCCGGGCTGTCCCCGACCCTCCCCCCAGCTCCCGGCTCCCCTCCGCCCTGATTTGGCACTGCCTGCCTGGCACAGCGTGGTGGTTGGGGGGTGTCCCTCGCGGGCTCGGCTCAGCGGGCCACCTTCCCAGCTCCTCTGCCTCCTTCTCTCCCTCCCAGACTTCGGTCAACACTTTCTCCGCCCCTGGCTCCCCGTCGCTTCTGCCTCCGCCCACCGGCTTGGAGCCCAAGAGGCCACCTGGACTTCGAGGGGTTAACTCGGAGAGAAGAGGACCAGTTCGGTCTTAAAGGGGCCCTGGAGGGAGGCTGAGGAGGGGGCAGGGGCCCCTGGCGGCTGCGTCCCCGCTCCGGGGCCAGCGAGGCAGGGAAGCGGAGCGGCTCTGTACTCCAGCTCTGGGCGCTGTCCCTCTGGGCTCCCTCTCCGTGATCGTCTGGTAAACATTCCTCCAGAACTCCACTCCCCTCTGCGACGGCCCCCTCCCCTGCCTCCACCCCCAGCCCAGCCCAGTCAGGCACTCCCCCTTTGCACTCGCAGCTCCTCAGACCAGGACACACACACACACACACACACACACTCAGATATCATCCACACACACACACACACACACACTCAGATGTCATCCACACACACACACACACACACACACACACACACACACGAGAGGCTGGGACAGGAGGAGACACGCAGGGACATGCCGCTGGCCCACACTCAGACAAGCTGGGTCAGGAGCGCCTCCATTCCTGGAAAAAAGTCTCAGAAACCAGAAAGGGGAGGACAAGGATGCGTGGGCATCCCCGGGGTGCACTGATGGGGGAGGGGCGGGGGGAACATCGCCCGTAGCACCAAATAAAGACCAGCGTGGGCACAGAGACAGGCTGCCAGTGAATGGGCACTCACGGGGGTGGGGGCAGGGGTAGCCTGAAGACCAGGATGGAAATCTCGCCTCGCCACTAACCCCATGACCTTACAAGGGACTGGCCTCCCTAAGCCTCAGTTTTTCCATCTGTAAACTGGGAATAAGAACAGAACCTGCTTGGCAGGCTCCAGGGACACGGCACATGCAGTTCCATCGCACGTGGTAACGACAGCTGACTAGGTGTCCTCAGATTTTCTGCATCTCCCGGGTCTGTCTCTGGGCGCTTGCATTGCTGTCTCCCTCTGGTGGTTTGCGTATCCTGATCCCGCAGATCCGGTGCAGGTGTGCTGGTTTCTAGTGTTGTCCATTTCCCTCCCGCATGTGTTTTGCACATGGGGTGTGTGTGTGTGTGTGTGTGGTCTCTCTCAGCCTGCGTGTTTGTGCAGGACAGGCTGAACTCCCAACTCTCTGCTCTTGGCCATTCTGCTTCTGTGCTGGTATCCCCACAGCTCTTCCCAAACACCTTTCAGCCTCTTGAGGTCTCAGCCACCCGCCCCTTTTCCTCAGTCCTTTCCCACCAGGACTTTGCCTTGGCCTCCTCCCAGGCCTCCTTACCTCCTCCAACCCGTCTCCCATTTGTAACCAGAGGGATGTTTCTGAAACTCAAATCTGACCTCGTTCCCTCCCTGCTTAACCCTGGCTCCTCACTGCTCTCAGGATGAGCCTGGGCTCCTCAACTTGGCACCCAGGGCTGAGGCTTGGCACCCTCCTTGAGCTGTCTTCCATTTCAATGGAGACCTCAGCATCTATCCTGCCTCCTGAGCCTGACCCTCAGGGTCTTCTCAAATACCTCCTACCTGCAGTAAGTTTCCAGCTGCCATGGAGGATTAGACTCAGCTAACAAACCTCTCTCCTGCCTGGCCCTGCTCTCTTCTTCATGACCTCACCCTGGTCCAGACCCATCTTCTCTGACCTGGACTCCTGCTCTGGCCTCCTCCCTGGTCTCCTGGCCTCCACTCACCCTCCCTCTAACCAGTCAAGAGCAAGAAGAATGTCTTTTGGGATTTCCCTGGTGGTTCAGTGGCTAAGACTCTGAGCTCCCACTGCAGAGACCCAGATTCCATCCCTGCCCAGGGAACTAGATCCCACATGCCACAACTAAAGATCCTGCATGCCACAACTAAGACTCGGTGCAGCCAAATAAATAGATACTGAAAAAAACAAAAAGCGAGAAAAAGACTGTCTCTCAATCCCAAATCAAACCCATTTCCTCCTTTGTCCCAAAGTTTCCATGAAAAACCCCCAAACTGCTTGCCTCGTGCTCTCTGATGTCCAGCATTGGACCCTTTCTCTTGCTCACAGGTCTCCAGGCCTCCTCCTGTAGCCCTTTGTCCCCAACTCCTACACACCCCTCAGCCCCATCTCAATTGCCCCCTTTCCATGGCATCACTGCCTGGTACTTCCCAGTCAACTCTAGGTCCCCATGTTATTCACTCCCAACACTTTGTCCTTTTCTTTGTTTTCTTTTCTAAATATATATATATATTTACTTATTTAATATTTTTGTTTTTTTTTAAAATATATTTATTTGCCTGTTTATTGGGCTGCACCAGCTCTTTATGTGGTACCTTTAGTTGTGGCATGAGAACTCTCAGCTGCGGCATGTGGGATCTAGTTCCCTGAGCAGGGATCGAACCTGGGCCCCCTGCATTGGGAGAGCAGAGTCTTAGCCACTGGACCACCCGGGAAGTCCTTGTCATTTTCTTTGGTGATGCTGCTTGAGTTTTCATGATCTATTTATTGCTGCAACTGTGTGTCTTGTGTCTTCCTTCTCCTGCTGGTCTGTGGGCTCTAAGAGAGCAGGCATTGGGTATTTCTTAGTCATCACTCTGTCCCCGTTCTGTTCCGTTCAGTCGCTCAGTCATGTCCGACTCTTTGCAACCCCATGAATCGCAGTACGCCAGGCCTCCCTGTCCATCACCAACTCCCAGAGTTCACTCAGACTCACGTCCATTGAGTCTGTGATGCCATCCAGCCATCTCATCTTCGGTCGTCCCCTTCTCCTCCTGCCCCCAATCCCTCCCAGCATCAGGGTCTTTTCCAATGAGTCAGCTCTTCGCGTGAGGTGGCCAAAGTACTGGAGCTTCAGTTTTAGCATCATTCCCTCCAAAGAAATCCCAGGGTTGATCTCCTTCAGAATGGACTGGTTGGATCTCCTTGCAGTCCAAGGGACTCTCAAGAGTCTTCTCCAACACCACAGTTCAAAAGCATCAATTCTTCTGCGCTCAGCCTTCTTCACAGTCCAACTCTCACATCCATACATGACCACAGGAAAAACCATAGCCTTGACTAGACGGACCTTAGTCGGCAAAGTAATGTCTCTGCTTTTGAATATACTATCTAGGTTGGTCATAACTTTTCTTCCAAGGAGTAAGCGCCTTTTAATTTCATGGCTGCAGTCACCATCTGCAGTGATTTTGGAGCCCAAAAAACAAAGTCTGACACTGTTTCTACTGTTTCCCCATCTATTTCCCATGAAGTGATGGGGCCAGATGCCATGATCTTCATTTTCTGAATGTTGAGCTTTAAGCCAACTTTTTCACTCTCCTCTCTCACTTTCAACAAGAGGCTTTTTAGCTCCTCTTCACTTTCTGCCATAAGGGTGGTGTCATCTGCACATCTGAGGTGATTGATATTTCTCCCGGCAATCTTGATTCCAGCTTGTGTTTCTTCCAGTCCAGCGTTTCTCATGATGTACTCTGCATAGAAGTTAAATAAGCAGGGTGACAATATACAGCCTTGACATACTCCTTTTCCTATTTGGAACCAGTCTGTTGTTCCATGTCCAGTTCTAACTGTTGCTTCCTGACCTGCATACAGATTTCTCAAGAGGCAGGTCAGGTGGTCTGGTATTCCCATCTCTTTCAGAATTTTCCACAGTTTATTGTGATCCACACAGTCAAAGGCTTTGGCATAGTCAAGAAAGCAGAAATAGATGTTTTTCTGGAACTCTTTTGCTTTTCCATGATCCAGCGGGTGTTGGCAATTTGATCTCTGGTTCCTCTGCCTTTTCTAAAACCAGCTTGAACATTAGGGAGTTCATGGTTCACGTATTGCTGAAGTCTGGCTTGGAGAATTTTGAGCACTCTGTCCCCACTACCCTGTAAAAAACCCTTCATAAAGGGGTCAGTTAATTATTGTGGCATTGTGGGGGGGATGCAAATATTTGCAACGATCTGCCCACTTGTTTGAATATGTTGGGGGACCATACACACCTCACGGGCCTGCTGTGTGCACGGTCAAGTTGAATCTGTGTTCGTTCTCTCAAGAACTGTTTGCTCGGGACGTCCCTCGTGGTCCCGTGTGGTTAAGACTCTGCCTTTCAATGCGGGGGATATGGGTTTGATCCCTGGTAGAGAAACTAAGGTTCCCACGGGCCGTGGGGCAACTAAGCCTGAGTGCTGCAACTACTGAGCCTACCAAGAAACATTTATTAGGATGCATCATGGGCAGTGGAGACAAATACATCAAGGGAAGGGGTATCAAGGGGATGGAGAGTGCTGCTTTAGGGAAGGTGGTCAGGGAAGGCCTCTCTGAGGTTGCGATCAAGGTCTGAAGTAAATTAGCAAGTGAGTGAGTCATGTAAGGAAGGGCATTCTAGGCAGAGGGAACAGCCAGTGCACAGGCCTGGAGGCCAGCTTGTGGAGAACTCCAAGGAGGAGACCCGTGTGGCCAGAATGGATGGGGGTCATGGAGGAGACGAGGTCAGAAAGGGTGTCAGCCTGGCAAGGAAGACTTTGGGCTTTTCTTCTAAATATGATAGAATGCACTAGGGGGCTACTTTCCCTACCCAGCTTTATCAGTGTATAATGGACAAATGTATAAAGGACTTCCCTATAGCTCAAGTGGTAAAGAATCTGCCTGCGATGCAGGAGACCAGGGTTCAATCCCTGGGTCGGGAAGATCCTCTGGAGAGAATGGCAATCCACTCCAGTATTCTTGCCTGGAGAATTCCGTGGACAAAGAAGCCTGGCGGGCTACAGTTCATGGCGTTGCAAAGAGTCAGACACAGCTAAGTGATTAACACACACGATGGACAAAAGTGTGTTAAATATTTAAGGGGTACGGCATGATTCACTACATGTACACATTGTGGAGTGGTTACCACAATATATTTAGTTAACCCATCCATTGCCTCACAGTTACCTTTTTTTTTTTTTTTGGTGTGGATGGTGAGGATATTTATGATCTACTTTCTTCATAAATTTCAAGTATACAATACAGGGGCTTCCTTGGTGGTCCAGTGGTTAGGAATCTGCCTTGCAACACAAGGGACACGGGTTCGATCCCTGGGCCTGGAAGATTCCACGTGCCTCGGAGCTAGTAGTCTTTGCACCACAGCTACTGAGTCCATGTGCCCTAGAGTCCGTGCTCTGCAACAAAAGAAGCCACAACAGTGAGAAGCCAGAGCTTCTAGAGAGTAGCTCCCGATATATGCAGCTAGGAAAGCCCATGTGCAGCAACAAAAACCCAGCACAGCCAGTCAGTAAATAAATGTGCAAGACAGTATTAGCTATGTTCCCCAGGTTGTACATTAGGTCCCAGAGTTCATTTATTCTGTAAATGGAACTCTGTACCCTTTGACCAAAATCTCCCCATTTCTCACCCAGTCTCTGGCAACCACCATTCTTTTACTTTTTCATTTAATTAATTAATTATAGATGGTGGTTTAGTCGCTAAATTGTTCCAGTTCTCGTGACTCCATGGACTGTAGCCCACCAGGCTCCTCTGTTCATAGGATTTTCCAGGCAAGAATCCTGGAGGGGGTTGCTATTTCCTTCACCAGGGGATCTTCCTGACCCAGGGATCAAACCTGGGTCTTCTGCACTGCAGGCAGTTTCTTTACTGAATGAGCTACCAGGGAAGCCCCCATTAATTATTAATCGAGAGATAATTGATACACAATGTTACATTAGTTTCTGATGTACACAGACATTCAGTATTTGTATTTTTGTGAAATGATCACCGTTGTAAGTCTAGTTTAACCTCCATCACTATGCAGTGAGAGTTTTTTGTTGTTGTTAACAGAATGTTTAGGATCTACTTTCAGGGGTCTTTCCTGGTGGTCCAGTGGTTAAGACTCTGCTTCAGGGGGACGAGGTTCAATTCCTGGTCAGGGAACTAAGATCCCGCATGCTGAGTTGCACGGCAGATTTAAAAAAAAAAAAAAGAAATCTCTTTTTGGGACTTCCCTGGTGGTTCAGTGGCTAGGACTCCCTGCTGCCAATTATGGGGGGAGGGGACGGGCAGGGGCGGGGGTTTCAATCCCTGGTCGGGGAACTAGATCCCACTGTATCTAAAGATCCCACATGCCCCAGTTTAAATAAATAAATAATTTTAAAACAATCTATTCTCTTAGCCACCTTCATATGCATAATACAGTATTATTAACCATGAATACCAGGCACCTAGTACACTATATCCCTCTCTGTTTCGTGATTTTTCAGTTTTTTTAGATTCCCCATAAAGCGATCATACTACAGTTGGTCTGACTTAATTTCACTCAGATAATGTCTACAAGGCCCATCCATGTTTGTCAGAAATGGCAGGATTTCCGTCTTTCTTACAGCTGAACAATACTCTGCTACTTATCTATGTCACTTTCCCTTTCCCTTTCCTTTTTTTTGGGCTTCATCACAGTGTGTGAAACTTCCTTGACTAGGGATTGAACCCTTGCTCCCTGCAGTGGAAGCGCAGAGTCTTAACCACTGGACCGCAAGGGATGTTCCTATGTCGCATTTTCTTTATCCACTCATCTGCTGACCCAGATTTGTTTCTGTGCCTTGGTTATGGTGAATAATGCTACCATGGACACAGGGGAGCAGGTATCTCTTGAGACACTGATTTTGTTTCCTTTAGATATATACCAAGAAGTGGGATGGCTGGATCCTGTGTAACAATTTTATTTTTAAGTTTTTGAGGAGCCTCCAAGCTGTTTTCCATAGTGGCTACACTAATTTACATTCTCACCAACAGCACACAAGTGTTTGATTAGGGGAGTGACCTGATTTGATTTGGTTTTCAAAGATCTCAGGCTTCCCAGGTGGCTGAGTGGTAAAGAATCCGCCTACCAGTGCAGGGGACACAGGTGTGATCCCTGGTCTGGGAGGATCCCACATGCTGCAGAGCTACTCAGCGTGCGGCACCACAACTACTGAGCCTGTGCTCTAGAGCCCAGCAACCACAATAAGAAGCCACGTCGATGAGAGACCCATGCACAGCAACTGGAAAGTAGCTCTTGCAGGAGTGAAGACCTAGGACAGCTGTAAATACATAAACACGGCTTTACTGAGACCAGTAAGTGAAAGGTCGATGGGAAACTTTCTAACAGCGGCATCAGGACCTGGACACACTACATGAGACAGTTTATTACTGATGCTGGCAAGGGACCCAGCACTCCCTAGCGAGGAGCTCTTGCCAGAATAAGCCCGCATCTGATCTAACTCCCAGTTTACAGGGAATTCCTGGCAATGGAAAGACATCTTCTT
>SJXQ01007409.1:584789-595010 GCA_006408695.1 Aepyceros melampus | reverse complement strand
GGCTGATTGCTGACCAGACTTCCTGAGTGCCTTCTCAGTCTAGTCCTCAACGTTCCCATCTGTAAAATGGACACGAGGGCCCGGCCTGGTGCTGCCTGAGCTGCAGTGCAGCATGACCTGGCCGACCTGTCAGCTCCGCGTGTCAGGGCTATGAGATCAGTGCTGCGGTGTGGGGCCCGGGCCACGGGAAGGTTGGGGAGTTGGCCAGAACACTGGCCCGCCCTGCTCCTGCCCCCACTTCCTCATCTCGGGGGTAGTGCAGGGTCCGCACGCTGCATCTTAGGCTGCGAGCGAGGAGAGGCGGGAGGTGGGCAGGGCCGGCGTGGACGCCCCGTCAGGGAACTTGTCCAGCCTCCAGCTGCGAGGGATGGGGTGTGGGTGCGGAGAGGAGGGAGGAGCAGAGGCCCTGGGCCGGGGGCAGGGTCGGGGGTCAGTGCCTCTGACCACTCCCAGGAGCAGGCGTTGAAGGTGCTGCTGCCCGGGTGTCTGGACGTGGCTCATCAGTTGGAGGCCGCCGGCTCTGTCCTCAGCCTCTGCCCCCTCATGCTGTCACCTCCCAGACCTCTGCACAGCCCCCCGGTGTGCCCAGCCTCTCCCTGCAAGTCACTGGGTCCTCTTCCAACTGAGCCAAGTAGACGGCGCCCCACGCTCAGCCTGTGCCCGCAGTCACGCAGGCTTAAGGGGTCCTGTAACCTGAGCCTTTGGGTGCTGTCAGACATGACAAAGTGATCTGTATGTGAGCTTGGCTTCAGAGCGTTCAGCCCTCTATATCCTCAGCTTCCCTGTCTGCGGGCTCAACCTTGCCCAGACTGAAAATAATCAAAAAAAAAGCATAAGCATTCCAGAAAGTTCCAAAAGGGAAAGCTTGAATTTGCTGCAAAATCGGCAACTGTCTACGTAGCGTCTTCCTGGTATTAAATATAAGTAATCTAGAGATGAGTTAGAGTATGTGGGAGGATGAGTGTAGGTTTATGAAAGTACTGCTCCATCTTATGTCAGGGAACTTGATGCCTGTAGTGGTTCTGGAAGCAATTCCCCTTGGATAGAGGGGAGACTGTCATATATTACAACTTAAAGACATATTGCTTTTCCTAGGCTTCTTAGCTCAGTGTGTGAATCTCTTTTGCGGGGGTGGTTTCGTGTTCCGTGACAGCTTTGAGACAATTCACAGGCCATACAGGTCACCTGCTTCAAGGCTTCAGTGGCTCAGTAGACTCACAGGCTTGCACACCCATCACCATAGTCAATCTTTTATCATCTCAGGAAGAAACTCCATTCTAGGATGGCATCTTCCGTCCTCTCCTTCCCATGACCTAAAAAACCACTAATCTTTTTGTCTTCATGAGTGAAATTGTTAGTCGCTCAGTTGCGTCCGACTCTGAGACCCATGTACTGTAGCCCGCCAGGCTCCTCTGTCCCTGGGATCCTCCAAGCAAGAATCCTGGAGTGGGTTGCCATGCCCTTCTCCAGGGGGTTTTCCCAACCAAGGGACTGAACTCGGATCTCCTGCATTTCAAGCAGATTCTTTCCTGTCAGCCATATGGGAAGCCCTTTTTTCTTCATCAGTTCAGTTGCTCAGTTGTATCCAACTGTTTGCGACCTCATGGACTGCAGCACGCCAGGCTTCCCTGTCCATCACCAACTCCTGGAGCCTGCTCAAACTCGTCCACAAGTTGGTGATGCCATCCAACCATCTCATCCTCTTTCAACCCTTTCTCCTCCTGTCTTCTATCTTTTCCAGCATCACGGTCTTTTCTAATGAAGTCAGCTCTTCACATCAGGTAGCCAAAGTATTGGAGCTTCAGCTTTAGCATCCATCCTTCCAATGAATATTTAGGACTGATTTCCCTTAGGATTGATTGGTTTGATCTCCTTCCAGACTCCCTTGGACTCTCAAGAGTCTTCAACACCCCAGTTGGAAAACATCAAATCTTTAGTCCTGTTTTCTTTATGGTCTAACTCCCACATCCATACATGACTACTGGAAAAATAATAGCTTTGACTATAATGACCTTTCGTGGCAAAGTAACATCTCTGCCTTATAAATGCTGTCTAGGTTTATCAGCTTTTCTTCCAAGGAGCAAGCTTCTTTTAATTTCATGGCTGCAGTCACCATCTGCAGTTATTTCAGAGCCCAAGATAATAAGGTCTCACTATTTCCATTGTTTCCCCATCTATGTGCCATGAAGTGATGGGAACGGATGCCATGATCTTAGTTTTTTGAACATTGAGCTTTAAGCCAGCTTTTTCACTCTCCTCTTTCACTGTCATCAAGAGGCTCTTTAGTTCCTCCTCACTTTCTGCCATAAGGGTGGTGTCATCTGCTTATCTGAGGTTACTGATATTTCTCCCTGCAATCTTGATGCGAGCTTGTGGTTCATCCAGCCCAACTTTTCTCATGATGTAATCTGCATTTGTTAAATAAGGAGGGTGACGATATATAGACTTGCTATACTCCTTTTTCAATTTGGAACCAGTCTGTTGTTCCATGTCCTGTTCTAAATGTTGCTTCTTGACCTGCATACAGATTTATCAGGAGGCTGGTAAGGTGGTCTGGTATTCCCATCTCTTTAGGAATTTTCCAATTTGTTGTGATCCACATAGTCAAAGGCTTTGGTGTCATCAATAAAGCAGAAGTAGATGTTTTTCTGGAACTCTTGCTTTTTCTATGATCCAGCGTATGTTGGCAATTTGATCTCTGATTCCTCTGCTGTTTCTAAATCCACCTTGAACATCTGGAAGACCTCAGTTCATGTACTGTTGGAAGTCTAGCTTGGAGAATTTTGAGCATTACTTTACTAGCATGTGAGATGAGTGCAATTGTGCGGTAGTTTGAGCATTCTTTGGCATTGCCTTTCTTTGGAATTGGAATGAAAACTGACCTTTTCCAGTCCTGTGGCCACTGCTGAGTTTTCCAAATTTGCTGGCATATTGAGTGCAGCACTTTCACAGCATCATCTTTCAGGATTTGAAATAGCTCAGCTAAAATTCCATCACCTTCACTAGCTTTGTTTGTAGTGATGCTTCCTAAGGCCCACTTGACTTCTCATTCCAGGATGGCTGGCTCAGGTGAGTGATCACACCATCCTGATTATCTGGGTCGTGAAGATCTTTTTTGTACAGTTCTTTTGTGTATTCTTGCCACCTCTTCTTAATATCTTCTGCTTCTGTTAGGTCCATATCATTTCTGTCCTTTATGGAGCCCATCTTTGCATGAAATATTCCCTTGGTATCTCTAATTTTCTTGAAGAGATCTCTAGTCTTTCCCATTATATTGTTTTCCTCTATTTCTTTGCTTTGATCATTTAGGAAAACTTTCTTATTTCTCCTTGGTACTCTTTGGAACTCTGCATTCAGGTGGGTATATCTTTCCTTTTCTCCTTTGCCTTTCACATCTCTTCTCAGCTACTTGTAAGGCCTCCTCAGAGAATCATTTTGCCTTTTTGTATTTCTTTCTCTTCTGGATGGTTTTGATCACCACCTCCTGTACAATGTTACAAACCTGTATCCATAGTTCTTCAGGCACTGTATCAGATCTAATCCCTTGAACCTATTTGTCACTTCCACTGTATAATCATAAGGGATTTGATTTACATCATACCTGAATGGCCTAGTGGTTTTCCCTACTTTCTTCAATTTAAGTCTGAATTTGGCAATAAGGAGCTCATGGTCTGAGCCACGGTCAGCTCCTGGTCTTGTCTTTGCTGACTGTATAGAACCTCTCCATCTTTGGCTGCAGAGAATATAATCAGTCTGATTTTGATATTGACGATCTATTGACATCTACACATGTCCATGTGTAGAGTCTTTTGTGTTGTTGGAAGAGGATGTTTCTATGACCAGTGCATTCTCTTGGCAGAACCCTCTTAGCCTTTGCCCTGCTTCATTCTGTACTTGAAGGCCAAACTTGCCTGTTACTCCCTGTATCTCTTGACTTCCTGCTTATGCATTCCAGTCCCCTATGATGAAAGGGACATCTTTTTTGATATTAGTTCTAGAAGGTCTTGTAGGTCTTCATAGAACCATTCAACTTCAAATTCTTCAGCATTACTGGTTGGGGCATAGACTTGGATTACTGTGATACTGAATGTTTGCCTTGGAAATGAACAGAGATCATTCTGTTGTTTTTGAGACTGCATCCAAATACTGCATTTCGGACTCTTTTGCTGTTGACTATGAGGGCTATTCAATTCTTCTAAGCGATTCTTTCCCACAGTAGTAAATATAATGGTCATCTGAATTAAATTTGCCCTCCTGGTCCATTTTAGTTCACTGATTCCTAGAATGTCGACGTTCACTCGCCATCTCCTGCTTGAGCACATCTAATTTGCCTTGATTCATGGACCTGATATCCCAGGCTCCTGTGCAGCACTGCTCTGTACAGCATCAGTCTTCCCTTCCGTCACCAGTCACACCCACGCGGGGCATTGCTTTTGCTTTGGCTCAGCCTTTCATTCTTTCTGGAGTTATTTCTCCACTCTTCTCCAGTAGCTTATTGGGCACCTACCGACCTGGGGAGTTCCTCTTTCAGTGTCATATCTTTTTGCCTTTCCATACCATTCATTGGGTTCTCAGGGCAAGAAGGCAGAAGTGGCTCTCCACTTCCTTCTCCAGTGGACCACGTTTTGCCTTCATGGAGCTAGCTGTTCTGCAACATTACATGGACAGAATCGTACAGCTTGTGCCCTTACCTGCCTGGCTTTTCTGACTTAGCATAATATTTTCAAGATGTGCCGCATAGTAGCCTGTGGCAGAATGACATTCCTTTTTGTGGGCGAGTAATATGCCGTTGTGTGTTTATGCCTCGTTCTGGTTGTCCATTGCCCCATCAGTAGACCCTTGTGTCGTTCTCACGTTTTGGCGGTTGTCAGTAATGTTGCTGTGAACATGTGTGCAAGCGTCTGGTGAGTCCATGCGTTCATCCCTGAGGATGTATACCTGGAAATGGAGTTGCCGAAACACCTGGGGATTCACATGTTGAGGAAGCACCAGACCTTTATCACAGAAGCTGCTCCTTTCCTCCAGCGATGTACCAGAGCTCCAGTTTCTCCACGTTGTCACTGATGCTTAGTATTCTCCCTTCATTAATAAAAGCCATCCTGGTGGGTAAGAATACAAACGCTATCTCAACTGTGATTTTAATTTGCATAAGAAAAGTGAAGTCGCTCAGTCATGTCCAACTCTCTGCAACCCCGTGGACTGTAGCTTGCCAGGCTCCTCCATCCATGGGATTTTCCAGGCAAGAATACTGGAGTGGGGTGCCATTCCTTTCTCCAGAGGATCCTTGCTTTTGCCTAATGGGGCTCCCCTGGTGGCTCAGATGGTAAAGAATCTTTCTGCAATGCAGACCAGGGTTCAGTCCCTCAGTTTGGAAGATCCCTTGGAGAAGGGCGTGGCTACCCACTCCAGTATTCTTGCCTAGAGAATCCCATGGACAGAGGAGCCTGGGGGGCTACAGTCCGTGCGGCCACAGAGAGTCGGCCACGACTGAGCGACTGACACTTCTACTACTGCTAGTGACTAATCGAAGTGAAGGTGCAGTCACCCAGCTCTGTGTTTGGCTAGTGACGCTGAGCATATCTTCACGCGCTTATTGCACCTGTATGTCCTCTTTGGAGAACTGTCTATCCAAGTCCTTTGCCCTTTTTTTTGGTCGTGCTGAGTGACATGCAGGGTCTCAGTTCCCCAACCAGGGACTGAACCCACGCCCTGGGCAGTGGAAGCAGGGAGTCCTATCCATTGGGCTGCCAGGGAAGTACTTCACACTGATTGGATTACTACAGCTTTATAGTGAGTTTTGAAATGGGGACTTCCCTGGTGGCTCAGATGGTAAAGCGTCTGTCTACAATGTGAGAGACATGGGTTTGATCCCTGGGTTGGGAAGATGCCCTGGAGAAGGAAATGGCAACCCACTCCAGTACTCTTGCCTTGAAAATCTCATGGATGGAGGAGCTTGGTGCAGGATACTATCTGTGGGGTTGCAAAGAGTTGGGCGCGACTGAGAGACTTCACTTTCACTTTTTGCTTGAAACTGGGAAGGATGAGTCCTCCAGCTTTATTCTTCTTTTTCAAGATCCTTTGGCTATTTGGAATCCCTTGAGATTTTAGATGCTTTTTATTTCTGAAAATCAATCCATTGGAATTTTCATAAAGATTGCCTGGAATCTGTAGATCAGTTTGGTTGTACAACTGGCCCTTCAACAATGCCGAGGTTAGAGACATGGACCCTAACTAGTCAAAAATGCGAGTCTAACCTTAGAGTTTGCCCTCCATATCTGAGGTTCCACATCCACAGACTCAACGTGTGAAGGGTCGTGTAGTGCTATAATATGTATTTAGTGAACTAAAACCCACATATAAGTGGGCCCGTTCAGATCTGAGCTGTTCAAGGTAAACTGTGTTGTCTTCTGAATGACAGTGTCCCAGGCCATGTACTTTCACTTTCTCTCTTCTATTTAAATCAAGCAGGTTTTAGCAGTCACTCTGAAGGGTTCCATTTATAAATTTTAAATGCCAAACATACTTAACTGCTTTACAAATTTAATTTGTTCTTTAACTGTTTGGTCACCTGACCTAACACAATCTTTCCAGGATTCAAAAAAACCCATAAGTGAATAAGCACACAAGTGCAGGAGCCAGTCATTCTCTTTAACGTCCCTTTACCAAGAATACACTTACTAAGGCTGATCAAGGGAAGAACCTGCTGCAGCCTGGCCTGGTGAGGACGCCCAGTGCCTGGACCCCAGGCTGACCTCCAGCTTCAAATGGAGAGTCTAAGTGTGGCCAGAACCTGGGCCCTGGAGCTGCTGGGCAAGCACCGATTTTCTCTCCATCTTGGCTTCCAAAAGGAGAGGTGGGCGGGGAGGAGCTGCGCCAGCCCCACGCTGACTCCTGGAGAGGCAGGCCCTTCTTGCAGCGGAGGCACGCCCACACCACCTCCTTGGTGCCCCGGCCCCTGATGAGTCCATCTTCCTGATTCACGCTGCCTCTGCACCCACACTGCGTCCCACTGGTACGAGGCAGCCATGGTACCTCTCACCAGAAGTGTGTGCTCACCGCAGGCAGGGCGTCCTCAGCTGAAGCGTGTGCTCACCGCAGGCAGGGCCGCCCGCACCTGGTCCTTTCCTGCACACACACCACCTCCAGGCTGCAGCCGACACCCACCCCTGGGCTCAGCAGTCCCTGCTCAAAGCTGCGTCTCACACACTGAACAGTGCATTTAGTGATCCAAAGGTGTCTGCAGAACGGCAAGGAAATACCGGTTGTGCTTGTTCCTGCTGCAGTCACAAGCCGGGGTGGGTAGGGCCTCCCCACGCTCGCCGTCTGGAGGCCTGTGAGCCCTTGGCCCGTCTGCGAGGGCACTGCCGTCTTCCACAGAACCAGCTCCTGCTCAGCACTTCTGCGTGGCCACGGTCTCCAGGAGCCTGTTGCCCTCCTGGCCCCTCAGCCGAGCGCCAGCTGCCCCTTCCCCATGGCCACCCCTTTCCCAGCCTGCTCATCCAGCCTCAGAGCACTGCACAGCCAGCCTCGCCTGGCTCAGAGGGGGCGTCGCCGTGCCTCTGGGGCGAAGCCCTGCTTCCTCGCAGCCACATCCCACATCCAAGCCGACACTGCTGCTGGGTCTCCAACTGGCGGTGCTCTCATTCCGTCAGACGATCGATCGATTCGGGGTTGTGGGGTGTCTGGGGGCCTGCAGGCTCCAGCCTCTGCGTTCTGGCCTCGGTCAGAGTTAGGGGATGACGGTGCCGGAGGAGGCAGGGGGCAGGGTAGCAAGTCCAGGAGCACAGGGGCCTGCTGGTGACACATGGCTGCCGTCATCACAGGCGGTGCCCGTGCGGGTGGCCACTGACTCCCCGGGAGGGGCACGCCGTGGGCTCTGGGGCGGCCGTATTGACAGCAGGGCCTCCACTTCAGCCTGAGGGAGCCCACAGAGGCAGCTTTGGGGTTTCTGCCAAAGGAAGTCACCAAGTCATCTGGTCTCACGTTCTTAAAAGTTACTGAAAACCCCAAAGACCTTTTGTTTACGAGTATTGTATCTGTCAATATTTACCATTGGAAATTAAGGAATTCTTTAAACATTTACTTATTATTTGAATGGGGGCTTAGAGGTTAAGACTCAGTGCTTCCACTGCAGGGGGTGCAGTTTAGACAACCGGATGGAGAACTAAGATCCCACAAACATGCAGTGTGGCAAAAAAAAAAAGACCTTCTTGAGTAAAACTGACCTTTTAAGGCAGCGACCTCTCTGGGCGAAAGCAGCAGTGACCTCATGGTCCCCAACAGCCCAGAGTCTCCGGGGCAGCTGGACAGCCGCCAACCATGCCCTCGGGGCTGCGGTCTGGGCAAGTTGCAGAGTCCGGCAAGTCACAGAATGGTCTCTTCCGGTCTAGGCTTGGTCCTGGGTTTCGGGAGCTGGACTCCCCGCTGTCCTGTCTTAGACCATTGGTGCCTGTAGAAGCCGCGGCCTTCCTCTAGCACCTGCTTGCCACCCCTGAGGGCTGGCCAGAGTAACTGAGGCTGTGATTATCTGCCCCACTCCTGTAGGCCCCGAACCACCAGGTCTCCATTACCCTCAGGCGTTCCCAATTTTCAACCCCAAACAGGCCTGATAACAAAGTCTAGATTTCTCTAAGACTCTTGCTTGCAACCACTCTCTTAGAAGAAACTAAGGGAAATTCAATGGCTCAGCAGTAAATAATCCGCCTGCAATGCAGGAGGAGAATGCAGGAGACTTGGGTTCAACCCCTGGGTTGGGAAGATCTCCTGGAGGAGGAAATGGTAGTCCATTCCTGCATTCTTGCCTGGAGATGCCCACGGGCAGAGGAGCCTGGCCAGTGCAGTCTGGAGGTAGAGCCAAGCCTTGCCTCTGCGGGCTCCTCAGCTGCCCGGTGCCCTGAGGCCCCCAGCAAGACCAGCAATCCCGGGGTAGATTAGACCAGGAGATCCCTGGCCCCTTCCCAACCCTGGGGCCTGTTTGGAGACGGCCAGGTGTTGGGGTCTAACCTCAGCAGAGTCTAGGGATATCTTCAGGATGAGCGGCGTTGGTGAAGGAATGACACGAGGAGACTAAGCTTTGGTGAGCGAGGCCCGTAACTTTATTTTTAAAGGGAGTTTTTATACCCTGAGGTGTACATAGAGCAAAGTGAAAGTTGTAGAGTCATGTAGAGTCAGCTCAACATTTTATCAGTTTTAACTTTTACAAAACCAGGTTTTTTTTCTGTGTACCGTTTTATTTTATTTTTTTTGTTGCTTTTTTTTAATTAATTTTTATTTTTTAGTTTGTTTTGCTTTACAATACTGTATTCATTTTGTTACACATTGACATGAATTAGCCATGAGTGTACATGAACTCCCAATCCCGACCCCCACCTCCACCCTCCCGCCCCTCTGTGTACCGTTTTATAAACAAGGGTCTTATTTTTGTACATTATCTTTTGGCCCAGAGGCCTGTTGACATTTTATGACCCTTTTTGATAAAGGTTGATCAACCAGAAAACTAATTTTTCCTTGAAGTTTTTAGCCTGTATCACCCTTAAAGTACAGAGTTACATTTTTATGGGGCAAAGGTTCAGTGAGTTACAACAAAGAAAGAACTTATTAATTTAAAATCTAATGTTGTTAATGTCAAGGCTACTACTTGTTTTTTCCACATTTTAACTATATGTACTCCCAGGCACACAATGGATAAGGTGTATGGGAACTTGGCAGCAAGTATTGGCTCAACAATGAAACCCTTTACCAATATTATTTTAATAAACCCCCTTGAAGGGCTCTACATTTTTAGAATGTTTAGGCTTTCTGTGTCATGATTGGGATGTTGTGAACAATCATATGTGTAGTTGCAAGAATCTGGATAAACCTGCCAAGCAAGCTAGAAAGTTAACAGGGGGGGTTGAATTGAAATACTCTTTTTATGCCCAGGAGACTTATCAACTAGAGCCCTAAGTTGATTTTCTCCAGAGAAAGGTGGTCGGGGATAGCCCCCTGTTAATGTCAGAAGAGTTGGTGAAAGGCATAATAAAATAGTAAACAGTAGACAGACAGATTTTGGTTTGGGGTAGATGCTCGAGCAGGTCCAGGGAGTCCCTCGAGTCCTGATCCGCCTTGCTTGTCAGGTCTCCTCCGCATGACCTTGTCATGGGTGGGATCTCCTGTGCTGGCTCCTGGCAGCCAGGTTACAGTCTGCAGGGCCACAGAGGGTCCCAGGTGAAGGTGGCCAGC
>SJXQ01007409.1:527949-545425 GCA_006408695.1 Aepyceros melampus | reverse complement strand
TGTACGCGCCGGAGGACGCGGAGGTGAGCTGGGCCCCGGGCGAGGTGGCCGGGCCCCTCTACGCCCAGTGCTCACGCCAGTCCCGCCCCCAGGTCCTGCGGCCCTACAGCAACGTGTCCAACCTGAAGGTGTGGGACTTCTACACTGAGGAGACGCTGGCCGAGGGCCCCCCCTACGACTGGGAACTGGCGCAGGGGCCCCCCGAGCCCCCGGAGGAAGAGCGGCCAGATGGGGGTGCCCCCCAGAGCAGGCGCCGGGTGGTGTGGCCCTGCTATGACAGCCGGCCCAGAGCCCAGCCCGACGCCATCTCCCGGCTCCTGGAGGTGCGTGTGGCCCCGGGGACTGGGACTGGGAGTGGGCTCCCCTCCTGGCCCCACTGGCCTGCACTGCCCACCCTGACGGGCGTCTGCAGGCAGCGGTGACCGAGGCTGTGGGGAACCCCCCCCCCCTTGTCTCAGGAAGGTTTGGAGTCACCCCAAGGGCGAGCAGGTTTTCCTAGAGCCTGTGTCTGTCCTCTGAAGACCCCTGCGCTCTCCTTCCCGGCTGTGCACGCCCCCGTGTGGACGGTGCTCTGCTGGCTTCCAGCTGCCTGGTGTCTCTTCAGAGAAGCTTGGGGTGGACTTGGAGGCCGCTCTTGTCCTGTCCGCCAAACCTGGCGGGTGCGCCCTGGAACAGAGGGGGCTGTGCGGTGGGCAGAGCCTCCTCTCCCCGCCCTAGGCTTCTGCTTCCTGTGGGGAGCGCAGGCCGCGGTGAGGAGCGAGCAGGCGAGAACCAGCACTAGCAGCCTGCCACCCGGGGTTTGGGGGAGCCTGGGTCCGGGCTCTGGGTGAAGGGGGCTCACAGGCTCAGAGAGCGGACGGTCCTCTCCCCCCACGCTGCTTGCGCTCTCGGAGTTGGGTCCTAGGCCAGCATCTGTGTGCCGAGTCCTGTCTGCTGCCTTCCCTTCTAACTGGTCTGTGTCTTCACAGTTAAGGGGAGCTCCTGGTACTCCTGTGGGTAGGTCTTCTTTTTACCCACTTCTGCTTTCATTGGACTTTTTGGTCTACTTATACTTGTATCTTCACGTCTAAGGTTTTCCCTATTTAAAATTTTTTTAAAAATCTAGTTGGAGGATAATTACAGTGCTGTGTTAGCCTCTGGCATACAACACTGTGAATCCGGCATAAGCATTTATACTTAATCATTGGTGTGTGATGGGTTCTTCTGGCTCAGAGGGTAAAGAATCCACTTGCAGTGCAGGAGACCAGGTTTGATCCCTGAGTCGGATCCTCCCAGGGGATCCCCTGGGGAGGGAGACGCTGTCCACTCCAGTGTTCTTGTCTGGAGAATCCCATGGACAGAGGACCGAAAAGAGTGGGGCTCAGCTGAGCAACTAACACTTTCACACTAACGTGAGGTCTGACTTCCAGCTTGCTACCCTTTTTTTGCTCTTTTCTTCTTTTATGATTTTTCCGGATAGTTGAGCATTCTCACTGCGCGCTATCAGCACTGTGTGGCTTTGGAGCTGTGTCTTTGCAGTACTTGCAGTGGTCGTCCGTGACTGCAGTCACAGCTCTTCTGGGGCTGAACTGCATCCACACCCCTGACCCCCTGCAGAACTGCTCGCTCCTGTCATTTGCCGTCGTCGCCCGTTTTGCTTTCACCTGTAATGTCAGCACTCAGCATGAATTGTTGAAGCGGCAGCTTTGTTTTGGAGGAATTAGACAAGGAGCTGGCCTATCTGCCGTGCCCATTATGTTCCATTCTTTCCTTGGAGGTCTGCCATTGGGTCATCTCTCCAGCCTGAACTTTTCTCTCTGTAACACTTAGGTATGTATTTTATTTGCTTGCCCGCGGGGGCTCAGTACTTGTGGCACAGGCGCTTGGTTGCCCTGCAGCACCTAGGATCTTAGCTCCCCGAGCAGGGATTGGATGTGTGTCCCCGGCATTGCAGGGCAGGTTCTTAACCACTGGACCACCAGGGAAGACCCTGAAGAACTTGTAATGTTTCTTGTAAATCAAATCTGCTAGGGATAAATTCCCCCAGCTTTTTTTTTTTTTCACTGAAAATCTCTTTATTGTGCCTTTAAAATTTTTTTATTTTCACCATTTCTTTTTTTTTTTGAAGTACAATTATTTTATGTTGTGTTTCAGGTGTATAATAGAGTGATTTACATGTATCTGTATATGAAAGTGTCAGTCGCTCAGTTGTGTCCGACTTTGTGCAACCCCATGGACTGCATAGCCTGTCAGGCTGCTCTGTCCGTGGGATTCTGCAGGCAAGAATCCTGCAGTGGGTCGCCATTCCCTTCTCCAGGGGATTTCCCCGGCCCAGGGATTGAACCTGGGTCTCCTGCATTATAGGCAGATTCTTTGCTGTCTGAGCCGCCAGGAAAGTATATATATATATAGTAGACTCTCTTCCATTATCGGTTTTCACAAGATCCTGAATGTGGCTCCCTGTGCTGCGCAGGTGCTTGTTGACTGATTGCTTTACCCAGATCGAGTGTGTGTGTTAATCTCAGGTCCTGCTCCGTCCCTTCCCCTCATCCCCTTTGGTAACCATGTTTGTTCTCTCTGTGAGTCTGTTTCTGTTTTGTAAATAAGTTCACTTCTGTAATTTTTCAGACCCCACGTTTACGTGATGGCAAAGGGTACTTTCCTTTCTCTGACCTAACTGCACTGAGTGCTCATCTCTGGGTCCCTCCGTGTTGCTGCGGGCGGCGCCACCCCATGCTTTTCATGGCTGAGTAGCACTCCACTGTGTGTATGTACCGCATCTTTATCTGCTCATCTGTTGATGGACGTTTACGGGGTTTCCGTGTAGGCTACTGCAGATGCTGCTGAGGTCAGTGCTGGGGCGCCTGTGTCTTTCCGAGTTAGAGGTTGGCTCCTCTCTGGGTGTGCCGTGGCGGGGGTTGCAGGGCCGCGTGGCAGCTCTGGAGGCAGGTTTTGCAGGCGCCTCCGCACTGTTCTCTGCTGCCCATGCTGCCAGCAGTGGAGCTGGGCGCCCTTCTGCCCACACCCTCGCCAACGTGGATTAGGTGTAGAGTTTTTCATGACGGCCGTTCTGACTGGTGTGAGGTGCACCTTACTATAGTTTTGATTGTGTTTTTCTAACGTTAACAGTGATATTGAGCAGCTTTTCACGAGCCTGTTGGTCATATACATGTCTTCTTTGGATCATGTCTATTTAGGTCTTCTGCTCATTTTTTGATTGGTTTTATTTTTTGGCTGCACACCTTTGTTGCAGCGAGTAGGGGCTGCTGTGCCTTGCGATGAGCAGGCTTCCCACTGTGGTGGCTCTTCCTGCGTAGAGCAGGCGCTCCAGGCACGCGGGCTTCCGCAGTCGCAGCCTGAGATCCGGTGCTTGTGGCTCTGCGGCTGCGGCAAGCGGGGTCTTCCTAGACGAGGGACCGAGCCGTGTCCCCTGCGTTGGCAGGTGGGTTCTCAGCCACTGGACACCAGGGAAGTTTTGCCATTCACATGTTGCTCTGTTAGGTTTTTCTCCCAACCTTGTGTATATTATAAACGTGAAATTTTCAAAACTGATGCTTTGTGAAATTTTGAGTGAAGAATTTTCCAGTGAATTTTATGCAGGTACTGTCTTTGATTGTCTAAGTGACATATGTACTAATGCCTCAGAAGATGCTAGCTTTTCAGAATATAGTTCTGTTCAGATGATGTGAATATTAGATCAACGAAAGCCAAAAAAAAAGCCTTAGTGACTGACTCTAAAATGGGAAGTGGAACTGAAACTCGTGGTACTGGAGAAGGCTCCTGTGGCCTACACAAGAGTGGGCTCAAAGCCCTGCTCGGAAAGCAGGCAGCTTTACAGGCGTGTCGTGTGTGACCACTGCGTGTATAGCCTGCAGAATGTGAGTGAGCACAGTAACGTTTTGCCCGGCCACAAGGTGTTCGTCCTGCAGACGCTGCCCCGGTCAGTGGCGCGCTCACAGCGTGGCTTCTCCTAGCCCCAGGGCACGTCACGTGTCCCCAGCCAGCCGGGCGCCTGCAGTGTCTCTCCTCGGTGTCTCACGGCTCTACGTGGGGTCTTTGGCCTTTATGGGCAGGTGCACTCCTGGGTGTTATCCTCTTTTTGGTGCAGTGCAAACGGCGTTGTTCCCATCATTGCTCTCTCTCTGCTTGCTTTCTTGAAAGGGTGTTTTCCTCGGATGCAGAACTCTAGGCTGACAGCTTTGAGCCCTGGCAGTTTAAAGGTATCATTGCAGGCTCTCCTGCTGGTGCTGTTTCTGGGTACTGACGCTCCTTCTCGCCCTTGTGAAGCGTGTGTTCAGTTCAGTTCAGTTCAGTTGCTCAGTCGTGTCCGAGGCTTTGCGATCCCATGAATCGCAGCACGCCAGCCCTCCCTGTCCATCACCAACTCCCGGAGTTCACTCAGACTCACGTCCATCGAGTTCATGATGCCATCCAGCCATCTCATCCTCGGTCACCCACTTCTCCTCCTGCCCCCAATCCCTCCCAGCATCAGAGTCTTTTCCAATGAGTCAACTCTTCGCATGAGGTGGCCAAAGTACTGGAGCTTCAGCTTCAGCATCATTCCTTCCAAAGAAATCCCAGGGCTGATCTCCTTCAGAATGGACTGGTTGGATCTCCTTGCACTCCAAGGACTCTCAAGAGTCTTCTCCGACACCACAGTTCAAAAGCATCAATTCTTCGGCGCTCAGCCTTCTTCACAGTCCAACTCTCACATCCATACATGACCACTGGGAAAACCATAGCCTTGACTAGATGGACCTTAGTCGGCAAAGTAATGTCTCTGCTTTTGAATATACTATCTAAGTTGGTCATAAGTTTCCTTCCAAGGAGTAAGTGTCTTTTAATTTCATGGCTGCAGTCACCATCCGCAGTGATTTTGGAGCCCCAAAAAATAAAGTCTGACACTGTTTCCACTGTTTACCTGTCTGTCTATTTCCCATGAAGTGATGGGGCCAGATGCCATGATCTTCGTTTTCTGAATGTAGAGCTTTAAGCCAACTTTTTCACTCTCCTCTTTCACTTTCAACAAGAGTCTTTTTAGTTCCTCTTCACTTTCTGCTATAAAGGTGGTGTCATCTGCATATCTGAGGTGATTGATATTTCTCCCAGCAATCTTGATTCCAGCTTGTGCTTCTTCCAGCCCAGCATTTCTCATGATGTACTCTGCATAGAAGTTAAATAAGCAGGGTGACAATATACAGCCTTGACGGACTCCTTTTCCTATTTGGAACCAGTCTGTTGTTCCATGTCCAGTTCTAACTGTTGCTTCCTGACCTGCTTATAGGTTTCTCAAGAGGCAGGTCAGGTGGTCTGGTATTCCCATCTCTTTCAGAATTTTCCAGTTTATTGTGATCCACACAGTCAAAGGCTTTGGCATAGTCAATACAGCAGAAATAGATGTTTTTCTGGAACTCTCTTGCAACTCCTTTTCCTATTTGGAACCAGTCTGTTGTTCCATGTCCAGTTCTAACTGTTGCTTCCTGACCTGCATACAGATTTCTCAAGAGGCAGGTCAGGTGGTCTGGTATTCCCATCTCTTTCAGAATTTTCCACAGTTTCTTGTGATCCACACAGTCAAAGGCTTTGGCCTAGTCAATAAAGCAGAAATACAACAGGCATAATATTCAGAATGTTTAACAACTGACTCGGCCTAGGTATTGTGTGTTAATTACTCAGTCGTGTCCAATTCTTTGCAACCCAATGGACTGTAGCCCACCAGGCTCTTCTGTCCATGGAATGGACAGAAGTTCTCCAGGCAAGAACACTGGAGTGGGCTGCCATTTCCTTCTCCAATGGCATAAGTATAGGTCAGTCTGAAAACAGGCCAAGCAGGAACAACCAGAGGGTTTGTCCATCCTGGCTGACGTCAGCAGCTGTAGTAATATGATTGGCTATTTTCCCATGTTAATAACATGGTTCTACATAATTATTTTAATGAGAACATGATATTCTAAGGACTTACTACAATTGAACAGTCAGCCTGCTGGTGTCCGTTTAGGTAGTTCTCGATTTTCAACACATTTAATGGAAGTAGAATTGCTGGGTCAGAGGGTATATGCATGTTTTAAAAGATGTTAGACACATGCTCATTTGCTCTCTAGAAAAGATGATCCATTTTATATCCCCACCAGTGTGGTAAGAGGAACCCATTTGTCCACACCCAAGTATTAACAGCCTTAAAAAAACAATACCAATGTGTTAGGCAAAAATAATCTTGTTTTCACACATGTATCCTGTGATTATCATGAGTGAGGTTAAATATTTTTCTGCAGATTTATGGGTAATTAGTATTTCTTATAATTTGAATTGAGATGCACAAACACCAACAGGAAGCTACAGCTTTGGCCTTATAAATTTTATTGAGATTTTGCATTTTTAAAATTGTTTATTAATTCATGTTTTGCTATACAGAATTTCAAATTTTTATGGAGTCAAATCATGATTTCATAAAAATAGTTTTGACTTTGATGTCATGCTAAGAAAACTGCTTCTTAAAAAGTTTATAAAAAGTATTCACCAGCCTTTGCTTTCCTTTGAATGAATATTTTGGAGAACTTTTCCCCTCTGCAGGTGGTCTTATTTTTATGTTTAAATCTTTTAACAATCCAAATGTATTTTGATAAAAGATGTGAGGTAAAGATCTGATATAAAAATGTCTCCAAATCTAAAGCAAGGCTCAACACTCAGTGACTGAAACACCCATTCTCTTATTTAATTGAAATAAAGTTTCAAATACATTTGCAGTTCTTCCTGGACATTATATTTTGTTCCATTAATTTGTTTTAATGCTCTTTTAGTTACTGTAGATTTACATTGCACTTCATTATAATATCTATAGATTATGCATTTCTTCATCACTCTTACAGGGTTCCCCCCTCCCCCAGAGTATTTGCTCAAATATGATGAATTTCATATCATTTTATAGAGTTCCCCAAAAATACAGATTTTCAAACTGAACTTCCTTTATATTTAGGAATCAATCGAGGGGATAATAGATATATTACCAGGTACATGGCATAATTTTTCTAATTATTTATGCTTTCCAGTAACATAGCAACATTTTCTTCAAAAGGGTTTGCACATTAAGTTTATTTCTAGGTAGTTGCAGGAAAGATCGATTGGCCAAGATGGCGGTGGTCAGGCTCTCTCGCCCCCTGTCCTCTTGCTCTCACCACACATTCTGTAAATAATGATTTTGCAAGGTTATGTAACCATGCAAAGTCGACAGCATTTATAGCACTGCACAGGCGCATCATGACCTGTATAAGCACCACCTGAGACGCTCTTGCAGTTGCGTTGGGAGCTGCTGCATCAACCATGAGAGAATGAAGAATGTCTGCAGTTCCTATGAAATCTTCCAGTGTCTTCCCATCTGCTTCCCAACTCGTGCCTCGCCTACCTTGGGTTTAGTGATCAGCAAGATGACTGGAGTAGTCAGCAGGATACCCAGTATGTACGGGAGCCTGAGGCTCCAATGGAAGGAGGAAGCCAGTGGTCACCACATGATATGTGGTACCCAGTGGCCACGGTCCTCTCGGCATGGGCCCCAGTGGAAGACTGAGAGGTGGTGAACGGCTCACTGGATAGCACTGAAAAGGCGTTACAGGCGGTGAGTTCTCCTTTGATAAACAAGGCGGCAGCGCTGGCACATTGGGGTGAATTTTCCTGACTGCCCTGAAGGCGAATGTAGATAATGTCCTAGCACAGGTGTGCAATGTGCAGAGATGCTTGGAAGAACTGGAGCAGCCTGTACTGGCGTGACAGCAAGAATGGCTTCCCTGGTAGCTCAGCTGGTAAAGGATCTGTCTGCAATGCAGGAGACCCTGGTTTGATTCCTGGGCTGGGAAGATCCACTGGAGAAGGGATAGAGCAAGAACCGCACAGCCTTGAAGAACCCAGCATTTCTGACAGCAAGGTGGTACGGGATGGTGATGATGAACATTACAGAACTAGGGAACATTAGGAGACTGTCCCCGCTTGTTAGCAAGGCCCCTGGTGCAGCAGAAGGATAGGGCCAAGGAGGCAAGGAAGTCCCGAGAGGCCTCGGGCACCAAGGAGGCCAAAGAGAAGAGGAGTGCTCCGACTCTGCAGTCAGGATGAGGTCCAGAAGGCCAGCAAGGGGCAAGGACCACCCCGGTGGAGAGATTAGAGCTGGATCAGGGCCTGCCAAAGCCCCAACCCGCCACGGAGCCCCAAGGAGTCCACAGAGTCTGCAGATAGCCAGAAACGATGCTCAGGAGGGCAAGTGAAGCTCAGAAAACACAATGAGGACCTGAGCTTCAAGCTGGCGGAAGATGATGGGATAACCATGCTGTGCTTGGATCCGGCTGGACCTCTGCCCCCTCAGCTTCTACACTGGCCTGGCAGAGGGAGGAGCCTCCCGAAGATGACATGTGTTTTACAGGTAGCATGCTAGACGCCATCTTGAACAATGCCCCATCCACCTCTTTGGGTTCCTTGACTGCTACCTCAGCAGTGGCAAGCTTGGGAGAAGTAGTGATATAGCTGCGGGCAGAGGGGATTTGAAGTGTGAAGACCCCAAGGTGGGGCGGAGCTGGTAAAGGCCCCATCCGAGTTACGCGGATGCAAATGTGGGCTGATTTGCTGGCAGCAGTTGACAGAAATAAAATTGATAAACAGCCCAATGCTCTGCTCCTAGAACAATGGAGGCAACTGAGAATACAACAGCAGTTTACCAAGAATAGGAAGTGCCTGCAGTGAGAGATATGGGCTGTTCAGTTAGATCACATGGCGCCCAAGGACGTTCCTTCGGAACTGTAAAGGCTGTGTTCTCACCTTTGGAAATCGGATGGCTCCCTGTGCGGAGGTGTACTGTAAAGCCTGTGTCCTCTGATGTGCTGCTAACCGCTGATTCTCTGCAGATTTACCACAGCGTGCACCAGAGCTTATAAAGTATTTGGGATCATGTGTGTGGGCTGTGAACATGGCAAAAATCCCCTTTGAAGGGGTGGGCCCGGAGCCTGTGGCTGGTGGGGTGGGGCTGATTTGGTGATTACGGTCCTTAATAAAAATCCCCGCGGGGTGGAGTTGCCCCTGTGGAGGCTCTCCTGCAGTTTCACAAGGACAGACGGTGGGCTGGACTTGGCCCCAAATGATCAAGGCACCCCCGCACATGTGATGGGTGGCTCTTCTACCCCATGGGGGCAAGGCCTGCAACATGAGTTCCAGGTGATACCTGGCATTGACTTTTGCTGTGTATTGGGGGTGTGACTTGCATGCTAGTCTGTTGTTGTAGCCTTAACTGCTGTTGCGGGATGTGGATCCAAGGGTCGGCGTCTCTCGCCAAGGGAATACGATACTGGAGAAGACGGACTGTGTGGATGTGAGGCAAGAGACCCTGAAGGGGTGGAATGAGGGGAAAGCGCAATCCGCCAAGATGGTGGTGGTCAGGCTTTCCCACCCCATGTTCTCTCACCCTCGCCCCACATCTTGTAAATAATGACTTTGCACGGTTATGTAACAGCAGAGATCATTTATAGCACCGCACACGTGCATCATGACCTACATAAGCACCACCTGAAATGCTCTTACAATTGCATTGAAAGCATGATGCCTTGCTGCTATGTCAGCCATGAGAGAATAAAGAAATGTCTGTAGCTCCTACGGCTTCTTGCATCTTCTCCCAGTTTCTCCCGTCTGCTTCCCAGCTTGTCCCTTGCCTACGCTGGGTTCAGTGATCAGCAAGACAGTAGTTTATCTATGCTTTTTTAAAAAACTTCTGTTGGACTATAGTTGATTTACAATGTTGTTAGTTTCAGGTGTACAACAAAGTGATTCATATATATTTTTTCTTAGATTGTTTTCCCTTATAGGTTATTACAAAATATTGTGTCTAGTTCTCTGTGCTATACGGTAGGTACTTATTGTTTATCTATTTTATATATAGTACCTATGCTTTTTGTAGGTATTTTAAAGATGGTCTTTTATTTTCTTTATATTTTCAACTAGTTAATGCTGGTATACAAGGAAGCCACTGATTTTTGTAGATTTGTTTTGTCCAAGTCTCCTTATCAATTCTCATCAATTCCATTTTTGGCTAATTCTTTCAATCACATCAGGTGCAAATAATAACAGTTTCCGATGGTTTTAGCTTCTTGCCTCTTGCCTTACTTCATGGTCTAGCATAGGTAGGGTAACACTGAAATCATAGTTGGAGGCTTCTTTTGTTCTAGGTTTGATAAAAATGCCCGATTATTATGTACAATATTTGCTGTAAGTGTCCATGATCCCACTCTGTTGTCTCCTTGTCAGACAATTCCTGGAGAATAGCATTCACTTGTGAGCATCTTCCTTAACAAAAGCTTATACCAAAGAACACTCTGAGAACAGTCAGCAAGGGGGAAACCAAGTTATTTAACAGTTTTAAGGATCAAAATAGATGCAGAGAGCACATAACAACTCAAAAACATAAGGTTTTTTCATATGAAAAATGAATTAGATGTGTTTATAGGAGGACCATGTCATAAAAGTAGAACTAGTAGGAAATAGTCATAAGGAAGCAGATTTTAACTCAAGACATGTCTTAAAATTGAGAACTAGTTCAAGATAGAACATCCAAGGGGTGGTGCCCAAGATAAGTCCATATAATTATGGTCAGGAGTGATAAAGTGGTTTAAACTTCAGATGGTGGGTCAGTAGTCGTCGAGTCAGGAATCATCAGCATTAGCTTTACCTGGGAGCTTATTACAAATGCAGACTCTTGAGTCCTGTCCAGACCTATGGAATCAGGATCTGCATTTTAGCAAAAGGTCCAGGTGGTTTGTATGGACATTAAGGCTTGACAAGCACTGGACAAGGTGGTTTTTCTTGCAAGTCACAGAACACCAAACTTGCTGACACTTGGAGAAGACAGGCAGGTAATTACCCTGAATAACAAGAAGACTGTAAGTGTAGTAGCTCAATGAAATCATCACAAGTTTGCCCCTTGTTTCTCACCTACCATCCTTGGAATGTGGGTGTTAATATTGAGTTTATTGCCTCACAGTCACAAAATGGCTGCAGCAACTCTACATACAGCTTTCATGCTCCACATTCCATGAAGGAAAAAGACAGGCTTCCTCAACATGTCTTTTCATCACCTAGGAAAATCTTTCCTTGAATCTTCCCTGATTCCCATCTGTACACTCTCTCTATCACATTAGGATTACTTACATCTCATTGACTGGTCTGAGTGGCAGCACACCCCCAATCCAGTGGGATAGTTTTACCTCGTTTAATAATTTTGGTTCATCCCCTGGGACACATGGGGAAATTTTGCCTTGGCAAGAATAAATCCTCAGAAGGGAGAGGTGGGTTGAAAGTAAATCCAATGCGTCTAACTTTGTTCGATGTCCCTTCTTCTCTCCTGTTTTTTCTGACATCCTCTGTTTATACAACAGATGTGACTCAGTACTCTGAACATCACTGAATATTGGGTTTTAATGGCTGAAGAAAGGGTTGCCATCATGACACCCATAAAAGAATGGCAAAATTTTATGTGACTTCGTCTGCCCTTCATATTGTTTTTGTTTGATCCTCATCAACCTGTGTCATCATTACAACAAAATTAGAATCACAAATTCCTCAAATCTCTTTATGTTCTCTTTATGCCAAGTGTGGGTTTTGCTTTCTCAATACTTAGAAAAATTCCCTTTGGAGAAAAAACGACATTTTAGCTGCCTTAACTATTTCTGAATTTAGTTCAAATTAAAGCCCTCTCCTATGAGCCTGGAAGCCATTGAAACTTACAAGATATTGACACAGCTTCAGGACTATGGCTTCAGATGGGCTGCAGGAAGAAAAGCAGCTTGCAAATGAAGACTCTTACCCAAAGCCAACAAAATCCAAGTGTTTCATGTGAGTGGTGGCCCTGGAAGGTACACAGGTGCTGCTCTGCCCTGGGGTGAGCAGGGAAGGAGAATGGCCCCAACCCCAGGGCTTGTCACTTTTGATCAAAGGCAGCTCCTGCAGCTCATAATCACCAGCTCCCACCTTTTAAAACAGACACCGATTTATCATCTGTCAGGGTTGATGACTTTGTAGTTCTGCCTAAAATACTGAAAACATTGTTAGAATAGGTTTTTAAAGTGGTTATTTTTAGTGCACATAGTCCCTAAAAATGCCACCAATCTCTCCCTTTGAGGACATCTGTTGTGAGAGACCACCTGTCGTCAGAGACCCCCTGAGAACATCCTCTCCCATCATTAGGGAAACCCCTGAGATACCAATTGAAAAGTTCCTTTAGGTGGGGTGGAGGTGGGTGTGTTCCAAGCATGGTTGTTAATGAATCCCTTCCTATAAACTGAAGCCCCCTGAATGCCAGCCTGGTACCAAAAAAAAAAAAAAAAAAAGCCTTATAATAACAAAGTGAAACTCGGTGACAGGAAAAGTCCGACTGGGTTTCGGCCATTGTGCAAGATCTAACAGCATCATCTTCATAGGGGTGGGACTGTTTAAGTCCCCAATTACGACCGCTCACCTCGACAACTGAAACTTATTCTTTGCACATTTCAAACGCATCTCCTTCCCTCCTCCCTCCAGCTTGGCCTTCACACTCTTAATAAAACATTAAAAAACACTCCACACTATGTTGCCGGAGCGTGTTCCACGAGCTTCCCTGAAGTCTGGCGTTTTTCTCCATCTCCATATTACAGCCATCTTCATCCATTTGCGTACAGAGGTGTCCGCGCATGAGGTCTGATTTCCTGGGAAGTTGGCTATGATGTGATTGTGTTCAAAGAAAAAGACAGAGAATATTTTCCACTGCTGCAGAGGCACTGTGCCTGCCTTTTAAACTTGAAAGATCAGCGGGTATTCTGTAGAACCTGAACACGGGTATTGGAAAAATTGTTTCTCTAAGGGGGAAGAAAAAAAAAAAAAACTCATTCTATTTAAAGATCATTACTCATTAGCATACTGGGTTCATCTTTTGTGAGGAGGGGAAATAAACATAATAATACCTAGCTCAATGGCAACAGTCTTCGAAACTTCATACATAAGATTTTATGGAATCCTATTTCCTGGACTGGAGTGAGGGACAGATGGATTAACATACGTTGTTGTTTTTGTTTAGTAGCTAAGTCATGTCTGACTCTGTGACCCCATGAACTACAGCATGCCAGGTACAGTACAGAGCTATTAAAACAATTGAGCACCTAGACAGTGACAGCCTACGGAGGGAGTCCACTATCACCCCCATTTTAAGGATGAAAGTTCCAGCAGCTTGCCCAAGGGAAAGCAGCTCCAAGGGCACTGAGTCAGACTGGGTATCTGGGCACAGTAGGAGCCAGATAACGTTCAATTCTAAACTATATTATAGTTTCATATCCTTCAAGTGTAAGATGCCAATTTGTACTCTGATTTGTTATTCTTTTCTGTATCTCTCTCTCCTTTCTAAGAAAATAATATGGAAAATAGGATAATATCTATTGCCTCAAGAATACTTCTTGATTTTTGTTTTCTGGTTTTCGGTCTTGGAGCAGCAACTCAGTAGGTGCAGGGATTAAAGATTGCCAGCCTGCGGTGCACATGTTCCTGTTGCTTGGCTGGCCCAAGGGTTAAAAAGAAAGAGGCAGTACCCCGGGGTAAAAGAAGAGGGGTCTCAGGCATTTATCCTCCTAATCACCCCCCTTCCTTATCTCTGTCTGATTCACATATATGGACTCTGGATAAGACTCTTGACAACATCTCCTTCAATCCTTCTCCTCTAAAAATGAGGAACTGGAGTCTGAGTGGTTAAGGGGATGCACTCATTTCAGGCACCCTCTGCAGCCTGCTCTGTCCTCCTCCTTCCTCTGTCCCTGGAGAGACCTCACCACCACCACCACCTGATTTACCTCTCCTGCAACCAACACCCACCTATGCAACACCCCCATCACAGCCTGCAAACCAACCTTATCCACCTGGAAGGATCAGAGACCCTCAGGCACAAATTGTCTACGCTGCATTCATCTTTCCCTCTCCACCAACAGGCCCACACCATCTCCTTATTTCCTCCTGTCTCAGTGATGTTCACCTTGGTCCCCACCCGAGTCAGAAACACGGTCTTCCCTGACCATCCCTTCCCTCTTGCTCCTTCTCTGTGTGAAGTCAAGCCCTGCCACTTCTCTGTCTAGCCCCTTTTCTCATCCCCACTGCTGTGTCCTCAGCTCACCCTGGGGACTACTGCAGAAAGGCAGTTTGTCACACCCTCTGCTCTTCCATTCTCCCATGCTGGCAAAGGGAGCTTTGTACTTTGCCAATGTGATCTTGTGCCTCTTTTGCTGCAGCAAAGGCATGGACAGCTGCTGTGAAGATGAAATGATCTGGTTCACGCAAAGTCCTCAGAACCACTGAGAGTGGTAGGAGGGTCTAGTGGTCAGAGAGGCAGGCTTGGAGGCACACAGCCAGGGTTCACATTCTGGGCTGCTTGCCTGCTACCCCTGTGGCCTTGGCCAAGTGACTTATCTGTGCTCTAATTTCCTCATCTGATACGGGGGATAAGAATAGCTCCACCAAAATTTGCTGAAGAATTGAATGAATACATGTAAAGTGCTTAGCATAGTAACTGGTATAAAGTGCTATCATTCATTCATTCATCGGTTTTTGAACCAGCCGTCCAGGACCTATTGAACTGCCCCGTTCCTATCCCGTGCTCTACTTACTTGCTGTGTGACCCTGGGAGTTTACACAACCTCTCTGTGCCTTGGAGTCTTCATCTATAAAGTGGGGCTGATATGAGTACCTACCTGAACTCTCCTGGCAGTTAAGAGACAGTCCCTGTCAATCACTCAGCACACAGGAAGTGTTCTGAAAGGTCTGCTACATATGACTAATACTGTTATTGTTGTATCAATATTATTGATATTACGACTCTGAGGCCTCCTGCTAGGTGCTGGGCACAGTCCAGGTCCTCACTCATTCATAACTTCTGCTCTAGCCATCAACAGGTTCCTGTAATTTCACCATACTGTGAAATTATATGTCTTGAATCTTCTGCCTTCTGTGAATTTCAAGAGGCCTCCATGACACAAAATAGAAATACATGTCACACACGCTCCTATTATAGCTATGCAGGTCTTCTCAAGCAGGCTGTGAACTTCTCCAAGCCAAAGCCTGCTTCTCTGTCTCCCAGACTCTGGCATTTACTAGGTAGTGAGATGTTTGCTTCCCAGGTGGTTCAGCGGTTAAAGAATCTGCCTGCCAATGCAGGAGACTTGGGTCTGATCCCTGGGTCAGGAAGATCCCCCGGAGTAGGAAACGACAACCCACTCCAGTTTTCTTGCCTTGGAAATCCATGGACAGAAGAGCTGGTGGGCTACCGTCTATGGGGTTACAAAGAGTCAGACACGACTGAGCAACTGAGCGTGCAGGCATGCTGATATGTGGATAAGGGAATGAATGAGGGAAGGAATGGACGGATGTGGATGGCAGCGTGACCTTGGCCATCACATTCTTTGAGGCTCTTCTAACCAAGATGTCACCCCTCAGATCTGTCAACCAAGACAGGTTTCCATTTTCCTGGAGCTGAGGCCATGGCCTCTGATGCTGAGAAATCTTCAGATGAAGGCAGTCAACATTTCTTTTGGAAATCCTTCATTGAGCTGGAGAATCCACGGGCGAGCAGGATGCTTTGGCTGCTTTCTGACTTTTAGGCCTGGATGCTTCTCCTAAAATTCACCTTCTGTATGAGACCCAGGGTCAGATTTCAGTCCTAGAGAGAGTGCGCAGTTTAGCTAGGAATCTCTGCTGCTACTTGTAATTACCACCGGGAGACGAGGCACCCCAAGGCTCCAAGCCCAAGAAAATGGTAAAACCTGCTGACATTTGTAAACAAACTCACTGTCGTCTGAGGGATAAATTCATACTGAAATACACTCTAAACAACAGCAAAGTCACTCACGGATGCTCTTAAACTTGGTTTTCTTTGGGAACACCGTCTGAAACCTACACACCTGAACAGCGGCAGACCCAAAACACTGAAGAGTCTAATGATTTTAGAACTGAGTATTTTAAGCCCATACCCAGCTTGGACACTCACCACAGTGCTCCAATAATTATCTTTCTCGACTTTCCCAAGCTCTATTCCAGAAATGTCATTTTTTATTTTTCCTAAGAGTTACCAAAAGGGAGCAAGACAAGTATACACACACATGTACATAAATGTCTTTAGTCTTTTTAAGATATGTTTGGAAACAATTAACAAAAAAGTTTTTACTTGTGGACATACTTTTTAAAAACCTTTTTTCTTTTTTAATGCACTGAAGACTATTCTACATTTTACCTTAAATTACTTAACCTACCTACTTGATGTTTCTCGAACTTGGTCCAAATCATCCATGCTCCTCGCTCCTGCATGCTATGTGGAACCCCATCCCACTCCTCGCAAAAAATTATTTAGACCATTGTTCAATTCTAGTATTGTTGATGCAAGGATGGTCTGGGTCATCAGGCTTCATTCTGAAACACCATTTTCAGGAAGCAGGCTTCTGTCCATCATTAATAAGTGTTAATAAATGCTCAAAATTCTTAACAGGTCTTGTTCAGCCTGGAGCTTGACATCAGGATGAACCAGGGATGGCTGGGTTTGTTCTATCAGATTCCCACGGCAGTTGGTCCAAACTCTGCCCTTGGGTCCTTCTGGTTAGAAGCTGAGTTTAGCTGTGCCCCAGACCAGCTTGACTCTGACTCACTTCAAATCTTTACAGCTACACAACTTAGGCAGCAAACACAGGAGGAGAAGCAAGCACAATGAAGCACAAAGCTGATTAGCTTCCCCTTAATGACTCACCACCCTTAGCAGATTATTTTATCCTATCCTGATCTACAGTCTGCTTTGTAAATGTGTCCAGGTGTTTGTGGGAAACCAGCACACTTTGGATGGTTGTATACCGTTTTCTCTCTGTATACTTTGACTTCAGCAGGTCCACTGAGCCCTACTCTGATTTAATTCTCCTAATTGGCTGGATCCATTCTCCAGACACTAGTCTGGGGGCACAAGCCAGTATCCATGCTTAATATCCAAGATGTTGTTTAATGAACTGGGCTAAAACTGGGCAGCCCTTGCATCCTGCCACCCAGAGTCAGAGACAACTTCCAACCATACTCGCTTCCTGCATGTAATTCCTCTGCAGCCTGAAATTAAATCATTCTGCCCACTTTGGAATCTGTCCATTTGCCATTTCACAGAGATAACCAATGATCTGTAGACAGAAATGCACACTCGGGATTTGCATGAAAAGTAAACAGAGGGAGAAAGTTTTCTCTGTTCTTCCCACTCAGAGAAGGGTCCCGTCACAACACACAAGGGACCAGCACCAAACTAAAGAACATCTTTTATTTTAAATAAAATAGTGGAGCATGAAAAATATCATATATGACAAATAGACACCAGCAAGACCACTCTTTCCAGGCGTCTCCTGGTGAGGAGAATTAACTCCACCATTTGTAGACAGGGTTCTGGGGTCTATTCATGAAAACCATTTGTTTAATAATAGAAAGAGTCAATAAGCCCTTTGGG
>SJXQ01007409.1:450294-524646 GCA_006408695.1 Aepyceros melampus | reverse complement strand
GGTAATTTCTTCTAGGCGGCTGAGTTTATTTATTATAGGAAGTCATTCGCTCGTCGGGTATTTATATTATTTGGCGAGTGATTTGCCCGGCCTGCTCCCTCCTTGACTGCGGACCCGCGGGATGCTGCGGAGTTGGTGGGAGGGCGCTGAGTCAGCTCTTTCCGAGGGTCCTCAACTCCCCGGGAAAGGGTAGGCGCCCATGCCTCGCTCAGTTTTCTTAAAAAGTGGGGAAGGAGTGCCCCAGCCCAGTGCCCTTAGAGCACGCCCTTTGAATGGGGGCGAGTTCGGGACAGAGTCACTTAGGCCACACACACCCGCACCTGGGCGGGCGCGGACGCCCACGCCCCACTTCCAAAGAAGCGCTTCACTTGGCTTCCCGTATTAACTCTTCAGTAAACAGTACACCTCGGAGGTGGCCGTGTCTCTCTCCTCTTAGACGCTCTCGAGGTCGGGATCTTTGAAAGTTTCCCTGAAACTCCCAGGACCACGCATAGAGGGGTCCGTTGGAAGACTTAACCGAGCCGGAGTAGAGGTCAGAGGAGCCGGCCCCGTGCGCAGGGTCTCCTTTTTCTTCCTCCCTTTCTGAGGTTAGCACTCTGGAGGGATGTGTGGTTCGCACAGACATCCCTGCCGGTCGGTGCTGCTCACTCCACTCTCACCGCACCCCTCCCCCGCCCCCGCCCGGCTTTGCAGGAGCGGCTGGCGCTGCGGGTTTCCCGGTTATTTCTAGGAAGCGCCCAGAAAGGAGATGCTCCTGCCAGTCGCTCGTCCCCTGGGAAGCTTTTTGTCAGCGGTAGCAGAAGTGGGGCGCTTCCTCTGAAAAGGCTTTTTTAGAATATTGGCTTTTGTTTGAAACAAGTCGTATGTACGAAACTTGGGAGAACTCAAATCCTAAAACATACCCACTTATTCTATCCATCCATCCATTCAGCAAACAGAAAAGAACGAGGCTGGGAATTTGCACCCGGCACTGAATTAGTGTCCCTGGATCTCCCTGTGAGGTGTTGGAGGAGGTGGGGGGTGAGGTAGAAAGCAGGGAAAAAAGGGGGGGATAGGGTCGAGGTAAATAAACGCTAATGCAATCAGAACAAGCTGCCTTCAGCTGGATTGTTTCTCCGAGACGCTTTTTTTAAAGGCTGTCATTTTCCTTAAGATAGTTGTTTGTGTGTGTGTGTGTGTGTGTGTGTGTTTAATTCTAGTGAGCTATTCTCCGAACCTTTTCATTGAAAAGATTTCAGAATTTTTCTTGCCAGTTTCCTGCCTTGGAGATCATTTTCCTTCTTTTTCCTTTTCTTTTCCTTCCCTAAGAAACTCTGAAAATAGATATGGGGAAGAGTCACTGACAGTGCCAAATACCAAGAGCCAGGGGTGTGAGCTATTTGAGAAAGCATCTCCTAATTGATCTTTTATGTGCTGTTTTAATTCAGCCATGTTCAGACCCATTATTTTTGCTATAACCACTTCAGATTGCTTTCTTCTCTCCTTTTTTTAGAAGAAAAAAAAAATGTCTGCAGAAGTGCTTCGCTCTGCCCAGCTGAGATGGAAACCAACAAATAGACATTATGATAGAAAAATGAGGGTCTGAGAAATCACCAACTGCAAGATAACTCTGTAACTAATAAATGAAAAGGCCCTTTTGATGGCTCCAGCTGAAAAGATATTTTATTTTATTTTTTTTTTCCTGTGTGTGGGATTTGAGATGTGTGATTCTAAGGAGCGGCGGGGTTCCCTGCTGCTCAGCTCTGGCTGGCAACTGGCCCCCCTCTGGCAAATGTTATGGAGAATTGGGAGGAATTTTATGGCTGTCTCTCCCCTCAGCTCTTTTTTCTTTTGTCTTCTTTGAAGAATGACTTTAGACATTTTATTTACATATTTAACCATGGATGAAAGGGGGAAAAGAAAGCATTTGGGGCTGTCGTGGGAATGGTGATATGTTTAAATTAATGGAAATCTTATTAGGCCTCTAAAATTTTGAGCAAAGGTTTTTAATGAAACTTTATAATTAAACATGATTTCAAATAACATGCAAGGACAAGGAATATATATGTATATGTTTTATACACCAACTATCTAAAAATATACATATATGGGAGAGACACTCTTAAAACATTAACTACCTTCAAATTCTTGCAAATGTTTGCCCAGAAAAAGAATAAGATTTTTGAACAGAAACATGATTTCAGCAGTCAGGCAGTGTTTTGACCGAGAGCTAAGTATATCTGGATGGAAGGAGACTGAGAGAGAGGCAGAGTTTCATCACCTAGCAAATTCCAAAGTCAAAAAGACCTTAACAGGGATATTGCTAAAAATCAAAGTTGTATTTCCTCTTAAGATGTTATAGTCAGTGGAAATGATGAGTACTGTGTGAGATGTTCTGAAATAAGATTCAAGAAAACCCACAGTAATCTCTTTAAGATAACAAGTACTGACTCTTTCAACGGTAGAGAAAAATTAAACTGTAGACTTAGCACGTTACAAGCTAATTACAAGAGTAAACTTGTAGACTCTCAGCACAGCTTAGGAAAAGACAGAGAAGCGTGTTGTAGGGTTGAAGGTAGAAAGTGGTTCAGGTGATGTCTGCTTTTCTAGGAACTCTGGCTTGAGCATCTCTCTCAGCACATTAGCGTTTGATGATCTGGTAAAATGAGTCTGATGTTTCTTCTTTTATCCTCTATTATCATCAATATTTGTATTTCATCGGCACTTTTCCGATTCTCCTTTCAAGTAAGAATGCGATGCTAATAATGGTCTGACATGTAGAGGGATCTCTGATACCAAAACGTGCCTTTTTCTCTGATTTCATCTTGGGTTATGTTTGTGCAGAAGCTTATTATGAGATTTAGGAGGATAAAAAACCCAAAAACCAGGCACTGAGAATTCTGTTTTCTAAGCAAGCAGGCGTGCTCTTTCCCCCCACCCCCACCCCACATTATTCTCCTAGGAGAAAATACCTTTGGTCATCCGAAGGGATACTTACTAAAGAAAACACACAGCGTGTACCACCCTAGAAGCCACACAAGCTGCGGCAAATTCACCGGGCACGAAGTTTTTCATTCCACCTAGAAACACTCGACGGAGGATGTTGGGGTGGGGGCGGGGCGGCAAGAAACAAACAGAAAAGCATCCACATCATGAAACGGATGACTGGAGGGTCCTCTGTTGCTCCAATACAATTTAGGCAGCGATTTTAAGGCCACTTCCCTTGAAATGTGGTTTGAAATATTACCAAAGGTTCCACAGGGTGCATTAGTGTGAATTGCAAATCACAGCCTGTCTCTAATCCCCCTTTCAAGGCCCGGCTTTGGATCACTGGCGTCTACGCGGCTCCCCACTGCTTCTGGCGCTGGAGGGACCATTCAAGGGGACAGCTTACCCCTCTATTCCCACACTCCAAAAAACAACACTGCAGACAGACACCCTCCAACTAAATTAGATTAAACTCCTTCTCCTCCACATGGCATTAGCCTTTTCACTGCCCAAGATTCATTATTCAGTGCCTCCTAATTTAAAGATACAGTATTTCTTTTTCATCTCAACAGAGACGGGCAAGACCGACACACACACTGAAAGAGGGGACAAAGCCCGCCTTCCATGTAAGTGCTTCCAAATTACAAGGACATTATCGTTTAAAATATAGGAAAGGCTTAGCACATGTCTGCTGTAAAATACAAACAAATTGACCCTTTGCCTCTGACAGAACTGGCCCCTATCACAAGTACTTAAACCTGTAATTCTGTAAGGAGCTGCTCTGAGGGGGGAGGAAGGGGGAAGAAGTCTACGGGAAGAAAAGTCACAGCATTCCAGAAAAATGAAACAAAAGAGCATTCTTGTATGTGTGCGTGCACGCGTGTGTTGGGGAGGGTGTGTGTTTTCATTTGTTTTGCATTTATATTCCAAACAGCTTTAAGAAACAGTGTTTTGGAAATGAATCCACGACGTTCAAGCTCAGACTTCGTTTTTGGACATAATTACTTTGCTTCTTTTTCCCTCTCCCTTGGCTGTTTGGTATATATTGATTTAATTACTCACCTTCCCATCTGTTTCCTTTCTGCTTTGCGCCTCCACCCTGGGACCCCTTCATTGCGCCTGTCTGGAGAAGGGATGCTAAGAAAGAGGGCAGCTCCGCCCCCCGCCCCACCCCAGGCTGCTGCCCCAGCACAGGTGAGGGAGGCAGATAAGATGAGGAAACCTTCCCTTCAGGGACAAAGCAGGGGCACTCAGAAGCCTGGTCCTGCCTTCAAAAAGGGGAAAAAGAGCCAGCCTCCTGATTTTGCCCTGACATCGGCTGAATCTGGAACCACTTGGCACAAATCGTGGGTACCCCTAACCTGTGGTGGTCACTGTGTAAGATCGGAGTCTGAATCCCTACCCCCAGGGAGAGTTCCTTCCTGTCACCATGCCTCAGTTTTCTCACCTGAAAAATGGGCACCGGTCGGGTTGCAACCTCACAGGGCACGGGGAGGATGCTGCTGTAACACACCAGGAGGCTTTTAGAGCTGTGTCAACAAGCACTGGGTTCACAGCGGCTGTCACAATGATGGCAAGAGAGCAGCAATGGAAGGCAAGAACACCATCAAGGATACAACAGGGCGTAACATTTGTGAGCAGGGGGTGGGGGCCATGACATGTCGTGTCAGAACTAAAATATCCAAGCCAACAACCATATGTCAATTAAATGCTATGTCTTCACAGGGGACTCAGTGGTAAAAAATCCACCTGCCAATGCAGGAGACACGAGTTTGATCCCTGGGTTGGGAAGTTCCCCTGGAGGAGGAAATGGCAACCAGCTCCAGTATTCTTGCCTGGGAATCCCATGGACAGAGGAGCCTGGCGGGCTACAGTCTATGGGGTCACAAAAGAGTTGGACACAACTTAGCAACTAAACGCAATGAAGTGCTAATAAGAGTGGAAACTGATTGAGCATTTGACCCATGCCAGGCATGGCATCCCACTCCAGCACTCTTGCCTGGAAAATCCCACGGACGGAAAAGCCTGGTAGGCTACAGTCCATGGGGTTGCAAAGAGTTGGACACAACTGAGCGACCTCACTTTCACTTTTCACTTTCCTTATTGGAGAAGGAAATGGCAACCCACTCCACTGTTCTTGCCTGGAGAATCCCAGAGACAGCGGAACCTGGTAGGCTGTCATCTATGGGGTCGCACAGAGTCAGACACGACTGAAGCGACTTAGCAGCAGCAGCAGCCGGCACTGTTCTAAGCCTTTTATGTGAAATGACTTATTAACCCCATAAAGCAGGTTGTAGGAAGATTCCCATTTTTGAGAGGAGAAACTGAAGTGTGGGAGTCTAAGAGTAACTTGCCAAGGCCACATGGCAGATGAGGGACAAAGTCAGGATTTAAAACTAGGCAGTGGGCTCTGTACTCTCTCCACTGCCCCGCATGCCTCTGGTGCACAGAAACTCAGGACTCTCAGAAAAGGCCCTGTTTGGGTATCATGTCAGTGCCCAGTAAAAGGATAAAGGCCTGGTTTATGGCCTTTTTCCTTTCCTCCTGAACTGGAAGGCATTGGCCACTTTCTTATCATCTTGATGTTCCGCTTTCTTGCGTTTGAAGGGATTCTTTAGGGTCACAAACAGTGAAGAAAAAGTGGAGGAAACACCACGTGGGAGGTTCCTGGGTTGATTTACCCCTGTCTTCAGCTGTGTGACTCAGGCAAGTTACTTAACCTCTCTGAACTTTGTTATAAAATGAGAATAATACCAACACCTCCTTTATACGAGCTGGGGTAGGATTAAGCGAGGCAACTCGTAAAATGCTTCACACAGTGTCTGGCACTGGGATTAGCCGGTGTATAAACTCTCTGGTCAGTTGCCTTTTGACTTTCTTTGTTAAATTCTTCTTTTGTTTTCACCAGTTCGAAGGCAAGATGGTATGCCAATAGCATCCATTACGAGCATCCTCCACTTATGAGGATTTTGTTTTCCAGACTGAACTTCTAACACTCATAGCTTCCTGCTTCTTCCTTGAATTTAGCCAGGAATAAGCAGCTGACAAGTTGGAAGCAACGATGGGGGTGGGCCTGGCGACACAGCTGCGGAGTCCCTTCCTCCCCCTGGAATCACCTTCAGCTGCTGCAGATCTCTTTCCAGGACGACTGCTTCTCCTTTCCCTCCAGCCTAGATCTGAAACTCGGTGATGAATTTCCGCTGCTTTCAGAAACAGTTCAAGTTTCCCTTGTGTATTTCGCGGCAAGAAAAGAAACTCATTCAGATCACCTGCTCTGTTCTCCTCGTTGTAAATGACAATTCAAATGCAAAATCCCGTTTTTCTCTAAGGTCCAGAATAGGGTAGAGAAGATAGTTTTTCTGTCCCTGCATACATTTCAACACCTCCCCCCCCTTTTTTTTTCTCTAAAATAACACTTGAGAAGTTCTTTATGCCTGTTCTCGTAGCTGAGAATGGTGACTTGAAGAATAAAGATTCTCTGTTCTGATAGTGTCTGTCTGCTGGTTGATCTGTCTCCCTTTCTCTCTCTCCTCTGTCTAATATACATGTATTATATATGTAATCTAATTATATAATATAAATATACATACATGAACCCATATACATATTCAAAATCTAATACTTTTGAAGAGATATTTAAATTATTTTAACTTTTTATTTTATACTGATCAAAATCTAATTTTGAAGCTGAATTTCCAAACTCGATCCTCTCTGCAGCCCCAGATCAAGAACCATGCCTGATGCATGTTTTTTCAATAATTCTAAGGGTGACTTTTTTCCACACTGACATCCTGCACAAAAGGCCATGCCCCCTTAATGGCTGGGAGATGCTGAAGTTGCTCCTGACCTATCTACATGCTAAAGAGGGACTCAGAAAGCTGGATTGGCCCTGAGGTTGCAGCTGAAAGAGGAGCCTCAGTTTTTTTTTCTTGAATATTAGAAAATATTATTTTTCCTTCATTCTTGAAAGACTAGGTAATATTAACAAATTGAAAATAATTTCAAGATGTTGAGGAACCTCTCCCCTCCTGTTCCCTTGGATGTAGGCAATGGAAAGGACCAGTCCGTCCTGAGATGCCCTCTGTTATGGAAGGCTCTGGATGGCTGCATCACAAGGACTAAGGCTGGAGAGATGCCGCCTGGACCAGGAGCAAGTGAGTGAGCCAGAGAAGCATCCTCAATTTCCCGATCACCATGGTGACCCCTGTTTATTGAATACATTCCACTGGCCAGGCACTGTTCTCAGCCCCTTAGAAACTCTGACCTTTTTCATCCTGGCTACAACCTCACTTAGTTGGGACTATTGTTATCTCCATTCTGTGGAGAAGAAAACTAAAGTTCCAAGAGGTTAAGTCACTCAGACAGAAGGCTGAAGACCTCAAGCAGGCCCTGAAGCCAAGTTCCCCATCACTCCCTTCCGTTGCCCTTCAGCCTCTGATAGTAGAAGCAGAAGAGGCCAGATGCCAGAGCTTACAAGATGGGATGGGAAGGAAGGAGTAGATTTTATAGATCCTCCAGGAGGGTTAAAAAAAAAAATGCTAGCAGGGCTTGGTTTATGTGTGATTAGTGTCCCATCTGGAGAAGGCAATGGCAACCCCCTCCAGTACTCTTGCCTGGAAGATCCCATAGATGGAGGAGCCTGGTAGGCTGCAGTCCATGGGGATGCAAAGTCGGACACGACTGAGTGACTTCACTTTCACTTTTCACTCTCATGCTTTGAAGAAGGACATGGCAACCCACTCCAGGTTCTTGCCTGGAGAATCCCAGGGACAGGGGAGCCTGGTGGGCTGCCATCTATGGGGTCCCACAGAGTCAGACACGACTGAAGCGACTTAGTAGTAGCAGCAGCAGTCTCCCATCTAACTAATTACACTGGGACAAGAAAGGGAAGCCAGACGAGTCTGGGCCATCCCCACAGATGGAGAAGAATGACCAGAGAGCCTAGCAGCCCAATGCCTGTGACACAGTGAGAAGAGAAATCGCAGGTGGTTGAGATGGCCAACTTGAGTGCAGGTCACATCTGCACACCTGATCAGCGTACTAACAACTCCACTCAGATGTCATACAAGCAAACCTGGGCTCTCCAATCACCTGACCCCAAAACCTTTTGACCAGTGTATCAGTTAAAGGCAGCCAGAGCAATGAAGCCTATAGTAGGAGATAGAGATTTATTGTAAGGCAACAGCCTACATGGTTTTGAGGGCTGCTGGCTGGGCAAGCTTGAAATCCACTGGTCCACTGGGCCAGGCTATCATCCCCTGCTTTTCACTGAAACCTGCATCCAGAGGGTGCAGAAAAACCTGCTAGGAAGGTATTTTAATAGAAGTGATCAATGTTCACCATCTGTTGAGTTTATTTATTTTATTTTTTTGGCCATATTATAGCATATGGGATCTTGGTTCCCCAGCCAGGGGTCGAACCCATGACCCCTGCAGTGGAAGCACCGTCCTAGCCACTGAACCACAGGAAATTCCTCATCAGTTGAGTTTAAGTAAAGGAGATTATCCTCAATAATGTGGGTGGGCCTCATCCAAAGAGGTGAAAGAATAAAATTTCCAGCTGCTGTGTGGATTCCAAGCTTGCCCAGCCAGCAGCCCTCAAAACCATGTAGGCTATTGCCTTACAATAAGTCTCTATCTCCTACTGTAGATTCCGTTTCTCTGGCTGGGCCCTAACTGATGCACTGGTCAAAAGGCTTTGGGGTCAGGAGATCCCAGGTTTGCTTGTATGACATCCAAGTGGGGTCATCAGTGCCCTGTTCAGGTATCAAATGTGACCTGCACAAAGTCCCTTAGCTTTGGAAGGAAATGGGCTGCAGTCCAGCCCCTACCTTACTCCCAAGTTATTCCTCCTGGCCTGGATCTGTGTCTGCCCCTTACTCCAGGTTGCACAAAGATCCTGAAATCTCATTCCAGCAAATGATGTGTTCCTCTCTGAGAGGTTTCACCTTTTCCTACTTCACACAAGCACCTATGTTGTGGACCCCCTTGGATAGGTTATTAAATCCTCTGAGTGCCATCTCCTCATCTATAACATGGGAGTTATATCCTCAAAATGGAGAGGGTTATATGAGATGACTCATGAAAAAAACTTATCGTGGTAACTAGCATGGGGCACCCATAGATACTAGTATCTGTTAGTATTAGACTGGGCTTCCCAGGTGGCGTTAGTGATAAAGAACCTGCCTGCCAATGCAGGAGACACAAGAGATGCAGGTTCAATACCTGGGTTGGGAAGATCTCCTGGAGGAGGGCATGGCAACCCACTTCAGTATTCTTGCCTGGGGAATCCCATGGACAGAGAAGCCTGGTGAGCTGCAGTCCATGAGGTCTCAGAGTCTGAGGTGACTGAGCATGCACACACACACACACACACAGTGTTAGAGCATTTGTTTCTCATTGCATTAATTAGGCATCTCCTTAGCAAGTGACAGAACTCAACTGGAACTGGCTTAAACTAGAAAAGTTTCCCCTATCTGGGATTTCAAAGGGTGATGCTTTGGCAGAAGCTGGGGAAATAAGAGCCTGGTGAGTGGCATAGACCACCAGGATGCAGCCCTGGAGTCCTGTGGAGGAGGGCAGTTACCCAAACAGAGCTCTGCCTGGGCGGCAGGGAAGGAGATGGACAGGGTCAGACAGGCATCTGTAGGGTCTGTTTTGCTTTCTCAGAGGCCAGCTGAAGCAGGCAGCATTTTGACTGCAGTGGCTGGTTTTTCCTCAGGGAGCACAGTGGAAAGCCGTGTTTTGGTCTCCCCCATGGCTATTTGGTAAGCTGCTTGCTGGAGTCGGTGGGTTTTGAAAGGGTGTGCTTGAAACCGAGTTTCACATGCTGGTATCTCCCTGACTGTGCTCATTGTTGGAGCAAGGTATCTGGGGGAACATGGGAATCAGGCCCTGAGGATCCCACTGAGGAAGGCACGAGTTTCATCATCTTTTGGCAGCTTGAATGCATATCCATTGGGCCCAGGGAGCGGCTTAATTACCCGCCTAATAGCAGGTCCACTTATGGCTTCAGGTTTCATAGAGGAAGAAGCATCATTGCAAAATGTTTTTGATGTGGTTTGTTAAGCTACAAGGCCATGGTGACATGTGAATTTTTAGAGTTTGGTGCAGTTTGGGGAAAAAAAAAAAGGCACATACTTTGTAGAGAAGGAACTTTCAGATCCTGGATCCTAAGTTTGGAAAGAGGTTGGGAATATTTTCAGCTGCCTCCTTGTGCTTCCTGCCTGACTGGATCTTTATGCCATCTGACATGAATGGCTGTTAGAAAACAAACAAACTCGCAAAAAGTTTCAGGGGAAAAGACTGCAGAACTACCAGAAATTGAAGCGTTCAATATTCCTTGTAATCAGAAAGCACCAACGTCTTTCTGAAATCACGACTACAGTTGAAGTTTTTTCCTTCCTGAATTGCTCTTAGATCCTCCATTCAGATCACTGTGTGTGTGTGTGTGTGTGTGTGTGTGCGCGCGCGCACATGCCTGTGTTGAGTGCCTGCCACACACCCTGCATGGGACCCCCACAGGGAGGAAAGGGGTGGTAGGAAGAGGACATTTTGTTCTTGGGGAGCTTATGGCCAGGGGTGGGGGGTGGTGAGGCAGGCCTCCCAGGTGGCACTAGTGGTAAAGAACCCACCTGCCGATGCAGGAGATGTAAGAGACTTGGGTTCGATCCCTGGGTGGGGAAGATCCCCTGAAAGAGGGCACGGCAACCCACTCCAGTATTCGTGCCTGGAGAATCCCATGGACAGAGGAGGCTGGCAGGCTGAAATCCACAGAGTTGCAGAGTCAGACACAACTGAAGCAGCCACATTTACCCATGCACACACACATGCCTGCATGATGGGGTAGGGGCAGATGCCACGTGGCTGCCTTTTATGTAAATTCACATCCTGTGAATTTCAACAAGGGTGTTACAGAAAATAAAAATAGAGATTCACTAAAACAAAACTGAGGAGAATGTCACTTACACCCCTGTTTTGTTTTGCTTTATTTTTTTGAGGTATGTTTGAGGTTAGTTTCAGGTGTAAAGTGATGCAGTTTTACATACATACACAACTGTTCTTTTTCAGATTCTTTTCCCTCAGAGGTTATTATAAATTATTGCTTCGAGTTCCCCAGGTTATACACTAGGTCCTCACTGGTTGTTTTATATATAGTAGTACCCACACTCCAATTTTAAAATTCAATTAAAAAATCCAATCATGTGAAACCTGGCAGATTACATTAATATTGAACTGTATTTACTCTACAGCTGCAGCTCTGACCCCTTTGAGCTAGAAATACTGAAAAGGTCCTTCTCAATATGTTCTTCTTTGCAAAAATTAGCCTTGAATTATGCAGCAGATTTGCAAAAGGCAAGATTTCATGAACAAATCTGCTGTATAATATGCTTCTGCCCTATATTTTAGGATATTGTTTAAATGCAGTGCTTGCTGTCTGCTGGTTCCTTTATTTATACGAAAACTATTTCCTTAGGGGAGGCAGGAGTTGGCAAGGAGCTGGTCCACCCAATGCCTGCTTTTGTAAATAAAGTTTTATGAAACACATCCACTCCTTGACATTTTGCAGATGACTGTACTCCCAAGATAATGAGGGTTAGTAATGGCAACAGAGTCTGTTGTCTCCAGACTGAAAGGTGTAAAGTACCTCAACCTTTAGAGAAAGCCTTTGCTGGCTCTTGGAGCAGGAGGCTGATCCCAGAGACACACAATTCTATTTGCCTATGTCTTTGGGCAGATTCTCCAGTCTTCCTGCACTTTGTCCTAACTCTGTGATATATTGGAGCCCGCTGAGTGAGGGGAGCGTGACTACCTCAATGGAGTGGTGAGGGACGTCTCTTAAGAGGTAACATTTGTCCTGAATGTAGATGACAAGAACAAGCCTGGCAGGCAAAAGTTCAAGCACTGAGGCTTGGAGTACACCATCCTATGGTTCTTACTCAATAAGCTCATGACACGTTCTGGGTGCCAGTCATGATGTTAGAATATTACAAAGTCACAGTCCCTGTTGCCATTCAAGAATCCACAAGTGGCCTAACATAGTGGTTGGACCAGATTTCCAGGTTTGAAGTCTCGCTCTACCATTTAAGTGCTGTGTGACCTTAGGCAAATTGCTTCACCTCTCTGAGCACTGGTTTGCTTAACAGCAAAATCGGAATGATAATAGTAGGACTCAATGAGCCATGGTAAATGTAAAGGCAAACGGCAGTGTCTGGTATGAAGAACACTCCATTACTTACACAGTTTGTGTACCACACAGCCCTAGGGGTGCAGTTCACATCAACTTCACCCCAGGCAGGTGGTAGCCCCACACAGCAATGGCTCAAATAACCCAGACTAGTAGTGGAAGAGAGAGAACATGTGTACAAGTGCAGGACTGCATGACAAGTGTCCTAAAGGGGAATGGGAGGATAAAGCAAATGCTTTGCTTGGGAAGATGGGAAAGAGTTTTCCAGAAAAGGTAACATTTCAACAGTCTTTAAAAGTGGGTAGAAATTCCAAAGACTGAGCAATGGGGAAGGGCATGCAAGGCAGAGGGAACAGCACACACAAAGATAGTGTCTCAATGTTTTGTGGCGCTTTGTAGCATGTTCGGGGAGCAGAGAGACTCATTTGTGTGCGTGATGAGGTCAGATATTGGCTTCTGGCAGCGCTGTGAAGGGCTTGGGGCTAAGGGTGTAGTGGCAGAAGATAGGTTTAGTAGGTATAGGTGGCCAGTGGTGAAGAATCCACCTGCCAGTGCAGCAGACTCAGGTTCCATCCCTGGGTCGGGAAGATCCCCTGGGAGAGGAAATGGCTACACACCTCAGTATTCTTGCCTGGAGAATCCCCATGGACAGAGGAGCTTGGCGGGCTGAGTCCATGGGGTCACAAAGAATCAGACACGACTGAGCAACTGAACACACATGCATTCAAACAATTTAGGTCAAAAAGAGTGAGGACGTTTATTTAAAGAGATGTATTCAAGGAACATTTTGGAGAAGGAGATGGCAGCCCACTCCAGTACTCTTGCCTGGAAAATCCCATGGACAGAGGGGCGTGATAGGCTACAATCCGTGGGGTCGCAAAGAGTCGGACACGACTGAGTGACTACTTTCACTTTTCACTTTTATGCATTGGAGAAGGACATGGCAACCCACTCCAGTGTTCTTGCCTGGAGAATCCCAGGGATGGGGGAGCCTGGTGGGCTGCCGTCCATGGGGTCACACAGAGTTGGACATGACTGAAGTGACTTAGCAGCAGCAGCAGCATTCAAGGAACATTTGGAAATACTCTCTGCCTGGTGGATGAGATGCGGGTTGTCGAGAAAGGAATTTCTGGCCTGAGCGCTGGGTGCAAAATGTGCCAAGGAGAAGACTATTGAAGATACTAATCATAGATAGTAATCATAGGAGGGGAATCTCAAGCCAAACTGTCCCCAGGGGCAGCCACAGGCCCCTTGGGAACTTGTCCAAATTGCCCTCTCTTGAGACTGTTCTAGTCCAGATGAAGATGTGCTCTAAGGCAAAGGTCGCCTATCCCTGGGCCAGAGACCACTGCTGGTCCGTGGCCTGTTAGGAATCAGGCCACACAGCAGGAAGGGAGTGGTGAGGAGTGAAGCTTCACATGTGTTTACAGCCACTCGCCACTGCTCTCCCATTCCCCACCCCCCAAATGGGACCGCCTAGTTGCAGGAAAACAAGCTCAGTGCTGAACACCGCACTGATTCTGCGTTAGGATGAGTTGTATAATGATTTCATTATATATCACCATGTAATAATTAATAGGAATAAAGTGCACAATGAATGTAATGCATTTGAATCATCTTGAAAACATCCCCAGCCCATGTCTGTGGAAAAACAGTCTTCCATGAAACCAGTTGCTGGTGCCAAAAAGGCTGGGAGCACTGCTGTAAGGGAAAAGTCACCCAGAATTTCAAGGACATAACCCTCTCATTGGTAGTTCTTATACTGATTTCACATTGTACTGATAATATTTTGCATTATTGGGTTAAACAAAAGATTATCACAATTAATTGTACCTGTAATTTACCTTCACTTGTTAATTTTTTATTTATTAATTTTTTGGCCATGCTTCACAGCTTAAAAGATCTCAGTTCCCCAATCAGGGATTGAATGCAAACCATAGCAGTGAAAGCCTGGAATCCTAACCGCTAGGCTACCAGCGAACTCCCTACCTTCCCATTTTTAAAGTGGCAACTAGGGACTTGACTGGTGGTCCAGAGGTTAAGTATCTGCCTTCCAAAGGTGAGGATGTGCGTTCAAGCCCTGGTCAGGGAAGAAGGTCCCACATGCTGTGGGACAACTGATGAGCCCATGCGCTCTGGAGGCCAAGCACCACGACTAGTGAGAAGCCCACACGCCACAATCAAGGCCCAGTGCAGCCAAAAACAAACAAATAATTTAAACACTAAAGGGGCAACTAGAAAATGTGTAGACTCACATATGTGGCACACGTCACATTTCCATCAGATTGTGCTGAATCTCCTTGAGACCCAGGGATCAAACCCAGGTCTCTTGCATTGTGGGCAGATTCTTTACCCTAAACAAGGTTAGGGTTAACATGTTTCTAAATCCACTCCACACACATGATTTGTTTAACCTGTGCAGTGTTTTAGAGAAATTTTAACTGATTAGTAAATGAACAACATTGCTCTGTTTTCAAAGGAAATTTTCAGAGTCTCAGGAAATCTCCAGATCTGGGCATGGATATGGCTGGAGACAGTGGTCACTGTCCCTGTGGACAGGACCCCCAGGGTCCAGTTCTCCTTGGGCCCCGCTCCACTGCTGAGACTCTCATTTGGGGTGTGGCCTCGGGGCTACAACAGATGATGGCTGACCCCCATCCCAGGCTGGGAGAAAGATGTCCCATTCATCTAGGATGACCCCTTCTTCCAGGCTGACACTGAGACAAGATCACTCAGGAGATCACTTAATCCCCAAGACTGAGCCAGTAGAGGTCTCTGCCTCAGTTTCCCCATATGTGAAGTGGGCATAATTATATGTACAGAGCAGGAGTTGGGAAGCTTAATTACTGTTTGTGAAGCTCTGCGTGGTGGCTGGCTTAAGGCTTGTGGGAAGGGTTCCCATAGGGATTTTGCCTTTGGTTCTGGCTCCAAGCTAAACCCAGGTGAGTCATCAGGTTAATGGATGCAGGCAGCCCCGCCAACACAAACAGAGGGCTGTTTGCAGCGGCCTTGCAGGAAGGTGGCCTGCCCTGATTTAGGGCTGAGCAGCTCATCTGAATCTCCTGGGCTTTCCCCTCTAAGACCCTTGGGGACCAGTACTCTGGAAGGGGTCTGGGAAAGGATGCCCTCCTTTCTTCAGACCTTCAACTCAAACGCACCATGGAGATGGATGTCTCAAGTGCACAGGGCACTTTGCCAACAGCAGCACAATTAATACTCGGACTCAAAATGCTCGCTCCTCTGAGGTCCCCACCCATCATCAGCCAGGTCTCCCAGCACTGCCTCAGGACCAGACAGGGGCAACCCTCCTGCCCTGGGATCATTCAGCACCTTCCAGAAGGGAAAAGGACCCTCACCAGATGGGAACTCTGGGTGAAAGGGGAGGAGACCCGCCCCCAGCCAGGTGGGAAGGTCAAAGTGGTGGTCTTGCCCTGGAAGATCCTCTTCTTATGTGAATGTGGGCTCTGCTGCGGGCCTTGCCTGTTTTCTGCCCCAGGACGCTGGCTGTTGGCTGGGATGGTGGTGGGTCTGGACTAGGGAGCTGGTGAGGCCTTCAGGAGGCCTCTGCATGGATGGAGGGAGGGAGGTCGGTGAACAACTGTGGGAGGGTCTTCCTGCCTCCCCGCAGGCCCTAAGAACCCATGGGTTCTGCTCTGCTGGTCCCTGTGCCCAGATTAAAGCCAGGAAAGGAGAAAGAGGACCCCAGGCCTCAGGCTGGCATTGTGGAAGCAGCTTCTAAGGAGGGTACCACCTGGGTCCCCATTAAGTCACCTGTAGGGGTTCGGGGGGCTCAGCGATGGTGCCAGGGAGGTGACTGCACTTAATGAAAAAGTCTGTCCTTGGACACAGCATGAAGATCCTGCCGTGAGGTCGGTTGGGTTTAGCTTAGAGCCAGAACCAAAGGCAAAACCCCGATGGGAGCCCTTCCCACATCCCTAAACCAGCCACCACGTGGAGCTTCACAGTAATTAAGCTCCCCAACGCCTGCTCTGTACAGTCCGGCAGTCACAGCTGAGCACCTGGTTCTGCCAACCTCGGCTGACTGTCCCCTCCCCCCATCTCGCCTCCGATCAGGGTCATTCTGTCGCGTGTGGCTTGAGCTGTCCTCTTCTCTTTGACTTGGACCTCTGAAGATGCTCCCTCCTTGGAGAGAAAAACTTTCTTGTGTTTTGACATCATCTAATTCTCCCTACAACAGCCAGAGGTAGATCATTGCTGTCCCCATTTTACAGCCTGGAAAACTGAGGCTGAGAAGGCTGAGCAACTTGCTCAAGGTCACTGAGAGCCAGCCATGGGGCGGGGCCTGTACCCCACTGCCTCCTGCTGCTGCTAAGTCACTTCAGTCGTGTCCGACTCTGTGCGACCTCATAGACGGCAGCCAAATAGGCTCCCTTGTCCCTGGGATTCTTCAGGCAAGAACACTGGAGTGGGTTGCCATTTCCTTCTCCAATGCATGAAAGTGAAAAGTGAAAGTGAAGTCGTTAAGTCGTATCCGACTCAGCGACCCCATGGACTGTAGTCTACCAGGCTCCTCCAGAACCCTGTAATTGTCATCTTTCGCTGGTGCTAGGTGGGAGGAAAAAGCCCCTGAAGGAACTAGTCAAGAGTTTGACGTCTAAGCTATTTACAGGTTAAAAAGAACAAGGATGGTTTGCGTTGATGTAGCCCTGGAAACTGATAATCTCCCTTCGGGGTTGAGAACCCGCGGCGGTGGGGCACCCCGAATGGCTTGATCCAGCTCTGGGACTTGGGGCTTTGGCTCTCGTTGGCTTGCTGGGTCCACGGCTGCCGGCTGAGACACGCATGCGACTCTCCCTATCACTCATCCAGTGTGTCCTCCGTCGCGCCTGCCAGGTGGTTGCTGACGTCACAGGGAGGCGGGTCGGTGGGTGGAGCCGCAGGGCGAAGGGACGACGTTATGACGATGTTGGCGGGAATCCAGACCAAGGGTGGCCTTGGCCGTGCACCCTGGGAGGGGACCGGACGTCCCTAATGGAGCTATCATGGAACTGGCACTCGAAATTTGATCCTTCCCAGAAACTCCTTCTACAAAGCTGTCCTAATAATAATAGACATTTTCTGGTCACAGAATAAATACCTTAGTAGATAAAGTGTGTAAAACATGAAATACAAGTGAAAGTCCCCTGGGATCTACCCCTCAGAGACCCCCATGGTTTTGCTGTTTCATGGTAGCCTTCTTTTTTGGTTTGGGTCTTTTTTTTTTTTGAAAGGCTACCCACTATAATCATTCATGGTTCCATAAGTGTGATCTTACTGTACCTACCTTTTCCATTCCTGCTTTACTTTTCACTTAATAAGACACCATGAAAATCGTTTCCTATCATGAAATATTCTTTTAAAAGTTCATTGTGATGGCCAGCCCACACTCCCTTGTGTCATACTGTTTTATGAATTTCCCCAGTACTGGACATGTAAATAATTTCCAGTTTCTTACTTCTCAAAGTAACATTTCTTAAGTTGCTTTTTAAATTTTGTATTTATTTATTTAGTTTTGGCTTTGCTGGGTCTTTGTGGCTTTGAGTGGGCTTTCTCTAGTTGCGGTGAGCGGTGGCTACCCTCCAGTTTTGGTGTGCGGGCTTCGCATTTCAGTGGCAACACAGGCTCTAGGACACACGGGCTTCAGGAGTTACAGTACAGGGGCTCAGTAGTTGCAGCTCCCGGGCTCGAGAGCACAGGCTCGGTAGTTGTGGTGCATGGGCTTAGTTACTCCGCGGCATGCGGGATCTTCCCAGACCAGGGATTGAACCCATGTCTCCGGAGTGGCAGGCAGATTCTTTACCACTGAGCCACTAGGGAAGCCTTCAATGTAACTTTTAATCTTCAATATCTTATTTACATTATTTTAGAAAATCACCCTAGCTTTGATTTTGTTCTCCTTGAAACACTTGGTGATTGGGGTTCTGGGCCAGCAGGAGGTTGATTTTTGAATTCTGGTATTGGGTGCATGCAAGGCAAGCTTGGTTTTTGTTTCTGCTGCAGCATGCAGTTGGCTGTTCATCTAGTTTTTGGGGTTGGGCTGAGAAGGTGGGAGGGGGCAAGCCCCATGCAACCCCAATCTCCCCTCTGGATGGACAGGTTTCTAGTGGTGAGACAAGGTAAAACCAGAGAGGTGGAGCCACTAACCCCAGGGCACACAGCCAAGTGATGCCCAGGGCCCTGGGGTAGTTCCCCCCAGAGCTGGAACTCGGTCCTCAAGCTTCACCCCGTGACAAGCACCTCCACCTCCCTTTGGCACTTCTGAATAGAGTCTCTGCTGAATTCTTCTTCACAACCCAGGATCTATGCATCAGCCTTTCTGAAGCCAATCCCCCAACCCTCCCTCCCGCTCTCTGCCTGTGTTTGGAGAGTTTTTAACATTCCATAGGCTAAACCCCCAGCCCTTTCCTTGGGAGCTGTGTACATTCAATTTGTAAAATATCTCTCTACCTTTCCATCTTAACCTAATGCTTTTCACTTTTTAATCTGTGGCTCTGAGGGGGGAAAAAAAAACTGAGCTGCTTCTTGTTTTCCGTTTCAATCTACCACCTGGAAAATGTGCCTGAAATGTTTGGAATGAAAATTTGTCTCCTAAGACTCCTTCTATCTTTTTACTGTGATGGAGGCATTTTATGGTCCTAAGTTTACCATAAACACAACTGGAAACAATGACAACCCATGGAGACCCTGAGGAAGGATCTGTGGAAGATGTGGGGACAGATGCTTTCCTCTTGTTTTGCTTTTGAGAGCTAAGTGTTGCATGCCTACTTTTGCAAGGGCCCCTCTTAAAAGGATTATGAGATGTCTTTTGCCGAAAACTTCTCTTACTGTAGAGATCCATTAGCTGGGGCTGGGTTGGGTGTGGCAGAAGGGCTCAGAAGAGGCAGGGAGACCTTTCTGAGTGGTCTGCAAAGCTAGGACAGGGCTGGGGTACTACTGTGAACTCCTAGGGGTCACCACCCCCTTCATCCCCTTGCACGGAGGAACTTCTCAGGAAGAAAGACTGAGTTCTTGGCGACAATGTGTGCTTAATGGTGGAGGTTCTGCCTTTCTGGGTCCCCCTCGGAGTTTGGGTCACCCTTATGCCCCACACCTGGGACTCAGGTCAACAGAAGTTGAGATGGTTGAAACTTAACTGTTTGTTTTTTTTTCAACTTGTTATTTTGTATTGGGGTATAGCCAATTATCAAATGATTTGTGATAGTTTCAGATGAACATTGAAGGAACTCAGCCATACACATGCATGTATCCATTCGCCAAACTTTCCTCTCATCCAGGCTGCTACATTCACATTGAGCAGACTTCCATGAGCTATACAGTAGGTCCTGGTTGGTCATCATTTTAAATATAGCAGTGTGTACTTGTTCATTCCGACTTCCCTGACTATCCCTTCCCCTATTCTTCCCCCAGGCAACCATAAGTTTGTTCTCTAAGTCTGTGAGTCTCTTTCTTTTTCATAAGTAACACTTAGCTGGTTTTGAAGCACAGACAACAGGGACCCAAAGATGCGGCCACCCAGTCTGCTCTACTGATTGCCAGCTCTGTGACTTTGGGCAGGGTAGTGACTTCTCTGAGCCTCTAATTTCTCATCTGAAAAACATAGCATGTGATGATCAGTTTTATGTGTCAGCTCAGTGAGGCTACCCAGGGGTTTCGTCAAACCCTAACTTGGTGTTGCTGCAAAGTTCCTTCATGGCCATTGTTGGCATCTATAACCAACTTACTTTAAGTTAAGGAAATTATCCTTTGTAATGTGGGTGGTCCTTATGCAATTAGCTGATGGCCTTAAGAGCAAACACAGGTTTCCTGAAGAAGAAGAAATTCTGTTCAAGACTGTAACACAGAAATTGTGTTGGACTCTCCAGCCTGTTGGCCTGCACAAAGGATTTCAGACTTGCCAGCCCCCATGACTGCATGAACCAGTTCCTTGAAATAAATATCTATCAATCATCTATCATCTATCTATCCATGCATCCATGCATCTATTCATTTATAGACAGATGGTCTACAGATCCATCTAATCTAACATCTATCTAAATAAATACATATATATCTATGCTTGTATCCATTATATTCTATTATCCATTATATTCTATTGGTTCTGTTTTCTGGGAAACCCTGGCTGATACCCAGAGCTAGTAGTTAGAATTCAATGAGTCACTCTACTAAGATCTAGCCTTGGGTCCAGACAGACTATAGACCTTCAGTAAATGACAGTGAGAAGCAGAATTATGTTAAGTCAAGTTCAAGTCTACGTTTTTGGCAATTTAAGATGTGAGTTGAAGGAGAGAGGTTGACACACACTCCAGAAAACCACAGACAAAATTAATTTCCAGGAGCACATGGATATCAGATTCTTTGGGGGAACTTGGGTAAGGAACCTGTCTAACTTAGGTTCTTATCTGTCTGGATGAAAGCTGTCATGGGGCCACACTCTAAAGAAAACAGAAAGCAGCGTTTTTTTCCCTTTAATGACCACATTGATTCTGAAATCATACCTGAGAGCAAGAAGATTTCAGGAGACACTCGATGTGCTGGGGTGTATTCTTGTTCAGTTCTGTCGCCAATGGGGGAGATCAGCCATGCAAGCTTCCTGTGTCCTTCTCTTTTCCTGCCTCCCTCCCCAGTCAGGCTTGTTCAAAGCAAAGTGACCTCCCCACTGCCTGAGTTTCAGACCAACTCTCTGCCATACTGTCAGCTGCTTTGAGAAGACCTGGACACCAGGTACACCTTCTCCAACTGGTCTATCCCACATCTGGCCCTGCCCTTGAGCACTTTTATCCCAGGAGCTGCCCATGGCTTGTCCCCAGTCTGAGCTTCCTTATTATTCATCTCCAACAATGAACTACAGGACACTTGGAGAGGCTGAATCATCCATAGAAAATGCTTTTTTTTTTTTTTTTTTTTAATGCCCTGGGACTGGCATCTGGGCCAGTTTAAGCTGTTTTGGGTAGCAAGTGTGCCAGTAATCTTTGAGACAGGGCTCACTGTGTACCCAAGGCAGGCAGGGCTGAGAAAGTAAACACATTGCATAGCTTTTAGGCTTAAACATACATTTTTGCAATATGGAGAGGGCCCTGTTTAGTTTGTCATCATTCTGCCCTGCGAGCTACTGGAAGGTCAGAGGCAGTCCTGATAACCTGGAAGGCTGTTTCCTGGAACAGCTGATCCCGGGCTGGTTAAGTGCCCCTTAGGGATGCTGCACGGGCCTGTCGTGGGCTTTTGCTGCAGGTAAGTCCTTGGAGACTTGTGCCAACAAGACATTTACTGCATCTCATTTAGGGAAACTGGCCTGGAGGCTTTAACTGATTTTTTTTTTAATAGCTCTTTACTGAAGTGTGGACAGTATTTGTTTTCAGATGTCAGTGAACTGTCTGTACTCAGCTGGCAATCATCTCAGCTCAGATGAAGAACATGATGTGATTACATTTATTTACTGAATGTATTCATTTTGCAGGGCTGCCAAAGCAGCATACCACAAACTGGGTGGCTAGAAACAACAGACATTTATTCTCGCAGAGTTTGCGAGGCCAGAGATCTGAAATCAGGGTGTCAGCACAGCCATGTTCCCTCTGATGCTTCTAAGGGGCATCTGTCCTGCCTCTTCCTGGTCTCTTCCTTGGATGCTGGTGGTCCTTGGCTGAAAGCTGCATCATTCCAATGTCTAGCCCCCTTCGCACTTGACTTTCTCCCATGTGTCTCTTCTCTTCTTATGAGGAAATCATATATACTGGATTAGAAGTCCCGACTACTCCAGTTTAACTCATATGAACCTAATTATCTTTGTTGTTGTTTAGTCACTACTTTATGTCTGACTCTTTGGGACCCCATGGACTGCAGCATGCCAGGCTCCTCAGTCCTCCGCTATCACCGGAATTTGCTCAGATTCATGTCCATAGAGTCGGTGATACTACCTACCCATCTCATCCTCTGCCATCCCCTTCTCTTTTTGCCTTCAGTCTTTCCCAGCATCAGGGCCTTTTCCAGTGAGTCGGCTCTTCACATACAGTGGCCAAAGTTTTGGAGGAGAAAGGCAAAGGAGAAAAGGAAATATATACCCATCTCAATGTAGACTTCCAAAGAATAGCAAGGAGAGATAAGAAAGCCTTCCTAAGTGATCAGTGCAAAGAAATAGAGTAAAACAATAGAATGTGAAAAAAATTAGAGATCTCTTTAAGAAAATTAGAGATACCAAGGGAATATTTCCTGCTAAGATGGGCAAATAAAGGACAGAAACTGTGTGGACCTAACAGAAGCAGAAGATATTAAGAAGAGGTGGCAAGAATACATAGAAGAACTATACAAAAAAGATCTTCATGACCCAGATAACCACAATGGTATGATTACTCACCTAGGGCCAGACATCTTGGAATGTGAAGTCAAGTGGGCTTCAGAAAGCATCACTATGAACAAAGCTAGTGAAGGTGATGAAATTCCAGACGAACTATTTCAAATCCTAAAAGATGATGATGCAAAAGTGCTGCACTCAGTATGCCAGCAAATTTGGAAAACTTAGCAATAGCCACAGGACTGGAAAAGGTCAATTTTCATTCTAATCCCAAAGAAAGGCAATGCCAAAGAATGTTCAAAAACTATTGCACACTTGAACTCATCTCACACACTAGCAAAGTAATGCTCAAAATTCTCCAACCAAGGCTTCAGCAGTACATGAACTGTGAACTTCCAGATGTTCAAGCTGCATTTAGAAAAGGCAGAAGAACCAGAGATCAAATTGCCAACATCTGTTGGATCATAGAAAAAGCAAGAGAATTCCAGAAAAACATCTGCCTCATTGACTACACTAAAGCTTTTGACTGTGTGGATCACAATAAACTGTGGAAAATTCTTCAAGAGATAGGAATACCAGACCACTTGACCTGCCTCCTGAGAAACTGTATGCAGGTCAAGAAGCAACAGTTAGAACTGGACATTGAACAATGGACTGTTCCAAATTGGGAAAGGAGTACATCAAGGATATATACTGTCATTAGGCTTATTTAACTTATATGCAGAGTACATTATGTGAAATGCCAGACTGGATGAAGCACAAGCTGGAATCAAGATTGCCAGAAGAAATATCAATAACCTCAGATATGCAGATGACACCACCCTTATGGCAGAAAGCAAAGAGAAACTAAAGAGCCTCTTGATGAAAGTGAAAGAGGAGAGAGTGAAAAAGCTGGCTTAAAACTCAACATTTAAAAAATGAAGATCATGGCATCTAGTCCCATCACTTCATGGCAAATAGATGGGGGAACAGACTTCATGACATTCATTTTCTGGTTCCAAAATTACTGCAGATAGTGACTGCAGCCTTGAAATGTTGTGTGCTCCTTGGAAGAAAAGCTATGACCAACCTAGACAGCATATTAAAAAGCAGAGACGTTACTTTGCCAACAAAGTTCTGTCTAGTCAAAGCTATGGTTTTTCTAGTAGTCATGTACGGATGTGAGAGTTGGACCATAAAGAAGGTTGAGTGCCTAAGAACTGATGCTTTTGAACCGTGGTGTTGGAGAAGACTCTTGAGAGTCACTTGCACTGCAAGGAGATCAAACCAGTTAATCTTAAAGGAAATCAGTCCTGAATATTCATTGGAAGGACTGATGCTAAAGCTGAAGCTCCAATACTTTGGCCACCTGATACAAGAGTTGACTCATTAGAAAAGACCCTGATGCTGGGAAAGATTGAAGGCAGGAGAAGGGGACAACAGAGGATGAGATGGTTGGATGGCATCACTGACTCAATGAACATGAGTTTGAGCAAGTTCTGGGAGATGGCGAAGGACAGGGAGGCCTGGTGTGCTGCAGTCCATGGGGTTGCAAAGAGTTGGACATGACTGAGCGACTGAACAACAACAGATGTTGAGCTTCAGGTTCAACTTCAGTCCTTCCAGTGAATATTCAGGGTTGATTTCTTTAGGATTGACTGGTTTGATCTCCTCGCAGTGCAAAGGACTCTCAAAAGTCTTCTCCAGTACCACAATTTGAAAACATCAATTCTTCAACTCTTAGCCTTCTTTATGGTCCAATTCTCACATCCATACATGGCTACTGGAAAAACCATAGCTTCTACTATTCTTTGCCAGCAAAATGATATCTCTGCTTTTTAATAGGCTGTCTAGGTTTGTCATAACTTTCCTTCCAAGGAGCAAGCATCCTTTAATCTGCAATGATCTTATTTCCAAATTAGTCACCTTCTGAGATTCTGGGGCTTAGGACTCCAACCTAATCCTTTCAAGGGGGCATACTTCAACTTGAAACACTTAACTGTTTATTTCCATTAAAAATGAGAGGTCTGCAGTCAGGCTAGAAGGTGGACAAGGGATATGGTTGCAGATGGCAGGACAGACAAATACTCAGCAGGATGATCACAAACGAATATGCCTGTAGGATTCAACTGGGAGCATCTGTCGGGGAGGCCAGCCACGTGTGAGAACTCCAGCTTGGATTTCTGCCCTGCAGTCAAGATGTGTGTGCAAGAAATATCTCGCTTTCATCTTATCTCCTCTATAAGCAAACATTTTAAAAGGAAGCATCAGTTTGCTATAAGTGTCAGCTGACTTCTGGTCTCAGGAACTGAGAGATGAGAGGGAGTGGTGAGGTGTGGGGCACACTGGAGAGTCCACAGTTCATTGCAAGAAGCATCTCCTGTGCAATTCCAACCAGTTCTCACCACGAGGAAAGGCAACTCAGGAAGGCTGGATCTTTTGATTTTTCAGCAGACGCTGCGCATTAGGGCTTGGTGTAAAATTGCCCACATTATATATCTTGGTAACAAAAGAGACTTTGTTAAGAACTTTGTGTTTTGTTTTTTCTGTCTGTGGGAGGGAAGTAGAGGAGGGTGGCCTGATGGAGGTCATGGACCACTTCTGTCGTCGACCAACGAGTGGCCTCCTAAAGAAGCCGGTGTACTAATCCCCAGAACCTGTGAAGATGCGCCTCCTGGCAAAAGAGACTCTGCTGATGTGATGACAGAAAGGAAGTGAATTGGGACATTATCCTGGATCATCTGGGTGGGCCCAGTGTCATCACTAGGTCCTTATAGGAGAGAGCCAGGGGATCATGGTCAGAAAAGACATGGTGATGAAAGCTGAGTCTAAGGAACATACTTTGAAGACAGGGGAAGGGCCCACGGATTAAAGAAGGCAAGCAACCTCCAGAAGCACACATCCCAGCCAACACCCGGATTTTTAGCCCAGTTAGACTTATTTGGGACTTCCAGCCTCCAGAACTGTAAGAGAATAGATTTGTGTTGTTTCAGGCTACTGTGTTTGTGGTCATTTGTTACAGCAGCGATAGGAGACTGATAAATCTTCTTGCCCCAGTGAGGGGCCTGCCTGGGGCCAGCTGTCCTGGGGCCTCCTCCCCTGCCTCCTACCTACATGCTGTCAAACTTTTAAAAACCCTATACAATATTCAACAATGTCTTCTCCTTCTCAAGGAAGACTGGCTGAAAAGACTTTTAAGTCTGGTTGTGTTTGTCCTTGCATCCCTATCTCTTAATGTTCATGATGGGGTGGGGGTGGTGGGGTGGGGAGAGAGCAAGATGGTGCAACAGACACTACCAAGGAGGAAAAATTCCTACTTTAGATTAGAACCAGGTAGAGCCACCACACCTCATATCACCTTCATGAGAACTCTTTGGTGGCAAATGACAAACAATCCTGAAAATTCTAACTTAGGTAACCCCCTGAATTTGAAGAAACTCATTCATGTCCAACTCTTTGCGACCCCTTGGACTATAGCCTGCCAGGTTCTTCTGTCCATGGGATTTCCCAGGCAAGAATACAGAGTGGCTTGCCATTTCCTTCTCCAGGGGATCTTCCCAACCCAGGAATCAAACCCAGGTCTCTAGCACTGAAGCAAATTGTTTAGCAGTTGAGCCAGCATTAAGTCCACAGGGAGAGCTTCAGGTATGGGTAGATCCAGGGTCTCAAGGGATGACATCAAGAATCCATCTTCTTCTCTCTGGGTTCTGTTCTCCTATCTGTTGACAGCAAGCTTGCTTTTGGCAGCTACAGACTTGCATTTGGAACAGAGTGGACATACAGGCACTTTTTCCCTAGTAGTTCCAGCAAAACTCTGGGGACCCAATCCTTCTTGACTCTGACTGATCAGGTCAACTCACACTCTTATCCATCAGCCCTGCTGTTGTCTAGTGGGTCAAGGGCTCTGGCTGCCTTCCTGGGTCCTGTGACTGGCCCTCTCCCCTCAACCCCAAAGCTGGTAGAGGCAGGAGGCTGGCCGCACCTGAAACAACCACTGAGAATGGAAACGTCACAGCCGGGTGGTGGAGACAGTGCTGTGTGACCCCTCAGGCCCCATTCCCCTTCCTCTGGGGATGCAGAAAGGAGCCCTTCTCAGTCCCCTTGTGTTGGATTGGCCAAAAGTTCATTCAGGTTTTATCATACGATGTTACAGAAAACCCCAAAAGAACTTTTTGCTACCCAGTAGTTGGATGTGGCTATGTGACCTCGTGTGGCCAATGGCATTGGGAGGCAGTGACATCATGTTTCCAGGGTGGACCCTGTGAATTCTCCAGTTCTCCTGGATGTACCCTCCCTTTCCTTATCTGTGAGCCACATATGGAGAACTGGTGGGGTCTCAGAGCCCCAGGGGATGGTGGAACCACTGAGTGGAAGGAATAGACCCATACACACACACACACACACACACACACTTACATATGCATCCACACCACACATGCACACACACAAACACAGACATGCATACATGTACACACATCATACATGTATGCTTACATGCAAATGTATGCACACACACCTACTCACATATATAAGCATATACAGATTCACACATCACATGTGAATACCAGCATGCGTGCTCACACATACATACCCCTGCCCACCTGCACAAATATACGCTCCCAGAAACACACACACGCACTTGTCATTACAGCCCCACCCCATCAGACCTTGATATGAGCAGGAAGCAACCTCCATGTGTTCAGCTCTGGGGTCGAGCTGTGGGCCACAGCTTGGCCTGCACTGACCAGTGTCTGCCATTGCCACACAGACAGCTGGGCCTGGGCAGGCACAGGCCCCAGACATCCACACAGGAGGAGCCTGCCTTGCTGAGCTGTTTTCCCCGGGATCGCCCTTTGTTTATGGCCTGAGGCAGAGCTAGTAGAGCTGGGTGGATTCTGCCCAGCCCAGCTTCATCTTGTTCTTTACCCATCTTTCAAGTTGAATTCTTATCTTGTTCATCAGGTTTTTTGTTTTCACTCTTCACAGGATCCCTTTTCATGTATTTAAAGGGCAACTGTACACTTTGCGCCTGGCCCTCGTTGAGGGCCCACTTTCCAGGGGCGCTGTATTGGTCGAGGGGCCGCTGGAATCAGATCCCAGAGGAAGGACCCAAGGGTCACAGGTCTGGAGGCCAGACATCTGAAAACCGAGGTGTCCGTAGAGCTGGTTCCTGGTGAACCCTCTGGGAAGAGGTGGGTGTCTGTTCCTTGTCTCCCCAGCTCCTGGTGTGGCTGGCAGTCCTTGGCCTTCCTTGGCTAGTAGAATTTTCATCCCAGTCTCTTCCTTTGTCATCATGTGTCTCTGTCCTCTTCTTTAAGGACATCCCTCATTGAATAGAAGGCCCACCCTAATCCTGGCTTCCCAGGTGGTGTAGTGGTGAAGAACATGCCCGCCAGTGAGGGAGATGTAATAGACATGGGTTCAACCCCCAGGAAAATCCCTTGGAGGAGGAAATGACAACCCACTCCAGTATTCTTGCCTGGAGAATCCCAAGGGCAGAGGAGCCTAGTGGGCTACAGTTCACAGGGTCGCAAAGAGTCGGATACGACTGAAGTGACTTGGCAGGCACCCTAATCCAGTGTGATCTTGTTCACTCCTCGCCTTCATGACATCTTCAAAGACCTTTATTCCAAATGGGGTCACATTCTGGATGAACATGCATTTTGGGGAGATATCCTTCAACTCTCGACCAAGAGTATCTGAGGTTTGTTGGGGAGGGACTCGTTAGGTCAGGGTGCTGTGATCCAAGACCAGTGGTTCTTGACTTCACATGGCTATCTGGCTTCAGACCCCATCCCTGCCCCCAGAGGATACAGCAGCATCCCAATCGGGCATGCGCAGCACCCAGAGAGTGGCAGGGGCAGGGAGCCACCACCTGCCTGGGCAGGAGGGACCACAGGAGGGACCACAGGAGGAGACCATGTCACCTGACCTGGGAAACCAGCTGGAGCTAGGCCAGAGGCAGAGGTTTCTAAGATAGCAGTGGGACCCAGAAGGAGAGACCTTCCGGTGGTGCTGAAGCCATGGAGGAAAAGCTACACCTCCCAGAGCAGAGGGAAGGGGAGCAAGACCCTGCCCCACCCTCCGGACTTCTGCCTGCCATGGTCCATCTTACTCTGTTGGAAACCACCCTAAGTCAGATGGCAAGGGAGCTCAGAAGTGAAGCTCGCTTCAATGCCAGCACGGTGGAGAGGCTGCAGACAGGATCTGAGAGCAAACAAACTCCTCCACCTTTGTTTGGAAGGGTCCTGAAAAGGCTTTCGAATCCCCCTCTCATAAGATGGACAGTCCAAGAAGGACGTGCTGTTGAATGTGATGCTTTGTGTTTCCTTTCTTTTGCTCACTTTAGATTTCCCTCTGGGAAACCCAAAGCTCTGTGCAGGAATCACCTTGTTTCATCCGCAAAAGGGTCCCATGTTGTTGGCGTTCTTGTGATCCCCCTTTTACATATGGAGAAACTGAGGCTACGATTGCCCCGCTGGGATTGAAATGCATGTGGTCTAGCTTCAGAGCCCCTCTGGATGCCTCTGTGGAGTCACCCTCTCTGGCACGTGTGTGACGGCTGCCAGGCACAGCCGACTCCAGTAGAGCTCTGCAGGCGGGGTGCGAGGGACTCTGTTGCTATCAGTTGCAGCATCGGTGCGCCTGGCAGGGGAGAGGCTCCCATCTGAGCATGTCTACAGGCAAAATGCAAGCACAGGAGTTAGCAGCAAGGCTCCTCTGGGGCAGGTCAGAGCCTGGTCTGCAAAGCGCCAAGGGATTGTCTCTGATTCTGACAGCAAGGAGGAGCAGGCTGAGGAGAAGAAGCAGCAGAAGAAACTTGACTTCTGAGCCAGCCAGCTGGCTTCCGACAGTGTTTTGGTCCACATCTGAGCTGTGTGGCCTTAGGCGCATGGCAGTCTCCCTGCGCCTCCATGAACTAATCTATCAAGAGGGGGAAATCATAAGTGTCTTGTAAGCTGTTCTAAGTATAAGATGGGAGACCAGAGCCAAAGAGCTTGACAGCTTGACACATCACGTGGCCCTAGATCCTGAACTAAGATGTTCTATTTTTCACTCACAGGCCTTTCGGCATCTGGGAAAAGGTAAGTATGTAAGTTCTCAGTCAAGTCGTTCTGTGGAGTTGCGTGTGTCTTGACTCCCTGGCCAGACCAGGTATTTTATTTCTGTATTTATTTATGGCTGCTCTGGGTCTTTGTCGTTGCCCACAATCTTTCTCTAGTTGGGGTGTGTGGGCTTCTCATTGCGGTGGGTTCTCTTGTTGCAGAGCTTGGGGTCTAGAGTGCGCAGGCTTAGTAATCGCAGCACAAAGGCTCAGTAGTTGTGGCACACGGGCTTAGTTGCTCTTTGGCATTTGGAATCTTTGTGGAGCAGCTATTGAATCTAGATCCCCTCCATTGGCAGGCAGATTCTTAACCACTGGACCACCAGGGAAGTCCCAGACCAGATATTTTAAACATATGCTATATTTTCTCACCCTGGTTCTTTTTACTAATGTCCCAGGCAATGCCTGCAGTCAACATCTGTTGGCTAACAGACACCTTTTCAGTGGATGTCTGGGGCAAAACTTTTGGCATGGTAGTCTTTCCAGGGTAGGCATTAGCTTTCTCTTTCCAATTGTTCAGAATGTATGTGTTGTCTTGAATGCCCGTGGATCCGAAGGAAAGGCATTTTATCCCATTACGGGGAGTCTATATTGTTGTTGGCCCCATCTTACAGGGGAGGAACTGAGCACAGATATATTAGACTGCGGGTCTGCATGGACCCAGCTGAGTAGTGCAGAATTGGGATTCGAATCCCCAGAGCCTGGCTTGGCGTTCTTCTCACTGAAATTTTTGTTGAAATAATCGGAGAGTCCTAAGAAATAACACAGAGGTGTATCTTTTACCCAGTCTCCTCAGTAACGATAATGTCTGGCAAAACTACAGCATGATATTATGACTGGGATATTGATATGGAATTGGCTTCACTTTTAACTCAACACTGTTACTACCCAGGTTGATATGTCATTTTCTTCAGGAAGGTGCTTTGAATCCAACACTGAATCTGAGATCAATCTGTCCACTCTTGATGATGTTTAAGGCTATTTTATTATGCTTAAGGCTACTTTAAAAAAAGTTGAACATGAGTGGATTGGGTTGAGCATGTCCCTGCAAAGATGCCTTGATGGACTATCTCATCCATTCACCATCTGAGGCAGACCATATGTCACAAAATGGCTGAAGCATCACCATCCATCCCATACGCTCTTCTCACAAGGTGACTTTGACCCAGATTCTCTCATCAAGAGGAGAAATCAATGTTCCTTCTCCTTGAATTTGAGTGGGCTGATGATGACAGAAGTAATGCTACTGGGCCTCTGAGAATCAGTCACAAAAGGTGATGCCATTTCCTCCTGGTTCTTTTGAAGATGCTGTCATGCTGGAGGAAGTTCAAGCTACCCATGTGGAAAGACCACATGGAGAGACCACATATAGGTGTTGTGTCTGACAACTCAGCTGAGTTCCCAACTGACAGCAAACACCAGGCATGTTGAGTGACAAGATCTCCAGGTGACTCCGGTCTCCAGCCTTTGAGTCACCCTCCAGCCTTGGGTCTTCAAAGCTGAGACCTTAGATGCTGTAGAGCGGATCCTGCTGTGCCGTATCCAAATTCTTTTTTTTTTTTTTTTTACTGTAACTCATTTTTATGTTTTTATTATTCTTTGGTTGTGCTGGGTCCTTGTTGCTGCACATGGGCTTTCCCTAGTTGCAGTTCAGTGGCGCTACCCTTCATTGCAGAGCTTGGGTTCTAAGCACAGGTCAGTAGTTGTGGCGCATGGGCTTAGTTGCTCCATGGCCTGTGGACTCTTCCTGGACCAGGGATTGAAGCTGTGTCTCCGGCACTGACAGGCGATTCTTATCCATTGTACCACCAGGGAAGTCCCCATATCTAAATTCTTAACCCACAGACTTATGGATAAAAGGTTGTTAAGTTTCAAGTGGTTTCTTATCTAACAATAGTAACTGACACATCATCCAGCTAACACTTCTTGAACACCTACTATGCACCAGGGATGATGTTCAGTGTGGGTTTGGGGAGTATAATGGTGAGCAAAACCAGCCAGGAGTCATGCCCTCGTGGCACCTCTGTTCTAACAAACGCAGAAGATGAAAGGCAATCAGAGTTTTGCTTCTCTTCATGCCAGGGTTTGTTTTTGTTTCTGTTTTATTTTATTTTTAAAAGAGGAGAAAACTTGGACTCAATCCTCTTTGGGCTTTGATGCTCTTGCCAAATGAATTAGCCCAAAGTATTTTGGTCTGGCTGTGCCAACTGAGTGTAGCCTAAGCAGAATTATCTGTGACTCATTCTGTTGCTGAACTGAAGAACCAACGTCCTGGGGTGAATGTATTTTGGCCTTTGGTCTGTAGTGTCTGACCTTGAAGGTGGGGATGGTATCACAGAGACTTAAGAGAAACATGACGGGGGCCTGGGCCCTGGGATCTATATCCCAATGGAATTTCCATTTGTGGAGTCATTGCTGAGCATCTGACAAGGTACCAGGATCACCGGGACAGGATAAAGGGAAAGGATTCAGCTTAGGCAATAGACATGGAGTCCAACCATGATGGGCAGGTGCTAAGGGCTGGCAAACAAGCCTAGCTTGTTCGGAAGCTTCGACTGCGATACCCTTCTCTCTAGCTCATCAGAAGTCCTGCCCACAGTGTTCCCAGGGCTTTTCTGGAGGCCAGTTGGGGATGGCGGTGGGCGGATGGAAAAAGCCGATTATTTCCCTGGTTTCGGGCCAAGACTCAAGTTTGCAAACTCTGTGAAAACAAACACGGTGAATGTTCCCAGTCCCAGCATGACAGAAGACAATCAGGAGGGATTCCAAGAGGGCGGCTGCAGGATGGGAAACTTGTTTGCAAAGAAACTGGAAAAGACCCCAAGGTTAAGTGCCTGCTTTGGGACCCAGAGGTAAACTTTCACATGGGAATAAAGCATCTGTGACATGTTTTCTTCTCATGCTGGAGTTGGCGGGAAGGGTGGATCTGAGGGGTCACTGCAAGTATGGTTTCTACAAATTATGCCCAAATATATCTCCTAAACCCTGTTTCAGGGAAGGGTCGATCCACAGTGGTTGACCAGTTGGCCTTCTAGTGAACAAATGAAAGCCCAGCATTCCTGTAGTAGACATTTGTTTTGGCACTTAACACCCATTTCTCCACCTTTGGGTAACAGTCTATGAAAATTTTTTGAGAAGCCCTCTCCGTTTATGCTCCATCATTCACTGACTACAGGGGATGGTCATGGAACTCAAACCTGGCCAATTAAAGCACTGTATCTTTTTGGCCTCATGATTGGTTCAGGAATAGTTGTGGGGCCCAATCGTGGCCAATAACCATCAGGCTGAGAACTTCAATTCACACCCGTGAGGGAGAGAAGGTTTTGTTTCCACCGGGCTTAAAGCACAGAGGTTGTCAGCTGAGGACTCTAAGTTAGGGATGCCTGGTGAGGCTACATGCTGAGCCTGGGGGCACATATAGAGGGTGGGAGGGGAGATAGAGTTATTTATTCATTGAAATATAGTTGATTTAAAATGCATTAGTTTCAAATGTGCAGCAAAGTGATTCATTTATATATACCCACACCTATACATATGTATATATATATTTCAGATTTTTTTCCTTATAGGTTATTACAAAATATTGAGTATAGTTCCCTATGCTATATATTGTTGGCTATCTGTTTTATGTATAGTGAAGTGTTTATGTTAATCCCAAACTCCTAATTTATCCCTCCTTCCCCTTTTTCCCTTTGGTAATCATAAATTTGTTCTCTAAATCTGTGAGTGTGTTTCTTTGCTCATATTTTAGATTCCACACATCAGTGATATCGTATGATATCTTTCTCTGTCTGACTTACTTCACTTAGTATTATACGATAATCTCTAGGCCCAACCATGTTACTGCAAACGGCATTATTTCATTCCTTTTATGGCTGAGTAATATTCCATTGTATGAATCTATCATATCTTCTTGATGATAGCACTCAAGTCTAACCATGCCCCAGACTCTTAACTTCCCATTAAAATGAGTCAATACACTCTTTTGTTTGTTTATTTCTTAAGCCATTTTGAATTGGGTCTCAGGGGCTTACAAATGAAAAAGTCCTGGCTAAAACCTATGCCATCTCAAAAATAACATATCTTCTAAAATGATGGGCACAGAATAGAAAAAAGAGGTATGAGTTAGAATTTCTAGATTCCATGGCTGCCATGACAAATTATCACCAACATAGTAGCTTAAAACAACCCCACTTTTTATTCTCATATGGTTCTGAAGGTCAGAAGTCCAAAATGGGTTTCAATGGACTAAAATCAAGATGTCAATAGAGCTGTGTTCCTTCTGGAAGTTTTAGGAGAAAAGTCATTTCCTTCCCTTTCCAGCTCCTAGAGGCACCCACATCCCTTGGCTCATGGCCCCTTCTTCCGTCTTCAAAGTCATCATTGTCTCTCCTCCCTGACCCTTCTTCTGTAATCCTATCTCTTTGTGACCATAGCTGGGAAATGTTCCTCATTTTAAAGTATTTTTGTGATTAGATTGGATCCACCTGGATAATCCAGGAAAATTTCCCCTCCCAAGATCCTTAACTTCAATCACATCTGCTAAGTCCCCTCTTATCCTAGAATGTAACATAGCCACAGGCTCCAGGGTTAGGATGTGGACATCTTTTGGGAGTGAGGGGGCTGAGAGGACATTATTCTGCCTACCACAATCACACAATTATTCTTCAAGCATTTATTATTCATCAATTGTACACCATGCTCTTTGGGGAGGGCTAAAGGGATTTGTTGTTTTTTAGTCGCCAAGTCATGTTTGACTCTTTGTGACCCCATGGACTGTAGCCCGCCAGGTTCCTCTGTCCATGGGATTTCCCAGGCAAGAATAGTGGAGTGCGTGCCATTTCCTCCTTCAGGGGATCTTCCCAACTCAGGGATCGAAAGGGCATCTCCTGTGTCTCCTGCACAGCCAGGCAGATTCTTTACCACTGAATCACCAGGGGAAGCCCACTAAAGTGGTTATGAAAAAGTAAATAATCAAATCAAGAAAGTTTAGTGAAACAACAGGTTCAGAGGGTCCCATGGTTGAAGGTTTAAATGTTCAGAACTCTAAAAACTGAACTGCTTTCCCTGAACTTAGGAGCAACCCTGGGGCTCCTTGCCTACAGCCAGAACAAGAGTCACTTTTTTCCTTCTTTGATATTTTTTTGAAAGGCGCATCCGAAATAACACAGAGAGACTGGAGGAATCCTCCCTAGACTGAGCTTGGCAGCCTTCTCTCTGGACTTTTCATGTCATCGGCTTCATTCAGCACCTTTTTCTCCCTGCCTGGCTGACCGAGCCCCTGCATATGGTTTCCTGGTGTGGGTGTGAGATGCATGACCCGAGGGCAGGCAGGAGTGCCAAGCCCCAGAAGGGAGTAACCCAGGCATTGGGGAGGACCTGGGAGGTGAGTGGGTGCAGCAGAAGGGCCTCACCTGTGTCACAGTTGTGCTAAGGACAGGCTGGTCTTGCTGAACCACCTCACCCCTGGTGTGCCCAGCTGGTTGCAAACCACACAGAACTCAATTAATTACCCAGTGACTCGCGCCTTGGGGCAAGTCCTTGGATCAGTTCCAGTGCACTTGGGATAAAGCCCACACCATTTACCATGGTCCCCAGTGCCACCCAGTCTGGACTTCCCACCTCTAAAGCTCTTCCTGCTGCTCACCCCAGCTCCCCACATGCCACTGCTCACTGGCCTGTCCTCTGTCCCTTGAAAACCTGAGCTCCTTTCCACCCTACAGCCTTTGCATATGCTGTTCCCCCCACCCATAATGCTCTTCCAGCAAATTCACTTCCTGTTTACATTCAGAGCAATCATAATTCCATCCTTTATCTAAGACATTTTTCTTTTTTTTTTTTGGCTGTGCCACATGGCTTACTGGGATCTCAGTTCCCCAGTCAGGGACTGAACCTAGATTACCTCAATAAGAGTGCTGAGTCTTAACCACTGGGCCACCAGGGAATTCCCTCTAGATCTTTATTTTAAATGGTGGTCACTACTCCCAACTCCCCTACTGATGCCTCTTTTCTGCTTTTTTCTACTCCACACGCATTGCAGTGTCATTGCTGTGAGGACAGGACTTTGTGCTTCTTGTTTACTTGCTGCTGAGGACAATGCTTGACAGAGAGTAGGTATCCAATAATGGCCCCCAAGTGAATCCAGAGTGGAAGGTGAAGGAGGCCATATTCATTCTTAGGGTGGGAGCCAGCTTCCAAGATGGTGTCCAAGCCTCACCTCCCAGCACTCACTCCCTCACGAACTTCTCTCCCACATGGAATCAGAGAGGTGTCATTTGCCTTCCAAGGCTAGTCCATCAGTGACCTTGCAGCTCTGCTTTGGGGTCTTGAAACACAAGCTTTCAGCCACTATGGAAGATGCCCTTCTACTTTGGGGCCAACATGTTAACGAGGCCGCAGGTAGTGCTCTGGTCAATGCTGCTAGCTAAGTGCAGCCTTCCAGCCAGCCCTGTCGAGGTGTGAGTGACATCATCTGGGCCCTCAGGAACACCCCTTCCCATAGCTGAATACCTCCAAGGAAACTGTCAATGCTAGGTAGAAAAGAAAGTCACCCACATTAGCTTAAGCCCCCAAAATTGCAAAATAAAATACAATGGTTTTGTAAGCTGCTAACTTTTGTGATTATTTGTTACACAACAACAAATCATTTATATATACAGTTAATCTAGGAGTTGCTTTTTCTTTTTAATGTTTAAGTCCAATGGCAACAACACAATCAGTGTCTGCCATGAGAAGGAAACATAATTGTTCCAGGAACTTAAGTCTTTACTTTTCATTGAGTTGAAGACATCATTGATTCCATTATTTATGTCATCCAAGACCATACTATGACACACCATCCCAACTTCAAAGATGTTAAGATATAAAAAACATGTGTCTTAGAATTAGTAAAATGCAATGAGTTGGCAGAATCACATATGGTAATTATCCCCAGCAAAAAATACCCCCTGCTAGGCAGCATAGAAAGAACCCAGCTTCCCTTGCACAGGGCTTAATCACTGAACACTTGCAGTGGCTATGTGTATTTACAACACCCAGGGTCCACCAAGTCCTGATCCTGCCATTCCCAGCTGTCTGATCTTGGGCAAATTAGCCTCTCTGAGCCTCAGTTTTCTTATCTGTTAAAAGGGCTCATTGAAGAACCAGCAACGTAAGGCGGTTGGGAGGATTAAATGAATAATGCTCATGGAGTACATTGTGTTGTGTCTGGAACTGAGTAAGTGCTCAGAAATTGTTAACCATGATAGTGCTGACTGTTGTTGCTTTTAGTTGCTACATTGTGTCCGACTCTTTTGCGACCCCCCAGACTATAGTCACCAGGCTCCTCTGATGATGGTGAGAATGATGGTGATTATGGCAGTGATGGTGATGATGGTGGTTGCGACCCCCAGACTATAGTCACCAGGCTCCTCTGATGATGGTGAGAATGATGGTGATTATGGCAGTGATGGTGATGCTGATGGTGATGCTGATGATGCTGATGGTGACAGTGATGATGACAATGATGATGATAGAATTGGATTTTTGGTTCCCCCTGACAATGAGCCTTTCCTGCCCATGCTGCACTAACTATTCCACTTGGGTTGAGGCTAGCAAGTTCTCTGCCTAGGGCTCTTTCTGCCCAGACAGCATTTCATAACCTTGGCCAGGTCTGCAGGGAACATGGCATTATAGCCTTTCCTGGAGTGTTCAAATCCTCCCTATGTCGTGTCCTTTCAGACTCCTGCTCTTGGTCCATGTCCACCAGTGTTTCCTCTACCCTCCTCTTTCTACCTTCAGTAGACATTTCAAATTCAGCTTGGGACAGTAATCTAGAAATCGCTTTCCCTGACCATGGTGGAAATAGCATAGTTTTATTAGAACACTATTTTATTTCATATCATCTACTGAGTTTTGCACTATCTGTTTTGTTTTGCGTTCTCTTATCATTCATGCTACAAAGCCCAACCTCACTTCTTAAGACTAGTGACTGCATCTTCACTTCGCCAAATGCAGGTGAAACTCTTTAGAAATATCGTGTCATATGAATGCATGTCTCTCCTATCAGCAGAGCTGAACTGGACCCAGATGACATTAGTGCTGGACAATCAACGTGAGTCGAACCTTTTGTTAAAAATGGACTATTTGTCACTGAGCCTTAGTTTAATATTTATAACAGCATCGTGAACACTGTTATTTGTCTTGTACAGATGTGGACATGCAGTCTCAGAAGGGTCACTTGGGTCACCCATCGTCATAGCAGTTACTTCATGAGCTGACATGTGTGACCACCTGGTAAAGGGCATTATCAATATTGGTGTTATTATTATTGCTGGGGAGAAGGCAGTGGCAGCCCACTTCAGTACTCTTGCCTGGAGAATCCCATGGATGGAGGAGCCTGGTAGGCTGCAGTCCATGAGGTTGCTAAGAGTCGGACACGACTGAGCGACTTCACCTTCACTTTTCACTTTCATGCATTGGAGAAGGAAATGGCAATCCACTGAAATGGCAATCCACTCTAGTATTCTTGCTTGGAGAATCCCAGGGATAGGGAGCTTGATGGGCTGCTGCCTATGGGGTCGCACAGAGTCGGACACGACTGAAGCGACTTAGCAGCAGCAGCATTATTGCTGGGGCCATGGTGACCATTTTCCTTAACTTTCCCCCACCCCAGCATCCAGAATAATTCTCATGCCTGGAAGACATTCAGCAAATACACAACAGGAAAATCTTGCATGAGTCAAATGACTGTTTCCATTTTCTTCTTAATTGTGCCAGTCTCCGGGTCCCTCACCACCTGCCCCTCACACTGACATTCTGGGTGGTCATGTTCCCCTCTTCTGTCACAGGACAGGCTAGGTGCCCCTCACCAGGGCCCTCTGGGAAAGCGTGGTAAAGGAGGATTCCACCGTAACAAAGTAATGCAGGCTGCTGCGGCTTCATTTCCCCCACTTGACTGAAATTGTGAGTTGGAGGTTTCCGACCCTTTGCGTGTAACACATAACTAAGTTAACAGCCAAGCAAGCAGCCTGATCCAATTTTCCAAGTAAAACAAATGCCCAGTTATTTATGAAATTTCCATGATGGGCAGAGCTCCTGACTTCTAAGTGTTTGGGCCATAAATCAAATAAATTTTCCTGTTGTCAAGTGTGTCCTCTGGAATAATGAATATCCTTTTAAAAATCCGGGATCAATTTTTTTTTAATTAAGGTAAAATGCATGAGACCAAATGAATCATTTTAAAGTGTACAGTTCAGTGGCACTTAGTATCCACAATGTTGTACAAACACCCACTCTGCGTGTCAAGTCACTTCAGTCATGTCTGATTCTTAACAACCCTACGAACTGTAGCCTGCCAGGCTCCTCTGTCCATGGGGTTTTCCAGACAAGAATACTGAAGTGGGTTGCCATGCCCTCCTCCAGAGCATCTTCCCAACCCAGGGATTGAACCCACGTCTCTCATGTCTCCTGAATTGGCAAGCACCACCTGGGAAGCCCAACACCCCCTCTATCTAGTTCCAAACATTATCATCACCCCAAAAGGAGACCCTATATCCCTTAGCCATCATCCCCTAGCCCTCCCTCCTCCAAGACCCTGGCAACCAACACTCTTCTTTCTGTCTCTGTGGATATACCTTCTCTGGTCAATTTCCTATAAATCCAATCCTACAATAGGTAGCTTTGGGTGCCTGACTTCCTTCACTTAACCTAGTGTTTTTGAGGTTCATTCACATTGTAGCATGCAATATTTTGTTTCTTTGCAAGGCTGGATGATACTCCATTGTATGGATGGACCACGTGTGTGCCTCCACTCATCCACTGATGGATATGTGGGCTGTCTCCACAGAGATGGGTTTTAAAAGCCTGCTCAGAAATAGCTCTGCCCCTGTCACAGGAAGCTGGCTTTCGTAGGGCTTGTTGAGAGAATTGGTCCCCACTGTCCCTGAAAACTGTGTATCTGATGGGGATTCCAGCGAGGTTGGGAGAGGCCATGTTCCAGAAGGCCTCCCCCTCCTCCGAATAGCTTTGGCCTTAGGAGCAGCTGCAGAATCACACCCCCACCCTCGGGTGACCAGCTTGTCACCAGGCTCCAGGGTTCACATGGGTTTAGCCTCTGGCTGTGGCCCTGGGCATGATGACTACTGTTGGGGGAGAAGGAGGTGTTAGCAGGACCTCGCTTGCACACGCCCATCAAGACCTCTGAGAGGCCAGCAGTGGAGAGGATGGTGAGGGCCGGTTGCTTTGAGGGCTCCCAAAAGGACACAGTTTCCAGGATCGTCTGTGAAAAGTGATTGTGAGTAGACTGTGACCCTCAGTTGGGATGTGACCTGTGGTGCTGAGAAGGGCATGGGAGGAATCGCGGGAGTGACAGGCATGGATGCCACATGGGCCAGTGCCTGGCTTTCTAGACCAGGTGTCAGATCCGCCCCCGGCTGGCTCTGCGAGCAGCAGATGTGTCCCAGGGCCCCCGGGAAGGCTCAGGAAGGAATGGCGTCCCCAGGCCGGCCTGTGGGCAGCGTCCCCAGCACGAGGTCAGGTCACCAGAGAAAGAAAGGCAGAGTCAGCTGGCTGGAGGGACTGGAATTTTCCTAGGCCAGGCCTCCTGCTTTGAGGAATGTTGGGCAGCCAGCAGAGTGGCCTCTCCCCCAGCACCCCCCTACAAGTGCCTCTGGAGAGGCCGCACAGCTGGTCCTGTGAAGCTGGGTATGAGCGTGTGGGCGAGTGTACATGGGGTGTGTGAGCATTAAGGGGTGTGAGTGAGTGAGGATGTATGTGAGTGGGAGAGTGTCCAGACATGTGCAAACAAGTGTGAGTGTGAGTACCTGGGAGTGTGCATACATGTGTGAACACATGAGCACGTGAGTGTTAGAGTGTGAGCACACAGGAGTGTGAATACGTGTGTGACTGCATGAACTGTGTGTATATGTATGCAAACAAGTGTTGGCATGTGTGAGTGTGCAAACATGTGAGTGTGTGTGAATGAATATGTGATTGTGTGAACGTGTGGGCAAGCATGTGAGTGTGTGTGTGTAAGTGCATGAATGTGTGTAGGAGAGCATGTGTAAGGAGCAGAGATTCAGGCCCCAGGCGATTTGGTCATGTAGCCTCTAACGGGGACAGCCACCCACACCTGGGGGCGTGCAGCATGGGATCCACAACATAAATGCAACCCCTAGCAGCAGGAAATGGCACCCCACTCCAGTGCTCTTGCCTGGAGAATCCCAGGGACAAGGGAGACTGGTGGGCTGCCATCTATGGGGTCGCACAGAGTCGGACATGACTGAAGTGACTTAGCAGCAGCAGCAGCAGCAGCCAGGCAGCACTGAACCATTATTAAGCACCTATTTTGTGCCCAGCTCTCCCCTGGGCCTTGGGAAGCTCTATAAGGAGGAAGCAGGGGAGCTAGTTTTCCTAATCCAGGAGGGTGGCATGTGGGAGTGGTCCTGATGAGGAATAAGTAACCACAGCAAAGACGGCCAATACCACTACTATTTCCAGGAGCACCCTCCTGCCAGAAGCTGTGTTTCGCACCAATACGACTTGAACCTGCTCACAGCCCACAAGTGGGTGGTGTTATCGTCCCTGCCTTGCACACAACATGACTAAGCGTGCAAAGAGTTAGGAACCTGTCGACCCAGCCACCCCACACCTGCCTTGCTGTGTGGAGTGGGCTTGAGAGTGCCAGGTGGGAACCCACAGTGCAGGTAACACAGCAGGCAGAGATGGGCAGCTTGGGCCCCAGCTGATGATGCTCCAGCTTCCACCTCCCCTGTAAGCCTCCTGCCTCCCACATTTCTAAACCCCAACTCGGATGCCAACCCCCACCCCCTGCCCCAAGCCAACAAGTTCCATCTTGTGACTTTTATGTGAAAATGAGAAATACAGTTTGTCAACAGGCTGGAATTCCTTTCATCCCAGCCCCTGCTCCTTAATTGGCTGGGGGAGTTTATTCCTTTGTGCATCTGGTGGGGGGGGTGGGGCGTGGTTCGAACTTCCTCCAGCCCAGTGAAAACTAAGACTTTGGTTTTTGCCAAAACTTGTTGTGTGAGATGCCAGGGACTATGCTTCCGGAAATCCGTGATGAAGAAACTTTTGGGGAAAAAAATGAAAAAGAAAAAAAAATCAAAGCTAAGTTAGGGTAAATGAGGCCAGGGATTTTCCTCTGGTTTCTCCCTGCGAGCGGGGTTGAGGACTCCTCTTGCACGGCCTGCTCTGTAATCTTCTTGATTAGTTCTGCTGGAGGACCGCAGGTCAACTGGAGAGGGGAAAGGAGGGGGAGGGGAAAGTGAGTCCAAAGTGGGTTTGCAGGGGGTAGGGGTGGGGTTGACTGTGGCAGAGACAGCCTTGGGTGCCCAGCTGGAGACCACCTTGACCCCGGATCCCAGTTTCTTGGGAGCCAAAGCTGTGTCTGCTTGGGGGATGGATAAGAATTCCTGCTTGTAGAGTCTTGAGGCTGTGTCTGCTAATTGCCGTCCAGCTGGATCCTTATGGAAGGAGGGCTTCCTGTGGGCTGTGGGGCATTGAGCAGGGTCAAGGTCAGGATGGGACGGGACCTTGTCTGCATCGGTCTACTCTGGCTGCTGGACAAGCATCCACAAGCCTGGAGGCTTAAACAACGCAAGTCTGTTCTCATACAGCTCTGCAAGCCGGAAGTCTGACACCCATCTTGCCAGGCTAAAATTAAGATGTTGCACCAGTCAGAATGGCCATCATCACAATGTCTATAAACAATAAATGCTGGAGTGGGTATGGAGAAAAGGGAACCCTTCAACACTGTTGGTGGGAATGTAAGTTAGTACAGCCACTGTGGAGAAGAGTATGGAGATTTCTTAAAAAACTAAAAATAGAGCAACCAGAGGATCCAGCAATTTGACTCCTGGGTGTATATGCAGACAAAAGCCTAATCTGAAAAGACATATGCACCCCAACGCTCATAGCAGCACTGTTTACAATAGGCAGACATGGAAATGACCTAAATGTCCATTGACAGAGAAATGGATAAAGAAGATGTAGTACGAATATGGCACCCCACTCCAGTACTCTTGCCTGGAAAATCCCATGGACGGAGGAGCCTGGTAGGCTGCAGTCCATGGGGTCGCCAAGAGTCGGACACGACTTAGTGACTTCACTTTCACTTTTCACTTTCATGCATTGGAGAAGGAGATGGCAACCCACTCTGGTGTTCTTGCCTGGAGAATCCTAGGGACGGGGGAGCCTGCTGTCTATGGGGTCGCACAGAGTCGGACACGACTGAAGCAACTTAGCAGCAGCAGCAGCAGCAGCAGCAGTACTTATATAGAAGAGAATATTACTCAGCCATAAAAAATGAATGAAATAATGCTATTTGCAGCAACATGGATGGACCTAGAGATTTTCCTACTGAGTGAAGTAAGTCAGATAGAGAAATCACATGATATCACTTACATGTGAAGTCTAAAAAAAAGGTACAAATGATCTTATTTACAAAAATGAAACAGAGTCGTAAACACAGAAAACAAACTTATGCTTACCAGAGGGTAAAGGGGGTAAAGGGGGCCGGGGGTGGGATAAATTGGAAGACTGGGATTGATATATACATCCTGCGTGTGTGATAAATAGATAGCTAATAAGGACCTAATGTACAGCACAGGGAACTCTACTCAATACTCTGTAATAACCTATTACTATATGGGAAAAGAACCTTAAAAAGAGTGGATATATATATTAACGTATAACCAATTTACTTTGCTGTACACTTAAAACTAACACAATGTTATAAATTAACTGTACTCCAATAACTTTTTTTTTTAATAAAATAAAATCATGATGTGGGCAGGGCTGTGTCCCTCCAGAAGACTATTAAGGGGGAAAATGTTCTCTTGCCTCATCCAGCTCTGGAGGCCACTGCCAACAGCTCTTGGCTCTCAAGCCCATCCAGAAATAACTCTGACCTCTTGCTTGTGTGGTCATATCTGCCTAATCTTCCCACGTTCTTGCCCATCTCATTATCTCCACCGGTGAGTACCCTCTTGCAAGCCTGCCATGCCAGCAATGCCTTCTTCCTGCCCCATAGTCACAGATTCTGGGGATCAGGACATAAACATTTTTCAGGGGGACCTGGTCCCAGTGAATTTCAGATTCTTGATGTCCTGTCACAGAAAGACTTCATTGAGAGACAAAGTGATAGGTAACAAGTAGATTTATTTAAAAACACACCCTGCAGAGTGTGGGTCATCTCAGAAGGCAAGAGGTCCCGAAGTATGACGTGGTTAGTTTTTATGGGCTGGGTAATTTCATAGGCTAATACACAATGTTATAAATTAACTGTACTCCAATAACTTTTTTTTTTAATAAAATAAAATCATGATGTGGGCAGGGCTGTGTCCCTCCAGAAGACTATTAAGGGGGAAAATGTTCTCTTGCCTCATCCAGCTCTGGAGGCCACTGCCAACAGCTCTTGGCTCTCAAGCCCATCCAGAAATAACTCTGACCTCTTGCTTGTGTGGTCATATCTGCCTAATCTTCCCACGTTCTTGCCCATCTCATTATCTCCACCGGTGAGTACCCTCTTGCAAGCCTGCCATGCCAGCAATGCCTTCTTCCTGCCCCATAGTCACAGATTCTGGGGATCAGGACATAAACATTTTTCAGGGGGACCTGGTCCCAGTGAATTTCAGATTCTTGATGTCCTGTCACAGAAAGACTTCATTGAGAGACAAAGTGATAGGTAACAAGTAGATTTATTTAAAAACACACCCTGCAGAGTGTGGGTCATCTCAGAAGGCAAGAGGTCCCGAAGTATGACGTGGTTAGTTTTTATGGGCTGGGTAATTTCATAGGCTAATGAGTGGGAGGATTATCCCAATTACTTAGAGAAAGGGACAGAAATTTACAGGAAAAGGGCCACTACTCACTTTTTAATCTTTATGGCCAGCCTCAGAACTGTTGTGACAGTGGTGGGTGTGTAGCTTGCTGGTATGTTACAATGAGGGCTTCCCTGGTGGTTCAGCGATAAAAAAAATCTGCCTGCCAATGTAGGAGATGTGGGTTTGATCCCTGGGTTGGGAGGATCCCCTGGAGAAGGAAATGGCAACTCACTCCAGTATTCTTGCCTGGAGAATCCCAGGGACAGGGGAGCCTGTTGGGCTGCCATCTATGGGGTCGCACAGAGTTGGACATGAGTGACGCAACTTAGCAGCAGCAGCAGCAGCATAACCATGTTACTCTTTTAAGGTTGTGTCCTGTCCTCTTTCCTCCTATTTCAGAATCACAGGCTCAAAACCCAATCAATCCTACCACCAAGAACTTGCTCCTGGCCTGCTCCCTTAGCACCCATGGTGATACGTCCTAGATTTTCAGCCAGGCCTTGATGTCCCAGCCAAGGGAAGCCAGAGGTTAACGGGCCGGCCCTGACCCACCCTGCTGAGATCCCCTCGCCCCCTGCTGGAGCCAAGAGGCCATCTCACAGAGTCTGTCTGTCCTGGAGGAACTCGTTTGCTGCTCAGAAATAATCCCAAACAAATGCTCTTCATCAGGGATCCTTCAAGAAAAAACATTAGCTGAACAAGAGGATCAGGCCTTTGAAATGTCAGCAGTGTAATTACTGGAGGTAAGGGGCCCCAGTTTTAATTGAAGCTGCCTGGAAAACAGCAGTTTTCTAGGGAATAAAACAAAAAAAAAAATACAGGCACACAAACCCTAGGAAGCTGGGGGAGGGAGGGCGATGCCGAAGTTCCTACTCCCCCCATCCCAGCGCCCGAGGTCTCAGTCCCCGAAGGGGTTCCAGGGAATTTCCACTTTTGCTCACATTGAACCCACAACATAAGAAGTTTGATGGGCAGCTTGCTCACCAGGCCTTCTGCCCTGAGGTGAACATTGTCCTGGCTTTTCTAGAATATTCTCCGTAGTAATGGAGACCAAGCCTGGCCCAGCTGGGAGGGTTCATGGAGTCCCCCACCCCCACCCCCTCCTTCTCCTCAGCCTGGCATGAGCTCGCTTCCAGAAAAGACCTCCAGCATACACACCCACAGGCCCCAAATGGGGTCCTGCCATGGCCCCAAACATGTCTGCAGGAAGGAAGGCTGCATTCTACCAGGCCGAGCTCAGTACTGAGTACTCAGTCAGTATGGACCAGAAGTCAGTACTTCTAAAATAAACCCCGTGGCTATCTTACAAGCAGCACTGTGATGCCTAGGAAGTTACACCAGGGGGGTGGGGGTGGGGGTAGGCCGCACTTAAGTAGAATTCACCCTCTTGTTACAAAGGGCAGATAGCTAATTTGCCCTTTATAACATAAATATCACATTTTCTCGAGAAAATTGCCTTTACTTTTCTGGAGAAATCCTGACCGTCTGGATTGGCCACATTTATGTCAACTGTTACATTCTTTGAGTTTAGAATAATAAAAGATGGAACGGTCCTGAGGCCCCCAGGCTTCCTTTCTTAATAGACTGTGATGGAGTTCAGACAATGAGAGGCAGTGCTCTTTGCTGACCCCTGAGGGGTGAGACTGGCCCCGGCCTCCTCCCCCTCCTCCTGTGACCCCAGCATCTCAGAGCGAGTTTCCAGGGAAAGAAAAGAGCCCTGGCCGGTGGGGAACCCAGGGCTGAGGCCCGGCCTTTGCTTGGGGTCTGCAGCCCCAATGGGGGCTTAGAGGCTCTGCCCTGCCTGGGGACCTGCCGGGCAGGGAGGCGGGAGCTGAGAGGGAGCCCCAGCGAGTGCAGCCCTGTCCGGGCTCCCTGCTCTTTGCACAAGCTTATCGTCACCTCCTCACCCCTGCTGCTCACAAACAAAGTGCCCTCGAGCAGCTCACACAAGGATGGACGTGTGAAGCCATGCACAGCTCCCTGGGCCAGCAGTCGCCTCCTCTGTGGGAGGCCACAGCTCAGGCCAGGACCTGCTTGGTCGGCACAGAAGGGGCTGCTGATGGCAGGTGGCAGTTGCTGGACTAGGACATGGCTGGCTGCACTCAGGGGTGGACTGAGAGTTGATAACCTTTCAGCTGAGCTCGCTGGCACATGCGGAGCTGCGTTAAGCCTGGACAAGCATTCCACAGTATCCTCCTTCCTTCTTTGGGGGTTTTTCATTTAATAGTGGCTTGTCTCCAAGAACCTTTGCATGAGATGCGCTAGAATCAGACATCCATTCATTCATTCACAGAGCATTCTTTGACCCCCTCCTGTGTGCACGCCAGCGGCTGTGTGAGGCTCAGGGATGGAGCTGAGCTCCCTAAAACCCCACCTGCAGGGACCTTCTCAGCTATGAGTTTAAAATCTGTTCTGTCTCTGACTAGGTGTGTGAGCTAGAGGAAGTTGCTTTTTCCAAGTCCTAAAGGGGAGTTTCATCCTGTCTATCTTCTAAGACTAGAGTGAGAACTAAAGAGGAAATACTAGAAAAATGCTCACTTCATCCCTGGCACTGAGCTGGTAATTACAGCCATTATTATTATTATCATTATCATTATTATTAATTGCTGGTTTCGTTTACAAGACAGTGTTTAAAGGTCATTTACAAGATTTCTTTTCATTCTTTTTAATAACTGTGAGAAATGTGACAGGAAAGATAAGTGACTTTTACACAGTTCTATTATGGCCAGGTAAATATTATACACTTTTTATAGCATTAATAATTACACAGAACCCAGTCAATCTTTCAGCAATTGAAATGTTTAAGACTATTCTTCTGTAGGCTTGTGTTGAGTTTCCCACATTAACTATGATCTATGAGCTGTGAGTGATAACTTACAGTTCATACCTTTGTTTAGAGTAACTGAAATAAAATCAGGGCCATTTTATTTCCATTTAAGTCCTTTTAAAACATTTAGGCAAATAACTAAGTTATCTAAACGGTTTTTAAAAGAGCAATCTGTAGGGGCTTCCTTGGTGGCTCAGTGATAAAGAATCCACTTGCCAATGCAGGAAACACACGTTCAGTCCTTGATTCGGGAGGATCCCACATGCCACAGAGCAACTAAGCCAGTGCGCCACAACTACTGAAGCCTGTGCACCTTAAAGCCTGTGCTCCACAAGAGAAGCCACACTGCAATGAAGAGTAGCCCCTGCTCGCCACAACTAGAGGAAAAGCCTGCCCTGCGCAGCACTGAAGATCCAACACAGCCAAAAATAATATATATATATATAGATAGATAGATAGATATGTGTGCATGCATGCTAAGTCACTTCAGTCATGTCTGACTCTTTGTGACCTTACCGACTAGCGCAGGCTAGTAGCGCGCCAGGCTCCTCTGTCCATCAGGATTCTCCAGGCAAGAGTACTGGATTGGATTGCCATCCCCTCCTCAGGAGATATTCCTGACCCAAGGATCGAACCTGTGTCTCTTATGACTCCTGCATTTTTTTTTTTGGCATATACTATCTGCAATATTATTTTGCTTGCTGTTGTTCAGTCCCTAATTCACGTCCAACTCTTTTGCAACCCCATGGACTGTAGCCTGCCAGGTTCCTCTATCCATGGGATTTCCTAGGCAAGAATATTGAAGTGGGTTGTCATTTCCTTTTCCAAGGGATCTTCCCAACCTATGAATGGACCCACTTCTCCTGCACTGGCAGGTAGATTCTTTACCACTGAGCCATCAGGGAAGCACAGTGTTATTTACTTACACTTAAAAAACCCAAAGTAAAACTTTTTTATGATAACTCAAAAAATAATTGTCTGGCTTTCCATCTTGGCTTCATGCTAAGCAAAAATATCTGTGAAATGACCACTTGGAGGTAAATGGAAATATTTTTCCAGTTAATAAAACGTACATAAATACAGTAGCCTTTATGTGCTAACGTCTACCTGCATTCCACCTAAAGTCGCTTTGTGTGCTGCAAAGGTACATACATGTCACCACTAATTCCATTACACAGCATTACTGCACTGGTGTGTAGAGGAATTAGCACAAGCTTTGAGCCCATGGACCGGGTATGGCCCTTGTTAGCTGTGTGGCCCTGAGGTGGTGACTGAACCTCTCTGGGCTTCAGCTGCCTCATCTTTCAAAGGCGTTAGTTATGGTGAGGGGCGGGGTTCAGATGGTAAACAATCTGCCTGCAATGCAGGAGACCAGGGTTCGATCCCCGGGTTGGGAAGATCCCCTGGAGAAGGGAATGGCTACCCACTCCAATATTCTTGCCTGTCGGATTTCCTGTTTTCCTCCTTGAATCATGAAGGCAGGACTTGCTTTTGCCCACTGCTAAATCTACAGCATCTGAATCATGCCTTCTGTACATCAAAAACAGTATTTGCAGAATGATTTATGCTTATAACTAAGCTCTTCATTAGACTAGTTATAAGCATTTCAGTACAGTTTTACTTTTTATACAATATGGGAGCCTTCATAATATTTTCTGAACTTTTGGTCTCTAAAGTCTTAATCTGGCTCTGTAAAAAAAAAAATCATATTTCCATGTACAGTAAGTTCCCTATATACAAATGAGTTCTGTTCCAAGAGCACATTTGTAAGGGCAGTTTCAATGGGTAGCCTGGGTACCCAACTAACACAATCGGCTATATAGTATTGTACTATAATAGGTTTATAATACTTTTCACACAAATAATACATTAAAAAATACACAAAATAAACTTTTAAAATCTTACAGTACAGCACCTTGAAAAGTACAGTAACACAGTACAACCACAGATGCTTCCTACCAGTACTAACTATATCATCGCTGCTTTTATGCTTGCTTCAGGACATCCTGGGCTTGAAATAAAGACTGTAGACTCTGCACAGCACTGTACAATAAAGGGAACGAAAGCACAACAACTTGTAGAAGATGCAAGCGTGAGACACGTGAAGTTATTTGTGTGATTGGGCATGTGAACACACATTCACATATCTGAAGGTTCGTATATAACCTTCAAGGACTTACTATGTGTGTGTGTGTGTGCATATTCTAAATATATAAATGTAGATGATACATAAATATAAAATCTATAATAGAAATATATATACATATACAAAGAGAATCTATATACCATCATCACTTTAAATGTGTAAAATTTAGTGGTTTCCACTATATTCACAGGGTTTCTCTGTGGCTCAGCTAGTAAAGAATCTGCCTGCAATGTGGGAGACCTGAGTTCGATCCCTGGGTTGGGAAGATCCCCTGGAGAAGAGAAAGGCTACCCACTCCAGTATTCTGCCTGAAGAATTCCATGGACTATACAGGCTATGGGGTCGCAAAGACTGAGCAACTTTCACTTTCATTTCTTTTCACCATATTCACAGAACTATCCAACCATCACCATTGTCTCATGGTAGAACATGGCTATCACCCCCAAAAGAAAGCCCCTACCCAGGAACCGTCACTCCCCCACCCCAGCCCTTGGCAACCACTATTCATTTCTGCCCCTGTGGATTCGCCTATTCTGGACACTTCATGTAAATGGACTCACGCAATGACAGCCTTCCCGCACTGAGTGCAAGGTTTTTGACGTTCAAGGTACGCAGTACCTCGGTAGGTGCCTCGTCCCTTTTCACGGCTGAGTCACCTTCGATTATGTGAGCCGGGTCGTCAGTGGAGGGGCTCTGGGGTTGTTCCCACCTTTGGGCCACAGCAAATGATGCTGCCCTTAGCGTTCACATACACGTGTGGATGCGTGGCTTCATTTCTCCTGGACCCAACTAGTGGCACTGCGGGGTCACGTGGACCCTCTGTTTAACGTTTGAGGAACTGTCAGATTGTTTCCATAGTGAGCGCCTTCCATCACAGTAACCACAGGTCTCCATGGATCTGACAGACACCGCTGAAAAGGAGTCAGAGTCGTCCTGCGTGCCCAGGGCCTAAGTGGACAGCCTCCATCTGGACAAAACCCTTCCTCCCTCAGCTGATGACTGACAGCTCACCATCATCCCTTCCCAGCGAGTGCCCTGCAATCTCCAGGCTACAGAGAACTCCTGGCCCAAGATCCCACTGCTCCACAGGGCCAGCAGGCATCTGGTGACCAGTGCATGCCGGGGCCTGCAGGCACGTCCTGTGCCCCTGTGTGGGATAACCTCCGGGGCCATCCCAGCTGCAGGGCTCCTGAGTGATGGCACGAGCTCTGAGTGGCAGGACTACAGCTCAGCTCAGCTGCTCTCCACGCACCTTCCACTATGTAATGCATTGCCCCAACAGCCATCATTTGATTTCGTATCCTATGGTTCTGGACCATCTGGCCAGTTCTTCTTGAGGCCAATCACACAATGAGTGAGTGGAATATTGATGGATCTGTCTAGTGGGACTAAATGATCAAGGCGGGTGGGTAAGGCTGTACACTATTCAGCTTCCTGACCCTGGCCCCAGGTACAATGCAGGCCCTGCCTCAGTGTGTCTGCTGAGCTGAGCAATGAAATTCTTGAACTCTTCATACTCAGCATCCCTGGACCTGTAGACAGCCCATTTCTGAAACATTTACTCTCCAGAAAGATTGACATTCTTTCAACTTTCTGTAATTCTCATTCCCAGTGTGCAAAATGGGGGGAAATAATAAGCCCTCCCTCGGAGCGTCACAGAAGTCAACTCAGACAACTGGTTGCTGTGTGTTCAGTCAGCGCCTGGGATATAGCACAGCACCATGAATATTCTGTTACTCTTTCCAAAGCAAGGGCCACCTTTAAGAGTTCATTTTTATGAAAATTCCTGAGCTGGGCTCTGCGTACCCAACAGAGAGATGCTCCATGTCCAAGTAAATTTCAGCTCACTTACTCAGCCTCTCCTCCTAAAGAGGGCTCACTGCTTGCGGTACATCTCACGGCACTGTCGACAGGATTGAATGTGCAACGGACCTGGCACGTAGTAATTGCTGAATGCATCTTAGTACTATTATCACTATTTAGAACTCTCTGTTTGATTTCTGTCTCTTATCTTTGCCCAGCACTACTAAGATCCACCAGCAAATCTGATCTCCAGAAGTTGACAAAGGCTTGGGAAAATAAAACTTGCAGGGCATGAAGCTGAGAGAAAATACACGTGGTTAACTGTCCATTAATCTCTGTCAGTCTGTAGATGCAGACCTCAGACTTGGGGAGGAAGGAAAAGACTATTTTTCTCTTAGCCACATGTTTTATATTAGAAATCTAGTAACTAATAAAGTAAGTGCTCCCTAGAGGGAAAGAAACAGGAGTGTCATTCACCTAACAAGTAAATACAAGCAAATAAAAAAAAAAAATCAGACCTGCTATTGAATTCCAGGCAATGTTAAAGACCCCAAACTATGCTGTATTTCCTTTTACTTCACTGTCCGTGTTCATGGGGAGAATTTAGCATGGAGGAAATGTAATTGGGAAACAGAGGCCACTAATGATCTTTCCTGACATAATGATAAACATCACAGTTTATTCTAAATTAATGGCGCAAAGTTGACTTTTTTCCCTTCTCCTTTTAAATTTACTGATAACCATGTGATGGTGGGAATGAACATCAGGGGCCTCGGTTACAGAACACAGCCAAGGACAGGTCTGGTGCTGGCTGTGGGATGTGGCCGATGATCCTCATGTCAGCAGCCAACCGGAAAATGCACTTTAAAAGATGCGCTAATGCTGAGTCGAATCGCTGGAAAGATACGGTAAATCAAATTAGGAAAATATCAATAGTAGAAATTAGATAGTAGGTGCATAGATATGTTGCATGAGTTTTTCGACGTTTCTGTACGCTTAACATTTTTGTCATAAACTGTTGTGTATGAAAGTTCTGGTGCAGTAACCACATCTCCTCTTAATAATCTGTTGTAACAAATTCCCACCACTCACTTGGCTGGATAAATCAGCAAGTTTTGTAAACACCAAGTCATGGGGATGCATGTGGCAAGGTTTTGGAACAGAAGATTAAATTTAGAACATTGCACACTGCCCTGTTTAGGGATGGAGGATACAGATGGACATCTTACTCCAAAGTGTATCCAAAAGATCAGCTGAATGGATGGAGAGAGGGCTGCACTCCCAGAGTCAAATGAGAGGGGAGTGATGTTGTGGGTGTTTCAATTTAGCTGATATTGGCGTTAAGTCATAGAGAGAGGAGAAGAAATTCTACCAGCCTGCCATAGTGATTAAGGAGTCAGGAACACAGACCCGGGTTTTCACCTTGACCTTCCTATCTGTATATGTGAGCACATGTCTTAAAATTTATGTGTGTATGTACAAATGTGTTTGGTCTCCTTTATTAAAGTAGATATATGTAAGTACCCATATATGTATCTACATTTTGCACATATGTTCTGTTTCCCCTCCTTAAATGGGAACATTCTATTTCTGCAGTTCTGCACCTTGGATCTTAACCATACATTTCCAGTAATGGTCCTCATTCTTTTGAATGCCTGCATGTATCGCTCTATGTGGATGGAGCCCCACTTATGCTATCATGTCGCAACTCATGTAGGTTGCTTCCAGTCTTTGGCTATGAGAAATATGCCACATGGATGTCATTCCACAAGGGAAAATCTAAGACAGGGTCCTCTTTTAGGGTCAAATGGTGTGCACATTTCAAAATTGTGATGATTTCAGCCTAATTACACTCACTATGTGTTGCAGCATGGTTCAGATGATAAAGAATCTGCCTGGAAACCAAGGCAGGAGACTAAGTTTTGATCCCTGGGTCTGGAAAATCCCCTGGAGAAGGGAAAGGCTACTCATTCCAGTATTCTTCTCTGGAGAATTCCATGGATAAAGAACCTGGAGGGCTATAGTCTCTGGGGTCACAAAGAGTGGGACACAGCTGAACAACTAACACATACATGGGTTGCAGCATTAATGGATGGACACATCCATCAGTGATGTGTGAAAGCAGGCAAGACTTTCACTTGGTTACCCAAGAGATCCTGGTACATAGAAAAGTTTGAGAGCTGTGAATTTTGGGGCCTGAGGAAAATGATTCTCTTTGAACCTCATAGTATTTATTTTTATCCAAGTCAACGAAAAACCAGTTAGAGCCATCAGAAACAAAGAATGGAAACTTTACTGGGAAAATCCAAGAGGACAGATGCCTCTGGACTAGTTGGACCTTGGACAAGGATTGCTATGGGGGTATTTGTGTCCTAGTCTTATCTCAGTGGTACCCAGGCATGTCTGCTGTGGTTCAGACCCGAGCCTCATCACTTCTTTGTCCATGTGATGGCAAAGCCACTCACTTCTCTCTTGTTTTCAAGTCGTCAAGTCAGGTTGAGCTGACAATCTCTTAGTTCCATTTCCTGATTCCCAGAGGAGGAACTGTGGTCCAGCTTAGGTAAAACATTCCTTCCTGGTTCCATCAGCAGTTGTCTAGATGACAACTCATATTATCCCAACACGATTATTGAGCACGTGCTGCTGAATCCATATGGTTGAGGGATCTGTTTCAGGGAAGAGGGACGGCTGGATAGACACTGCAGTTGGCAGTGTGCTTCACATTTATTTTCTCCATATTACCTGAAAAACCTGCAAAATAGGATAATTATAGGTTTTCCTGAGAGTATTGGCATAGAGGCTGCTGCTGCTGCTGCTGCTAAGTGGCGTCAGTCGTGTCTGACTCTGTGCGACCCCATAGACAGCAGCCCACCAGGCTCCCCTGTCTCTAGGATTCTCCAGCCAAGAACACTGGAGTGGGTTGCCATTTCCTCCTCCAATGCATGAAAGTGAAAAGTAAAAGTGAAGTCACTCAGTCGTGTCCGACTCTTAGTGACCTCATGGACTGCAGCCTACCAGGCTCCTCCATCCATGCGGTTTTCCAGGCAAGAGTACTGGAGTGGGTCGGCATAGAGGCTGGCATACAGTAAATATTCAAAACTGAGAGCAATTATTCATCAGAGCTCAGAGAACCTTTTAATTAAAATAGTATAATCAACACTTGTATATAATTGCCTCATGAATGTAGAATATTCCAGTTATCTATTACTGAACAAAAAGCTACTCCCAAAGACTAGTGGTTAAAAAAAACAAACAAACAAGCATTTGTTTTTCTCATGACTTTGCAATTTGAGTGGAAGATGGTTGGACTGAATTGTCTCAGCTCTACATAGTATCAGCTGTCAAAACTCAATCAGGGCTAGAGAATCCATTTCCAAGAGGCTCACTCAGCCTATATGGGTGGAACATGGTCTTGGCTCTTGACTAGGAGCTCTACAAGCTTGTTGGCTGCAGGTCTGTCTGAAGCCCACCAGGCTTCCCTGTCCATCACCAACTCCCGGAGCTTGCTCAAACTCATGTCCATCGAATAGGTGATGCCACCCAACAATCTCATCCTCTGTCATCCCCTTCTCCCACCTTCAATCTTTTCCAACATCAGCGTCTTTTTTAATGAGTCAGTTCTTTGCATCAGGTGGCCAAAGTATTGGAGTTTCAGCTTCAGCATCAGTCCTTCCAATGAATATACAGGACTGATTTCCTTTAGGATAGACTGGTTGGATCTCCTTGCTGCCCAAGGGACTCTCAAGAGTCTTTTCCAGCACGACCGTTCAAAAGCATCAGTTCTTCAGTGCTCAGCTTTCTTCATAGCCCACTCACATCCACACATGACAACTGGAAAAACCAAAGCTTTGACTAGATGGACCTTTGTTGGTGTGTGAGATGAGTGCAAGCATGCAGTTGTCTGAATATTCTTTGGCATTGTCTTTCTTTTGAGTTGGAACGAAAACTGATCTTTTCCAGTCCTGTGGCCATTGTTGAGTTTTCCAAATTTGCTGGCATACTGACTGCAGCACTTTAACAACATCATCTTTTAGGATTCGAAATAGCTGCACTGGAATTCCATCACCTCCCCTAGCTTTGTTCACAGTGATGCTTCCTAAGGCTGATTTGACTTCATGTTCCAGGATGCCTGGCTCTAGGTGCACACAGAAGTGCAGAGCCAGAAGGCAGAGATTCTCAGCGTCAGAGTGCATTCAGGAAGTCCAGAGCAGGTCTGTTAAAAATATGAGTTCCTGGGTCCCCCAGCTGAAATTTTCCTTCTGTATATACAGGGAGTGGGTCCATGCCGCTTCATTGAACAGATTATTTATCTTTTTTAAAAGGTCATGTGTGTTTGGCGTGAAGATTCACCAGGACCAGAAAATATAGAATGAAAAGTAAGCTTCCCTCTTACCTGCCCTTGATCCTTACTAGTGAGCGCCCATTTCCAGAATATACATGCATGTTTTTAAAAAAGTAGATATGAGCATATGCAAGCCTGTGTCTATAAAACATTTGTGTGCATAAGCAATGTATATAAATAGGTTTGGTCTTCTTTGTGAGAGTAGATACATGTGTCCATGGTTATATATCTGTATCTGCACATAAATACATGCATGTATATTCTATTTCCCTCCTCACATGGCAACATTCTATTTCTGTAGTTCCCCACTTTGGACCTTTCACATAACCATACATTGCTGGGAACATTCCTTTCTCTTTTGAATGCCTGTACCATACTGCCCTGTGTGGATGGATCATTTATGCTATTAAGCCACAGGCAATGTAGGTTGCTTCCAGTTGTCGACTATGAAAAATATGCCAAATGGATATCATTCACACATGGGCAAGTCTCCTAAGACAGGGTCCTCTTTCAGGATCAAATATATGTGCATATTAAAATTGTGATTGTTTCATATTAATTGCACTCCCTATGGCTTGCAGCATTAACGGACACTTCCATCAGTGATGTTGGGAGAGTAAACAAGATTTTATTTTTTTGATTGACATATAATTGATTTACAGTGTTGTGTTAGTTTCAGGTATACAGCAAAGTGATTTCAGTTATACATACATCTGTATCTAATTTTTTTTCTTTCTTTTCAGATTCTTTTCCCTTACAGGTTATTACAAAATATTGAGTAGAGCTCCCTGTGCTCTACAGTAGGACCTTGTTGGTTATCTTTTTATAAATAGCAGTGTGTATATGTCAGTAAGATTTTTCACCAGATGCCTGGGAGATCCTGAGGCATAGAAAGTTAGAGAGCTGTGATGCTTAGGACAGAGTACTGCCATCAGCTTGTGAAATTCATAGCCAAGGAAAAGTAGAGAAGGCTGCTTTGCAGGTAGGTGGTGAAAAAAGAGAGGTCATAGGCTAGCACAGTCGAGTAGGGAGGGCCAGTTCTGTGAGATAACATGTGATCCAAGAAAAACATTTCTGTCCACTTTCCCATGACCGGGGCTTCAGCGTGGGCGTGAGGCGGGGGTGCCCAGGGATTCGCCCACCTGTTGGGACATCCCTCTCTCTAAGTGGAGCAGCCAGGGCCACAGTGCCCTTTGAATGCTTGGATCGTTCCAGCCACCAAGCTGCTTCAGTGTCACCAGAACAAAAACAAGTGTTCATAGCGGTTTCAACTGCCTGCCAGGGACAGACCCGGGCTTTGTTCAAAGTCACAGGTGGCACATCCCAGGGGGAAGTGACTAACACTCTTTTAGACTAAAAAAGATGTCTTTTATTTTCAGATGAAATGCTGTGATATCTGGACTTGGCTTCAAAATAACCCATGGGGTTGATGGAGTGAGAAGGGGTAGCGATAACATGATGTTGAACTTCAGCTGCTGATCACTGATGCTGTATGATACAGACAAGGATTCATATATTCCTATATATATACACAGACACATACATACATACATACATATCGGCTTCCCAGGTGACACGGTGGTAAAGAGTCTGCCTGCCAATGCATGAGACACAGGAGATATGGTTTCAATCCCTGGGTTAGGAAGATCCCCTGGAGTAGGAAATGACAACCCACTTCAGTATTCTTGCCTGGAAAACTCCATGGACAGAGGAGCCTGGCAGGCAACAGTCCATGGGGGTCACAAAAGAGTCAGACACAACTGAGCATCTTTGTGTGTGTATATATATATATATATATATAATAAAAGATTTCAATCAACATTTCTGGTTAAGATACAGAGATGACAAAATGCACTCGGATGCCTTCATCTAGTTCATGAAAACATTTCAGCAGCAGCTGCAAATTTAAAGGACCCACATCCAACAGAGTTGAAAGCTCCTTTTCCATGCCATGGGTCCCCCCCAATTTCCAGAATCCTTCTCCTTCTTTCATCTCCTAAAGACAAAAAATTGAAAAAACTCTCCTGACAGTCTCCAGATCTCTTGAATTGGCTATAAAATATTTCAAGGTCTCAGAGTAATTTAATGCCCTATGAAAGTAAAATAAATTGTGTACAAATAATTCAATAAGCTCAGGGAAGTGGGGAAAAAAAAACATTAAGCATGTCACAGATGGCACCTCCAGGCAGTTTATCAAAGCAAGTTTCATAATTTAACAAAATCATCTTGGCATCACACACAAAAGCCCTCCTGTTTGATCCCTTAATAACACTGCTTAGCACTTTCTGGGGAACTGGCTTCTAGCGCCGGTGCTGTTTCCAAGCATTAGCTAATCAATCATCAAAAGATATTTTCCACGCAGGCAGGCAGGACTCGGAATGCTCACTTGATCCCCACGGAAGCGGCCATGGAAGCTAAGAGGATTTTTCAAGGTCACATGGGGGACAGAGGTCACAGCTGGGGTTGCAGCTAATGAGTTTCTGGTTTCTTCCGTGCTCCCGACAGCGCCTCAGTGCCTCTCCTCCTCTTCCGCATCCACACGTGGCCCCTCCAGCAGGTCCCCGGATTGCTGGCTGGAAGCCTTCTTCAGCCCGGGGCTGGGGTCTTGGCTCAACTGATTCTTCATCTGGGACACCTGTCTGCCCATTGTGACAGATGGGTGGAGTCATCCTGATCTCCCCTGCCCAGGATCTATCAGGAAGTGAACTGTGTGTATTTTCTCCAGAGAACAGAAAGATTTGCTTTTAGCAAAATATGAAGGAGCCCTTCCCTTGACTTTTGATCAGCTGTTCCCATTTGCTTCTGAAACTGTATTTTTAAATTACTGAAGGAGTACCATGCACAGGTTGATGATGCTACAGAAAGGCTTCAAGGCAAAAGAAAGATGGGAAATATTGTGGATCTTCCCCTTCTGGGAGAGTAGCCCTTCCGACGCCCGCCCCCACCCTTCCAGGGTGGGCTGCACTAGAGACTCATTTCTTTCTCTTTCTTTTTTTTTGCTTAATAAATATTTTAAACTTTAATTTTTTTTTATTGGAGTATAGTTTATTCACAGTGTTGTGTTAGTTTCAGGAGTACAGCAAAGTGAATCAGTTACATATATAATCAGTTATATATACAATGTTATATATGCAATAAATATATATTCTTTTTCAGATTCGTTCCTCCATAAGTTATTACAGAGTATTCAGTAAAGTTCCCTGTGCTATACAGTAGGTCCTTGTTAGTTATCTATTTTATATATAGTAATATGTATATGTTAATCCTCATCTTCTAATTTATCACTTCCCCCTACATTTCCTCTTTGGTAACCTTAAGTTGGACTCCAGGATCTGTGAGTTTTGGGTAAAAATAGTTCATTTATGTCAATGCAACCTTTATGAAGAACAGTACAGAGGTTCCTTTAAAAGTTAAAAGTAGAATTATCATATGAGCCAGCAATCCTACTCCTGGGCATATATCTGGAGAAAACTATAATTTGAAAAGATACATACACTTCATTTTTCATTGCAGCACTGTTTACAATAGCCAAGACATGGTAGCAACCTAAATATCCTGAACAGATGAATGGATAAAGAAGATATGATACATATACCCAATGGAATATTGCTTAGTCATAAAGAAGAATGAAATAATGCCATTTACAGCAACAAGAATGGACCCAGAGATTACCATACTAAGTGAAATAAGTCAGATAAAGAAAGATAAATATCATATCACTTTTCTGTGGAATCTAATAGACATTCATTTATGAGGAGAGGATGCAGAAGGGACAAGCAGTGTCCCTTTTGGAAGCACTGCAGGTGTCAAAGGTGACATATTCAGGGTACCAGGTGGATGTCCTGTATCCCTGATGTGATGCAAAGAGGAGGACCCAGCATCTCTGCCACATTCTCCCCACATCCAGTCTCATCATGAAAAAGCCATCTCCCAAACACAAATTGAGGGATTCCTTGTAACATTCCTGATCAGTTCAGTTCAGTTCAGTTCAGTCGCTCAGTCATGTCTGACTTTTTGCGACCCCATGAATCGCAGCACGCCAGGCCTCCCTGTCCATCATAAACTCCCGGAGTTCACTCAGACTCACGTCCATTGAGTCCATGATGCCATCCAGCCGTCTCATCCTCAGTCGTCCCCTTCTCCTCCTGCCCCCAATCCCTCCCAGCATCAGGGTCTTTTCCAATGAGTCAACTCTTCGCATGAGGTGGCCAAAGTACTGGAGCTTCAGTTTTAGCATCATTCCTTCCAAAGAAATCCCAGGGTTGATCTCCTTCAGAATGGACTGGTTGGATCTCCTTGCAGTCCAAGGGACTCTCAAGAGTCTTCTCCAACACCACAGTTCAAAAGCATCAATTCTTCGGCGCTCAGCCTTCTTCACAGTCCAACTCTCACATCCATACATGACCACAGGAAAAACCATAGCCTTGACTAGACGGACCTTAGTCGGCAAAGTAATGTCTCTGCTTTTGAATATACTATCTAGGTTGGTCATAACTTTTCTTCCAAGGAGCAAGCATCTTTTAATTTCATGGCTGCAGTCACCATCTGCAGTGATTTTGTAGCCCAAAAAAACAAAGTTGACACTGTTTCTACTGTTTCCCCATCTATTTCCCATGAAGTGATGGGGCCAGATGCCATGATCTTCGTTTTCTGAATGTTGAGCTTTAAGCCAACGCTCCTCTATACCATCAGCAAAGGTTCTGGAAAAGGAAGAGAGATTCAAATGCCCGTGGATGTGAGAAGAGAGTGAGGGGATCCAAGGATTTCATCCGCTGCGGGACCTGGATGAGATGCTGGGGCAGAAGAGGGACATTAGTGAAGACAGTGATGACATTTGAGCAGAGTGTGGAGCCCAGGCCACAGGAATGTCCTGGGGTTGGCATTTTAGCTTTGACAGATGTGCCTGGTAATGAGAGATGCCAGCATGGGGGAAAATGGGTCTGAGTGAGGGACACACAGGAACCCTCTGTAATACTTTTTTTTCATGTGGTAAAAGTCACATATTATAAAACATACTATCTTAACCCTATTTAACTGTACATTTCAATGGCATTGAGTCCATTCACATGGTTGTGCAACTCTCACCATCATCCATCTCCCGAATTTTTCACTTTCCTAACTGAAACTTTGTCCTGATTAAACACTGAGTCCCAGTTGCCTCTTCCCACCCTCCCACACTGCCTGGTCCCTGGCATCTACCAATGTACTTTCTGACTCTGTAAATTTGACTGTTCTACATACCTTATATAAGTGGAATGTATGTGGAATTTAGAAAAACAGGGCAAATGAGCCTATTTGCAAAGCAGAAACATAGACACAGATGTAGAGAACAAATGTATGGACATGAAGTGGGGAAAGAGTGTGTAGCATAAACCGGGAAATTAGATTGACATATATACACTACTCTGTATAAATAGATAACTAATGAGAACTTACTGTATAGCATAATGGGGGAAAAAAAAGAAGGTACAATCTCTTTGCTACTTTTTACAAAATGAGGACACTTTCATTTTTAGAGCAGTTTTAGATTCTTAGCCTCTTTGTATTATCTTTATAAATGTTCTGTAAATCAAAAACTTTCCAAATAAAACATTTAAGAAAAATGAAAGGTTAAAAATCTCCCATCTTCTCCTCGGTCTCAGTAGACAGAGATAACCACTGTCAACAATTTCTGGAGTATTCATCCAGAATTCTGTGAAATACATACTTAAAAAAAATTAATCAAGATTGGATTCTCTCATACAAACTTTGATTTCTTGTCTTCTTCATTTCATTCATATCTGGCTGATAATTTTGTAGAGCAATTAAAGCTGTGCTCATTCTTTCAAGTAACTGCAGTGTCATATCTTGCCAGTATACTCCCATAATTTATTTTGCCAGATCCCAGTGGTATGTCTTCCTTGGTGGTTCAGACAGTAAAGCATCTGCCTGCGATGCAGGAGACCAGGGTTCAATCCCTGGGCCGGGAAAATCCCCTGGAGAAGGAAATGGCAACCCACTCCAGTACTCTTGCCTGGAAAACTCCACACACAGAGGAGCCTGGTAGGCTACAGCCCATGGGGTTGCAGAGTTGGATACTACTGAGCGACTTCACTTCACTTTAATTGGTATACCAGGTGTTTTTGTTAGTTTTTCCTTTTTCTCTTTTCTTCTAGTGTAACAAGACAGCAATACAGATGTGTCACAGAAAAAGGTCAATAAACAAGGGGAAAAAGCCTTAGCTTTACCAATCATTGTAAAAGTCTAAATTAAGATGATATTGATCTCTTGATTGGCAATGATTAAAAGTTTTGCTATAGCTGTGGCTAGGGAGGGTGTGGGGGACATATACTCTTTGATTCTCACAGGGAGAGTGTGAATTGGTGAAAGCAGTCTGGAAGCAATTTTGGCAACATCCATAGTATGATACCAGTGAGAAATACAGTTAACTTGTGGGAGTTAGTGACCAGAGCACAGAAGAACTTCTGGGAAGATAACAAAATTCTCTTTATGAGCGTGGTATTGGTTACAAAGGTGTGTTCGCTTTGAGAAAATTCTTTGAGTAACACATTGATGACTTTGACATTTCCTTGTATGTTACACTTTAATAAAAATTAAGATTTGAACAGGCTACCTGTCCTTTTCCACAAGAGATCCTTAGGTAGGGGTTTCCTGGTGGTCCAGTGGTTCAGACACCCCACTTCCTTGCAGGGGACATGGTTTTGATCCCTGGTCAGGGAACTTAGGGTGTGTATGCCACTCAGTGTGGTCAAAACAGTATAAAACAAAAATGCTTAGGATGAAAAGCCTGGGAAGGCCTAGTAATTGTTCTCTCCCTGGATGGATTCTATTTGCAGTACCCATAGAAATAATATATATGTAATCTTCAAAAAAACATCTGCTACCAAAACTAGACTTTCTTATTAATGTGATACTATATTTATTTGAGTAAAATCAAATAGAAATCAAACCAAACAGAATCAGTCCTTTACCTAAGTTTCTGCAAGCAGACTAACCAAATAAAGTAAAAAAAAAAAAAAAAAAAAGATAGTTGAGTTTCTTTTGTTTCCTAATTGCAGACACCTATGAAAAAAATTCCTTAGAATAAAAATAATTCTAACATTGGATTGGGGAGAAAAGGAGAGTGATATAAGTTAATATAGTTATTGAGTTAACTTCAGTAACTCAGTAAATTTCATCAAGGTTCGTTAGCTGAGCTTTTTATTTGGAGACATCCAAAGTGAAATCAAACATCCACATTTTCTGAAATCAGACTTGAAATGGAGCAGGACCCTATGGTCCCTGTCCCCCTCCGCACTCATGTCCTCCATCTGTCTTCTGTCTGTAGAAAAACTTATAGCCAAAGAATAGGTTTAATCAGAGAAGGAAGAAAATGCAGAAGCGAAGAAAAGCAAACAGGACAAAATAATAATAATTTAGCCATTAAACAAAGTCAAGGACCTTTAGTTCCTTCTCAAGAGCTAGAGATAATATTCTGAGCCACATCCTGTGAGCTGTCTTAGAGATACTGAAACCCCTACCAGGTGGAAGAAGTTAGCTACATGAGGACCAGACTGTAGCCATGACATAATCTGCCATAGATTCAAGAACTGGCCTCAAAGAAATGGGAACGAACTGACCCTGGAACTGAAGATTAACCACTTAAACAATGAATATGTCGTTGGTCAGACCACCAATGACCAATTTCAAGATGACTGTCAGAGCTGACTGTGCTGTTTCTGCATGGAGCCCCATGAAACTCCACCTGAAACTCCCCTTTAAAAGCCTTTGCCCACTGATTGTCAGTGGGGAGTGACCTCTGGACACGAGCCTGCCTCCCCCCCCCCACCCTATTTGCTGGCCTCCAAAATAAAGCAAACTTTCCTTTTCACCAACCTTGCCTCTCAAGTATTAGCTTTTGAGGAGCAAGTAGCCAGACTCCACTTCCAGTAACAAACTGGAGAAAGCAGCTATGGAAGTCTGGAAGATCCTTTCAGTCAGCACCTGGTATTAATGTGGGCAATTTGCTGCTTTAAGCATAAAAAGAAAGGGACTTCCCAAGTGGTCCAGTAGGTGAGAATCCACTTACTAATGCAGAGGACACAGGCTCGATTTCTGGTCCTGGAAGACTCCACGTGCCACAGGACAACGAAGCTCACAAGCCGCAACTACTGAGCCGGAGCGCCTAGAGTGCTCCGCAGCTGGAGAGTAGCCCCCAGTCGCCACAACTAAAGCCCAGTACAGGCAAAAATAAACAGCTGTTTTTAAAGATGTTTTGTTTTCGTTGCTAAGTCATGTCCAGCTCTTCGCAACCCCATGGACTGTAGACACAGGCTCCTTTGTCCATGGGATTTCCCAGGCAAGAGTGCTGGACTGGGTTGCCGTTACATTCTCCAAAGGATCTTCCCAACTCAGGGATCGAACTCGCATCTCTTGCACTGGAAGGCGGATCCTTTACTGCTGAACCACCAGGGAAGCCCCTTTCCCCTTAAAAAGAGTAAGAATCAAATGATGCCTCTTCACCTGGTAGTATAAGCTGAGGGTCTGTCTTAGGCATTGAGGGAAAACATTAACAGCCTCAATGCCCCCAGAAAGGATGCCAACTGAACAGGATTGGAAATCAAAATCCACAGTGTCCTTATAAAGCCCCCAGGCACTCCCCAGGACAGACCCTGGCCTCAAAGTTGATAAGCACTCACGTTCTAGCAAGAGAAAGACCCTGAGACATTGACCTCCTCCGTGCTAACATCACCCATCCCCCACAGCCCCCTCCCTCCCTCCAATCAAGACCAACCTTTATTCTGGCCTCTCTTTGATAAAGCAAAGTCCCCTCTGATTTCCCCGTATTTTTCTAGCTTCTGTGTGTCACACAAGCCTTTTACATTATTAATAAAAGTTTTGAATTCAGTTACTTTGCTCTGGAGTATGAAAGCTTCTCTTTCAGGGACTTTGAAACACACTAGATGCAAACTTTCCATTAAGACGCTTAGAGAGGAAGTATGACGATTGCCTTCCTTTGAACATCTGGAGTTCTTAAAAATCAAGACCGCCCATGGAACCTGGAATCGTATTTGCACGAAAAGAAAGTGCCAGAGACGATGACTCAAAGAGCTCTCCATTTTAATGTGGTATAATTAAAAGTTTACTTTCTCCAGACTGTTGCTATGGGAATGTAAGGGCCGTTGGGGATATATTAGGGTGGGCAAAATAATTTGGGATGTGTGTAATTTTTTTTTAAATTTGGCCACGCTACGGGGCATGTGGGATCTTAGTTCCCCTGACCAGGGGTCAAACCCATGACCTCTGCATTGGAAGCACTGATTTTTAACCACTGGACAGCCAGGGAAGCCCCTGGAATTGTTTATAAGGATGTGTGCATTTGAGAGGGGCAGGTAGGAGATGGGAAGGAAGGGAAGGGATGAATGCCATCAAATAGTTCCTTTGGCTTGAATTATATGCACAGAGATAAATCTGCAAAGATCTCCGTATTAGATGAAGTATATTCTGGTGAATTAATGATGGTATTCATTGCCCCTAAATAGAATTATTCTCATTTAAACATTTATGAAAGTCAATTAAGATATTGACTTTTCTTCCTGGTCTATGGCAACAGCGGTACAAAGATGCAAATTAGTTTGGGGTGAAAGACCAGTTTACTTAGTGTGTGGGGAGAGATTTTAGGGGAGCAGGCAGGGCACAATTAATAATTAAAACAACAGAATCTGGGTTAAGCTCAATTCCTGTGTCTACAAATTCTTTTCCTGGGCGTTCTGGCTGATGATGTCTCCCTTCACTGAAAACCACATGACAACTTGTCCTGGAATGAACATCCCAGGTTTGACTTCCGGTTCCATCAACAACTGGCTGGAAAGCTTTACCTGGGTCACTGGCCCTCTCTGTGGCTCACCTTCCTCCTGAGGTGTAAGAGCACCTGCATTTCAGAGGACCAGATTGACGGCTGCATTAATGGGGTATAGTCAGTGCTTCAGACCAACCGAACACATAGTAGGCGCTCAGGAGTTAGCAATTCTTCTCCCTGAATCCTATTATTACACCTGTTTCTTCGACTGGGAGACAAAGCCACCCAGCTTGGCAATGTCAGAAGTGAGACTTGAACCTCTGCCTTTAGAGCCTGGACCCTTCTCCCTCTCCCTCCTCAACAAGTATTCCACCAGCAGTAACTGGGACTGGTCAATCCCTGGGTACTGGCCTTTTTGTTAGGTCATTTAATCCTCATAATACCCTAGTGAAGGCCTTCCCTGGTGGTCCAGAGGTTAAGAATCTGTCTTGCAATGCCGGGGATGTGGGTTTGATTCCTGGTCATGGAATTAAGATCACACAGGCCTCAGGGCAACTAAGCCTTTGTACTGTAACTAGAGTCTGTGTGCTACAAAGAAAGATTCCCCCATGAAGCAACTAAGACCTGATGCAGCCAAATAAATAAATATTAAGAAAAATAACTTCCTGGCAAGGCAGAATTATCCCCAATTAACAGATGGGGGGACATCTTCAGGAAAGTCTCTTGACTAGTCCAAGATGTCAACACAGAAAGAGGTAGATAACAGCTCAAGGTGTGCACGAGATGGTTTTTCCATGGCCCCTCAAGTGCCTTCAGGAAGGGCTGGGCCAACTTCAGATTCAAAAAACATGTTGGCTATTTGATGGGGTGCAGGGAAAATGAGAGCCCAAATTAAGTCCAAAGTGGATGCTGCCAAAGTTCTGGGCCAGTTAAGCAAATTATAGACTTTTAATCAATCTGACAATCAAAGATTCTTGCAGGAATCAATCTTGAATTACTTTGTAAATCACTAAATGTCCAAGTCAAGAGTCTGACGACATTAAGATCCATCTTCCACACTGCTATGTTGCCAGCTTTCTATGCCATCTTCCTGGTTTCTTTCCCTGTCTTCAATTGCTACAATCAAAAGCCATTCATTGTGCAGCTAAAGCATATAATTTTGCTTGCTTCAGCTTTTCATCCAGAACCTATGACCCCCTTCGAATCTCTGCTTTCTCTAGCATCACCCTCTGGATCTCACTGCACCTCATGAGGCAGGACTCTCTTTGGAGACCAGTGCTGGAGGTTTTAACTCATGACACCAAGTCATTTCTTAAATCAGAAACCAGATTGCAGGCAGATTTCGTTGTCTCTTTACAGCCTTGGCTTGGCTGGGGTTCTGGGCACAGTGGGGGAGTCACCTCACAGATGGGAGGAGTGGTTCTCTGAAAAGTCATTCTACCAGAACAAAACCAAAGTGTGCCCTTAAGCTGAAGCTGGATCTTAACTAAAAGGAGGGAGTCTTCTTTGAGGCACTGTTGCCAATTTTACAGGGCTCCTAATTCATCTTTTAGAGCGGGGATTACAAACGCAAATGCTCCCAGGAACAGCTTGGTGACAGGAGAGGTTACAGTATGGGCTGAACGGCCCAAGGCTAGGAGAGGTGAAGACTGTGGCAAATGGGAGAGCATGTGCTCTGTCAGTAAGGGCAGCCACTGCCCAGCTCCAGCAAGGTTGTCTTCATGCGAGAATGTTGACTCTAGACAGCATCATATCCCAGGTTTAATGGGAACCACAGACATGAATGCTCATGTCACACCTCCAGACCTGGGAAGAACTGGAAGTACGTGTTTATTAAATAACTCCTGATGGTTTAATGGGCTGCCCTGATAGCTCAGTTGGTAAAGAATCCACCTGCAATGCAGAAGACCCAGGTTCGATTCCTGGGTCGGGAAGATCTGCTGGAGAAGGCTACCACTGCAGTATTCTTGGGCTTCCCTTGTGGCTCAGCTGGTAAAGAATCTGCCTGCAATGCGGGAGACCTGGGTTTAAGGCATAACAAATAAACTTCTATCTACCCGAAGACCATATTTGTACCCAATCATTTCTCTGGCATTTCTTGGTTCATTGTTGAGCATCTCCTGTGGTCCAAATACTGCATTCTGCATTAGGGGAGAGATGGTGGATGAGACATCTCAGAGGAACAATCAGTTTTTGGATTTTCATTCTCCTCACAAGCACAGTTTTGGTCCTTTTGTGACTGGCTTATTTCCCCTTGGCACCATGTCCTCTAGGCTCACTCATGTTAGAGCATGGGTCAGGATTCCCTTCCTTTTTAAATTAAAAAAAAAATTTTTTTTTAATGTATTGCTGTATAGTTGCTTTGGGGCTTTCCAGGTGGCTCAGTGGTAAAGAATCTGCCTGCAATGCAGGAGACCCAGGTTTGATCCCAGGGTTAGGAAGATCCCCTGGAGGAAGGCATGGCTACCCACTCCAGTATTCATTCTTGCCTGGAGAAGCCCATGGACAGAGGAACCTGGCAGGCTACAGTCCATAGGGTCGCAAAGAGTCGGACGTGACTGAAGCGACTTAGCACGCACAGTTGCTTTACAATGTTGTGTTAGTTTCTGCTATAAAGTGAAGTGAATCAGCTACATATGGACATATATCCACTCCCTCTTGAGCCTCCTACTGCCCACATCTGACCCATCTAGATCACCTGAAAGCATAGAGCTGGGGTCCCTGTTCTGTACAGCAGGTTCCTTCTAGCTAGCTACTTTACATATGGTAGTGTATATATGCTAATCTCAATCTCCCCATTCTTTCCTGCCCCCACCACCGGTCTCTCCCAAATCATCCCCATCCATTCTCTGCGTCTGCATCTCTAAAACTCCTTTCCTATTTAAGGCTGAATAGTACATCCTTGCACGTATATACATCACATTTTCTTTATCTGTTCATCTCTTGGAGGACATTTAAATTGCTTCCTCCTCTGAGTATTGTGAATTAATATTACTCTGAACATGGGATGCAAATATCTCTTCTAGACCCTGCTTTCAGTTCAGTCTCTATTCAGAAGTGGAAGTTCTGAATCTTATGGAAATTCTGTTTAATTTTTTTAGGGACCTCCATAGTGTTTTCCATGGTGGCTACACTATTGTTCCATCCCCCTTTGGATATAGACATGAAACAGTAATATTTGCCCCCCGGGAACACAGCCATGCAGGAAGCTACACAGAATCATGGATAATTTAAGAGCATGGACCCCAGAGAGGACCACCCGGATTCCTGTCCCTACTGGTTACCCATGCCCAAGCTGTTATTTAAACTCTCTCTGATTTTGTGTCCTCAGCCACAGAATGGAGTTTTACAGTCCCCGGTTACAGGGTCGTAAGGAGGGTTAGAAACTCAAGCACTAAAAACTGCCTGGTGCATTGCAAGATCTACAGAAATCTGTGTTCAATAAAGTAGGTCCCACTCTTGCCAAAATTTCTATGTATTTTAAGAGAAGCTGGAAATTTGGATTTTTTTATGTGACATCCCCCATTTGTAAAATGTTGGTAAATAGTTCAGATTCAACATTAAATAACAAGTCAGAGACGTGTCTGTGGGCCAGAAGTGGTCCCAGGGCTATCTGTGTGGCTTTCCAATAACCAGTGATGTACTTCAGCTGCTCTGATAGAAATCTGGAAGGCTGCATGGAGGAGGAGGCATTTACACTTAACTATTACAAGCAGCATTGTGATGGGAAAAGCTGAGAGCGGTGGCCCTGGTGTGGGCAAGGATCCAGGAGGTAAGAGGGTGGCTACACAGTCAAACTTTAGGTCTGGGGCACTTTCCTGGTGCTTCAGTGGCAAAGACTCTGAACTCCAATGGCAGGGGGCCTAGGTCCGATCTCTGATCAGGCAACTAGATCCCACATGATGCAACTGAGACCTCGTACAGCCAAATGAATAAATATTAAAAAAAAAAAAAACCTTTAGATCTAGCTGGAGCTGGGAGAGCATTCAGGGAAGAAGTCACTGTTCTCAACACAACACCTGATTTTTAATGACACAACCTCTGATAGTAAATGAAATGACTACCTTTTACGTGTTCATCACCTTGGCAGCTAACCTTCAGGCGTGTGACCTCCAATTGTAGGAAGCAATTTCTGTGTTTCCCCTGCAATTGTCCACATTACAACTGGTCAGCGTTCTATGTCTTATTAACAGGAACACATATTCTTTCAATAAAAGTAGATGAGGGAACCTCCTTGGTGGTCCAGTGGTTAAGAATTTGCCTTCCAATACAGGAGATGTGGGTTCGATCATTTTTCCGGGAACTAAGGTCCCACTCCAGTGTTCTTGCCTGGAGAATCCCAGGGACAGTGGAGCCTGGTGGGCTGCCGTCTATGGGATCGCACTGAGTCGGACACGACTGAAGCGACTTAGCAGCAGCAGCAGCAAGATCCCATAAACTACGGGGCAACTAAGCCCATGCTCCACAACAAGAAAAGCCCAAGAGCTGCAACAGAGACCCAGCAAAGCCAAAATTAAATAAAAAAAATTTTTAAGTAGATGAAACCATTATGTCATAGGGCACTTCTAGTGGAAAAGAAAACTCAACGAACAGGGACTGAGATGGGGAAGCCTACTCCCCACATTACTGAAAGTGAAGGAAAGTGTTAGTCGCTCAATCATGTCCGATTCCTTGAGATCTCATGGACTGTAGCCCACCAGGCTCCTCTGCCCATGGAATTCTCCACGCAATAACACTGGAGTAGGTTGCCATCCCCTTCCCCAGGGGATCTTCTTGACCCAGGGATCAAACCCAGGTCTTCTGCATTGCAGGCGGTTTCTTTACTGACCAAGCCACCAGGGAAGCCGTATTACTGGCTCTTATTTAAATTACAGAATTGCGCTGACATCTCTCCTCCCAGTGGGCTCTGGTGGCACTAGTGGCAGAAAGCCCGACTGCCAATGCAGGCAATGTAAGAGATGCGGGTTCGATCCCTGGGTTGGGAAGATCCCCTAGAGGAGGGCATGGCAACCCACTCCAGACTCTTGCCTGGAGAATCCCAGGGACAGAGGAGCCTGGCAGGCTACAGTCCATAGGGTCACAAAGAGCCATATGTGACTGAAGTGACTTAGCACACACACATGCACTCTCCTCCCTGCAGACATATTCACTAGTGGTTTCATTGCAAGTATCCACGGGCTTTAAAATTATGGAAGCTTTTCTGCTGTTTTTTCTGATCCAGAGCTGCCATTCCGCCTTTCCCAGTAAGGCCCCCTTCCAGACCATTGTTCTTACACCCACAGGACTGGGGACCCTGGAGAGCACACATCTTCTCCATCCTGTTTGATATTTTTAATAGAAGATATTTTCGTTCTGAGTACAAAGACCATCTTGAAGTTCAGAATTGGTAAATCAGAAAGCAAAAGATAACTCACCGAGTCTAGTCTTTCCCTTATTTTACCCCCTAAAACATTTTGTAAATGCCTGGGCATATAAAGGAAGCAAGTTAATCCTTCAGGAGATTCTTCTATGTCACTGAATGAAACTTCTAGTCCCTTTCTTCTTTTGAGTACTGATCCATTTATGAAGTATGTGTATTCAGCCATTAGTTGGCATTGGTTTCCAGTTTGGGGCCACTGTGAATAAAACTGCTTTGACATTCATATGTTGTCTTTGTGGAGACATGTGTTTTCATTTCTCTTGGGGTAAATACTTAGGAGCAGAACTAGTAAATGGTATGGTAAGTATATGTTTAACTTTTTAAGAACTTGCCAAGCAATTTCTCAGAGTAGTTTTATGGGTTGAATCAGGTCCCCTCAAGAATTCACATGAAAGTCCTGAACTCCAGGGTGGGGTAGACTCACAGTATGATTCACAATATAACTGTATTGAGGGTGGGTTGTTTTTCTTAATATATATATATATTTTTTAATGGACCATTTTCTAATTTTTTTTATTGAATCGGTTACAATATTGCTTCTGTTGTTTATGTTCTGGGTTTCTGGCCCTGAGGCATATGTGATCTTAGTTCCCCAATTAGGGATGAAACCCACACCCTCTGCATGAAAAGTGAAGTCTTTTCCCTGGACCACCAGGGAAGTCCAGAGGTGGGGCCTTTACAAAGGTAATGAAGTTCAAATGAGGTTATGTGGGGGTCCCTAATCCAACATGCCAGGAGTCCTAGTAACAAGAGGGATTTGGACACTGACACGTCCAGGGAGAACACGACCTGAAGATATGGGGAGAGAAGGCAGCCGTCTCCACACCAGAGAGAGGCCTTGACCTGATCCCTATCTCAATGCCTTTGGAAGCAATCAGCTCTGCTGACCCCTGCATCTTGGACCTCCAGCCTCCAGAATGGTGAGAAAGTACATTTCTGTTGTTTAAACTGCTCTGTCCTGACTTCCCTGGTGGTCCAGTGCTTAAGACTCCCCCTTCCAAAGCAGGGGGTGCAGGTTCGACCCCTAGTCAGGGAGCTAAGATCTCAGGCCTCAGGGCCGAAAAAACCCAGAACATAAAACAGAAGCAATACTGTAACAAGGGCTTCCTGCACTGGCAGTTGGATTCTTTACCTGCTAAGTCATTGCTTGCACGTGCTGATGGGGCAAATTCTGGACAAGACACAAAAAGACCAAAATCCCAACCTCCACCCCTGAAGAGCCTGGAGCAAAAGCACACAATACCACCTCAGGGGTGGGCAAACCACCTGAGCCACTCCTCCTGCCTGACCCCTGGACACACCCCTACCCTCACCCCATATAAGGAACCAGCTCTCCCCAGCTCCTCAGCAAGCAACAAGGGAACCTGTTGTTTGTTCTTGCTTCCCCTGCTGCAGCCAGAACCCCAATAAAGCCTTGTCTGAATTTCTTGTCTGGCCTCCAGTCGATTTCTACAGATTAAGGCGGCCAAGATCCCTGGTGGGTAACAATTCCAGAGCCTGACTGAGAACTCTGGCAAATCTTTGAGGGGTTTTCACCTGTGTGAACCCTGGCTGGATGTGGGACTTGTGGAGACTAGAATCTGGGTCTGTGGGCCCAGTGTAACTCAGGGACCTGCTAGGAGAGAGTAGGTCCCTTCCAGGGGTCTGGGCCCCTAACAGGTCAACTCAGGGTCCTATTGTTTCCCTGGCTGTGATCAGGAGCCACTGCCTGGATCAAAGGAGCCCAGAGGATGCCAGTAAGCAAAGGAGGCAGGCAGCCTTGTTGAGAGCGGAGGTGCTAAATAAAGCATTAGGAGGTTGTATCTTTCTTCTCTTTCCTGTGGTGATTGGCCTGTTGTGGGAAGTGGAGAAAGTCAGAAAAAGGGCATTGAGTGCCATTCAGACACGAAGGGCCCAGGCTGTGATTGAAAGAGCAAGCACTTTCCACAACATCTGACTCCAAAAAGAAGAAGGGCAAACACTGCCTTTTTCTTCAATACACCCACACACACAAACATGCACAGATGCACACAGACACACACAAACACAGACACATGAACACATACAGAGACATGGATAGGACTTCCCTGGTGGTGCAGTGGTTAAGAATTCACCTGCAAGGAAACACGGGTTCAATCCCTGGTCTAGGAAGATCCCACATGCCCTGGAGCAACGAAGCCCTCTCAGCCCTTTTGCCACAACTACTGAGCCCGCGTGATACACCTACTGAAGCCCAAGCAACTAGAACCTGTGCTCTGCACCGAGAGGAGCCACTGAAATGAAAAGCCTGTGCACTGCAACAAAGAGTAGCCCCTGCTCACTGCAACTGGAAAGTCCCCATGCAGCAAGGAAGACCCAGCACAACCAAAAATAAATGAGTGATATTTTTTTTTAATTTTTAAAAAGACACATGTATAGACAGACACACATACAGAGCAGACATATAGACCCACACTCCTTCTCAGGGCCTCTGGAACAAATCTTGGAGATGAAGTCAAGATGGCAGAATAAGAAAGCACAGTTGCTATACACTTCTATATATAAAATAGATAACCAGCAAGGATCCTCCGTATGGCACAGGGAACTCTGCTCAATATTCTGTAATAATCTACATGGGAGAAGAATTTGAGAAAGGATACATGTATATGAATCTATTTGAATCACTTTGCTCTACACCTAAAACTAACAAATATTATACTCCAATATAAAATTAAAATTGAAATAAAAGAAAACACAGCTGCTTTTATTATTGTCCCACGGCCCCAAAGTGGTAAACCAGGGGCTTCCCAGGTGGTTCAGTGTTAAAAAAAAAAAAAAAAAAAATTCACCTGCCAATGAAGACGACGCAGGTTCAATCCCTGGGTCGGGGAAATCTCTTGGAGAAGGAAATGGCAACCCACTCCAGTATTCTTGCCTGGGAAATTCCAGGGACAAAGGAACCTGGCTGGCTACAGTCCATGAGTTAGGAGAGTTGGAGAGGACTTAGCGACTAAACAAACTTTACTTAAACCTCCAGGAAACAGGTACAGAGTCAAAAGCAGTTTCCAAGGGTCAGAGAGAGAATCTGAATTTCTGAAGGTAGAGCAGGATGCTGGTGACTTCAGGAATGTCCAAGTGGAGAGATTCTTCGAGCGGTGCAGGTGAGATTCAGAGATGCTGGTTTCTAGAAGACAGAAGCCCACCCTGGTACCCGGGGACGCATCACTTTATCAACAGCATGACGTCAAGCTCCAGGTGTGTGCCGGTTGGTGGGATGGGAACCAGCGCAGGCCTGTCCGCTTTGCCAGTGTATCTTCAGCCTCCAGACCCGGGCCTCTCATTTCTTCAGCTCAACTCTTACCTCCGCCCGGGGAGCGCAGGGTGGGAAAATCCGCCCGGAAAGTCCGGCGGGTCTGCAGCCTCTTGATAGCCGGGCTGTCCGTCCGGCGGCCAGAACAGATGTTGGGAAGTTTGCTTTGTCAGAAAAAGACAAGCAGGCGCGCTCACAGGCCCTTTGATCTCACCTCGGAAGAAAGTCCTAATGGGTCCCAGCGAATCTCTGCAGTTCGGACATGAAAGACAAAGCGGGGAGGAGGATGTGAGGAGCGCAGGAAACGCACTTAAAATCAAGCAAACGGCCTTTGAACAAGGGCGGGCGCTGGACGCGCGGCATTGTGTAGCCGTTATCTTCCTTAAGGGTTTCCTTTTTTATCTTTTTTTTTTTTTTTTTTT
>SJXQ01007409.1:344411-449822 GCA_006408695.1 Aepyceros melampus | reverse complement strand
GATATTGAAAAATTCAGGGGGAGGGGGAAGGGGGAGGGGAGGAGGAAGGTGGGGGAGGGATACAGTGGCCGCTCTTCGCACTAGCCTCAAGAAGAGCAGACGCAAGAAGAATGCCTGGAGTTTGGCAGCCACCAGAGCCTCAAAAATCCGGACCCGGGTCAGCTGTGCTCCTGAGTGTCCTGGCCTTTTCCTTCTGCTTCGGCAGGAAAGGCCGACAGTGCTTTGGAATATTCTAGTGAATCCAAAGGTCAGCAATTCCCTGTAGCCTCTGGGTGGTGGCAAAGAATCTTTATCAGGAGAAAAATAGCTTCCTCACGTGTCCCCTCAACTCGCCACCATCTTCCTAAGCAGATGAATATCCACGAACATTTGCAGAATGGAGCAGAAGAATTGATGCTTTCGAACTGTGATACTGGAGAAGACGACTCTTGAGAGCTTCTTGGACTGAAGGAGATCAAACCAGTCAATCCTAAAAGAAATCAACTGAATATTCATTGGAAGGAGTGATGCTGAAGCTGAAGCTCCAATCCTTTGGCCACCTGACGCAAAGAACTGACTCATTGGGAAAGACCCTGATGCTGGGAAAGATTGAAGGCAGGACAAGAAGGGGATGACAGAGGATGAGATGGTTCAATGGCATCACTAACTGGATGGACATGAGTTTGGTCAGGCTCCAGGAGTTGGTGATGGACAGGGAAGCCTGGCATGCTGCAGTCCATGGGGTCGCAAAGAGTCGGACATGACTGAGCGACTGAACTGAACTGATTCGAAGAGCTGACTCATTGGGAAAGACCCTGATGATGGGAAAGATTGAAAGCAAAAGGAGTAGCAAGGTGGCAGAAGATGAGATGGTTGGATAGCATCACTGACTTAATGGACATGAAATTGACCAAACTCTGAGAGATAGTGGAGGACAGAAGAGCCTGGCCTGCTGCAATCTGTGGGGTCACAAAGAATTGGGCATGACTTAGCAACTGAACAACAACAATGGCTCTGCTCTGGATCCATTCACTCAATGATAAATGCATGGAGTAAGGTGGGGCGGCGGGGGGCAGATACACTGTTGTCCCATTGTCCAGCTGGGAACACTGAGGTGCATGAGGGAAACTCAGAGCCAAACCCACTCAGGCAGGCTCTGGAGCCCTCTTATGGAGAAAAAAGTCTCACTGCCCAGAGGATGACAGACAGGCCCCTAGACTGGGCAACCGCCCCCTGTCCTGACTGTTTGAGGAGGGAGGTTGTTTCAGAACTTCAATGCCAAAGGCATCAGCACTGCTGATCTCTGAGTTCTTGGGCAAGAAGATGGCCCAGCTTTCATCCAGCAGTGACTGCCACCCACCAAGGGTCCCTGCCAGGTAATGTCATCTCCCTCCATCCGAAAGCTCCCCGGGTGTCCAACTGTGACGTTTTGTTAGCTTTTTAAAAATATGAGGAATGACATTATTGATAGCAAGCATCCTCCCATCCTCGCAAGGAAGGGCATGTCTACATACTGAACACCCATTTCATCTCTGCCAAATCTGAGGGAGCTTCTTCCTTGGGTGCCAGAAGGTGCTGTAGAGTTGGCAGGGATTTACCAAGCTCAGCTGACAATGGAGGAGACCCAGTGCACTCAGGTGGTCTATAAGTCCCAGTTTCTGAAACATCTGTAACAACTGTGATGGAATACGAGGCCCCCAAAAGTTAAGAGAGCTGTGGCTTTCCTCTCGTGATTTGGGGCAATTCTCCAGCAGTGTTCATGACAATGCCAATTCTCACCTGCATAGACATCTGTCATCCTGCTGAACAGAGCATCAGAGCACTGACCGCCAAGAGATCTGTCTCCCAGGATGAGAAATGGGGTTCTCTCTCTTGAAACCACCCCTCATCCACCCCCATCACCTTAAAGAAGTGGATGGTGTTCCTTTTTAGGGAGCAAAATCAAGGGTGACATGACATGCTCTCAGGGATTTGCTTTAAAATGTAATAGTGTAGCGTTAGTTGCTTAGTCATGTACGACTCTTTGCAACCCCACAGACTGTGGCCTGCCAGTATCCTCTGTCCACAGGATTCTCCAGGCAAGAATACTGGAGTGGGTTGCCATTCCTGTCTCCAGAGGAACATCCTTTCGCAGGGATTGAACCCAGGTCTCCCATATTGAAGGCAGATTCTTTACCATCTGAGCTACAGGGAAGTCCTTGTTTTAAAATAGTGTATTCCAAAGAAGAGAGAAAGAAAAGGAGGAAGGATGGGAGAAACGGAAGGAATCAGATGGATCAAGTTCCTGCAATAAAATGGAGATAGTGATTGAATCTGGAGGCTGGGGCCATACATTTTTCCAGGTTTCACATTTGCTCATGTTGGAATGTTTTATCATTTTAAAGAGTCTGAAACAAGGATATGATAGACATATCTGAAATTCTGACAAACTGGAATTGACCCAGGTGACCAAAGATGGCTCAGCTTGGGTAGAGTCGCAGAGTGGATTATCATGATTGAAGAAAGTCGCTTAAAAAAAACTCAGCAAGTTGCTTAGATTCAAGTGTTGGTGCAGGGACTACTCTCTAAGACCTGCTATTGTGTCAGAATAATAATCATATTGATTTATAGGATACGACGTCATTCAGGTAAAAATGGAAATCTACCAGGTCATATTCTTGTGCATATATCCATGGAAATCAGTCAAGAAAGGTTTGGAAGAATATGCATGAAATGGGCAAGTGTGGTTTCCCATGGGAAAGGGTGCAGCACCATATTGGGGATGATGGTAAAAGGAGATGTTTGAGGCCCTCATGGTGTTACTGTTTTTTGAGTAGCTAATATTTATGCCAAGGCTCTGTTCTAAGTGCTTCATGTGTGGGAATTTGCTTAATCTTCATAGGAGCTCTGTGAGGTAACTGCATTTTAATGATGGGAAAAGAAAGCAGAGAAGAGATAAGTTCTCAACAAGGACCCACGGGGCTGCAGGGGCAAAGCCCAGGTTTTGAACCTGCTGGTCTGGCCCTGGGCTGGTGCTCAGCCACACCACCGTCCTGTCTCTCTTGAGCCAAGGTACTGCTTTGATTCTTAAGTATATTCATGTAGTATCAGTATAGGATATATTATATCCTATATAGAATATAAAATATATTATATCCTATATATAATATAGGATAGTCACATCTAAACTCGTAATGCTGGAATCTGCCAGGTACCATCCCCCTAGCATGCCCTGGGGTCCTGGCACAGGCCAAGCTTTAGGATCTACTCTTCCCAGATTCTCTTTGTGGGAATCTCAGAGTTTTCCCATCACTTGGGCCAACATTTCTTTCTAGCCTCAAATCTGACCGGCAGGCACCTGTGATTTCATCAAGGTGGGCAGGTGGATAAACCTATGTCTCCCTGGGTCCTTGTTCCTTCCCCCCGAAAGAGAACTTTACTTCATGGTCTATCTGGGGCCCACTGTCCCGAGGACTACTTTGATCTTGAGAAAAGACTGTCCCATGAAGACAGTTTCTTTCTATAGAAAGAGACTCAAGTTTGGGTTGATGACTGGGCTTCTGGGCTCTGGTCCCTAGGTCCACCTCCTTGCAAGGTAGGAAGAGATTAAGCCTCTTGCATTATTGGAAACAAAACCAAATCTACCCCTGGCAACAGAGAAATCTTCCCAAAACACCATGGCCCCACGACTCTCCCATCTCCCTCCTGTCACTGCCCCGGAAAGTGGCCCTGCATCTGCTTTCTGCTTTACCATTGCCCACCCTGCTGCTTCACTCCCTTCTGTCCTCTCCATCTCTCCCTTCTAAGATCCTGCCTTTCAACCTCTGCCCTGGCTGGATCCCCCCACAACCACTGTTTTGTTGTTGTTGTTGAAAGATCTTAATTCCCTGAACAGTGATCGCACCCACGCTCCCTGCAGTGGGAGCAGAGCCCTAACCACTGGGCCATCAGGGATGTCCCCACTCTCTGAGCACCCCTCTCATCCACTGACTCCAGGCTGGTGACTGCAGCCACCATCACCCGGCTCTTTCCGACTCCCAAGGCCCCGTCCCCTGGATCTCCTGCTGTGTGTTTCCCCCTGCATGGCCATGGGCTCTCAGGGCTCAGGATCCTTTACCTCTGATAAAATTTCAAGCACTTTCTTCCTGTTCTAACTTCTCTTTGGTTTGGGGTCACTCAAGTTGTACAGAGTTTTCAGTTTGGTCGTATCAAGTTGTGTGTCTTCTGTTTTCTGTTCCTGTTTAAAAACTGCTTGATTGTGCCAGCTCTGCTCATTCTATCAATTCCAACTCAAATACTCTTTGTTCAGTGAGTAAACAGTCACTACTAACTACTGTCATCTACTTGACTTTGGTGTGTATGTGAGTATACATGCACGTGTACCTGTACATGCAAGTGTCCAGGCTCATACACATATGACAACAAGCACATGTATACACACATGCCCAACACATACAAACATGTGTGCTCACATATACATGACACATGTGGAAACATACACAAACATGTGTACATATATAGCATGTGTGTGCACACATATGATGTGTGAACATGTGCATATAAACACACATGTTCACTATCCCTTCATATATACACATATGTAATATGTAAAATATATTTTACAGAGAAGACAGTGATTATATATGAAGTGCATGCATGCACGTGTGCTAAGTTGCTTCAGCGTGTCTGACTCTGTGTGACTCTATGGACTATAGCTCACCAGGCTCCTCTGTCCATGGAATTCTCCAGGCAAGAGTACTGGAGTGGGTTGCCATGTCATCCTCCAGGGGATCTTCCTGGCCTAGGAACCGAACCCACATCTCTTACATCTAGTTGCATTGGCAAGTGGATTCTTTATTGCTAGTGCCACCTGGGAAGCCCCTATATATTAAATATACTATATAAAATCATATATAACTAATATATCTAATATATAATCAGTTTCCTCCCCTGTAAAATAAAGAGAAAATGAGAGGATACTTAGACTCTACTCTCCTCATAGAGTGGTAATGAGAAACACAGTGCTCTGTACAAGAATTCTTCTGCATGTATAAATAGCAATATTATACAAAGACTGGTTAGTATTTCTTTCTTTCTACCAGGCTTTTCCAGGCCAACCACAACAATTTCTTTAAAAGCCAAGAAGTTAATTAAGTCCCTACAGGAAATGCAAGTTGAGCTCTGTCTAAACATCCTTGCTCATAATAGTAATAACTAACATTTAATAATCTACTATGTGCCAGAAACTTTACAATCTTTTTTCTTTCCATTCATTTGTTTTATTGAAGTTCATACAATCTCTTTAAAATCATTGTTTTTGTTTTACAGGCAAGAAACCTGAGGCTTGAGGCAGCCAGCATTTTGTCAGGATAAAGAGCTAGTTGTAGGGCATCGATGAACTTGAACCCTGGAGGCCCTGTTTCCAATGATGGGCTTCTCCAAGGCTGTCATTTGCCTCCAGCGCAATCATTAAAATTGAAGTCAGTTTTTCTTTTAAGCTGTTTTTTAAAGAAGATTATTTTAAATATAAATCTGATTTGTTTAGCCCCTTGGGTGTTCTAATTTTTAAAAAGAAGGAAAGAAAACGCAAACACTTGATCTAAATGACATTACTGGCAAAATCTCATACCGCAACTTATGTAACTTCCAAATCCCCATCATTACTGTTTCAGAAGCTGCCTTGAATTCATGTTACACAACACACTCACCCTTTGGGCACCTTATATACATATATTCCCACTTCTGATAATGCTGGTCCATGGGGGAACTCATTCCCCTCCCTGTCTTTGGTCATTCCTTACTGATGAACAGAGTCAAGGGTGAATAGACTGAAAAAGAATGAGGAAAACTTCAGAGAAGTAGGGTAGGATTTTGGGTCATCTTTGTAATACAGTTTCCAATCCTCCGCCCACCCCCATCCCTGTGGTATCTGGGGGGATTGTGTCTTTGGCAGCGAAGATTAAGTGGACTGCCTGCCCCCCATGGAGGTTTTAATTGGCAACAGAGTCAGAACCCACTGATGTGTGCAAAATTCATTATTGTGTTTAGGCTTGGAATGCTTGCACGGGCCAGCCGTTTCTCTCTCTGATTTTCCCACAAGCGTTCAGAAAAGATCTTGTGGCTCTGTGTCAGAGTGTCAGGCCCCCAATGGGGCCAGGTTTCTGAGTTATGTTTTTCAGTAACCTCAAGGGCAAGGCAGAAGGTGGGGGAAATCCTCTAGCTTGCTGTTATCACAGGATTAAGCGGAAGAACGTGCCAGGGGAGGAGAGAAAAGTCAGAATGCTTAGCAGGGAGACCAGCCTGGCTAATCAGGGTTTATGAGAATTCGTAGACCAGCTGGGGTGGCGGGGCAGGAGAGGACCCATGATCTCTGTATCTGGCTCCCTGGAGGGTCTCTGAGGAGTGTGTGAGTTACACGTGACCTGGTACAGATGGTCCTTGAGAAGCCAGGCTACTCTAATTCCCCAAATTCTTCCTAACATGTTGAAAAAAGGAGAGTTGGTACTTTCATGGCAGGCATATAAGTTTCCTGTATTCCTTCTCTGTGAACACAGCAGACGCTTCTTGTTTTTTGATCACCAAACAACCACTTATCCTTACTTGTGTAATAGCATTTATAGGTGAAAAAAGTGAAAGTCGCTAAGTCGTGTCTGACTATTTGCGACCTCATGAACCGTAGACTCCTCTGTCCATGGGAGTTCTCAGGTAAGAATACTGGAGTGGATAGCCAGTCCCTTCTCCAGGGGATCTTCCTGACCCAGGGGTCAAACCCAGGTCTCCCACATTGCAGGCAGATTCTTTATTGTCTGAGCCACCAGAGATAAGGTAGGCCAAACTGCGGTAGCAAATAGACAACAGGCATCACTCAGTCCCATCAAATTCATGGCTTTTTCAACCACAAGGCAGTGGAGAGTGGGGTGCTCTGCTCCATATGGCCCTTCAGGGACGCAGGCCAAGCATGGCCCCACCACCTTTAACACACAGCTTCGAAGACCACCTACCGCATCCACCATTCTGATTGGTAGGGAGAGCCTGGTGACAATGAGGTGTTTCATGAGCTGGGTGATATCACCTTTGCTCACATTTGACTGGCCAGGACTGAGGAACACAGTTCCATCTAGTTGCAAAGGGGGCTGGGAAGTGCAGAAGTGGCTCTCTGCCAGGAAGCAGGAGGGGAGAATGGATTTCAGAAAGCAGCCTCTTGGGACCCCTTGGCTGCCTAGTGGTTTAGACATCTCCGTCTAATGCAGTGGGTGTGGGTTTGATTCCTGGTCTAGGAGCTAAGATGCCTCACTCAGCCAGCATGCTCATGTGGCCACGAGCCGCATGTCTCAGGGCCAAAAAAACTGAACATAAAACAGAAGCAGTATTGTAATAAATTCAACAGAGACTTGAAAAAAAAAGCAGGCTCTTAAGGATTCTGCCCTCAAAGTGCTGTCTTTGTAGGTCTATACACCAAGTCATTCTGTCTTCTGTAACCAAGGTACTGGGGCGTGTGATCCAAACTTGACCAATTGGACTTTTCTTTTCTTTCTTTTTTTTTTTTTTACCCTATCAGACCCTTTATGTAGCTTAGCATAAAAGGTAACACCAAATTAAGACAAGCAAAGTTCATGTATTAGGCTGTTTATTAATAACTATACACTTTTACATTAAAAAATCATAGAATAATTAAAAAAAAAAAGACAAGTGAAGTTCCAAGGCAGGTGCTTCCATCTCTCTCCCTTGTATCCTGATCCAGTGGCTGCCAAAGCCAGGAGGGTCTTAGAGCCAGGCATTTGATCATGGGGAAAGCTCCTATAGTTGGCCCAGCAGATGGGAAGGGGGCTGTGTCACTTGTTCACAGTCTGAATGACATTCTCTCCCATATGGTCTGTACCCACTGTTTGAAGATTATGTTTCACAGAGAGATCCCACCCCAGAGGGTATTAAAATATTTAAATTATTTGATAAATTTCTGTGAATCTTCATGCAGAAATCCTCCACCGTGGCCCTGGAGGAAGGCATCCGCCACTGGGGATGTGTGACCTGGCAACTGGTCTTTAGTTTGGTGGAAAGCTTCACTAGTCTCAGATAGTCCTAGATCTTTTCCAACAGGTCATCAAAATTCCAGCACTGATGGGCAGCAGATTTTTTTCCCATGACTTTTAAATCTGAGTGACATTTGCCAGGACAGAAAAATAAAAGTGTTTTATTTATTTATTTATTTTTAAAATGAATTTAAGCAGATTAATCCCAGTGGCAGCCAATGAGACCTCCAAGCTCTTCCTGCTACGGAGGTCCCTGGAGGCACTCTCTTTTTCCAAGTCCAGTCCTGTAGGCCTTCCCATGCATGATTGGAGCTCCCTTGTAGAGTTCCAGTAAACGATCCTTTGCTTTAATTAGATAAAGATGTTGCAACAAGCAACAAACAAAGCATGCTCACTGGCATGGGGAGCTGAACTCTGAGGAATTTGGGTTGACCCAACTTGACAGTATGTCACGCCAGCGGAAAACGCACTGGGAAATTCTAACCATAGCTGTGTGTTGTTCTTAAGTATTCCCTGGGTCTTCCTTGGTCAGTTTCATGAGAATAAATCCTGAAAATGGAAATTTGGTGTGGTTGAATAGAAAGGACTCAGGACTATAAGTCTTAGGGTAAACTTGGAAAGAAGTTTGTAAGTCCTCAATTCTATTTTCAGGAATAGACAACTCTTTGGGTTTAGACGTGGATCTTGCAATTATTGAGCATTATCTAAGTCACTAAAGTTGCTTACATTTTATTTGGCGGTAGGATAACCTACTCTACCTCCAGTTTTGTGAAGACTGAATGTGATGAAAGGTATTAACATCTTCTTCAACGGTATTAACATCTTTTAAAAAATTATTTATTAATTTTTGGCTGCACTGGGTCTTTGTTGCTGCCTGTGTGCTTTCTCTCATGGTACACAGGCTTCTCACTGAGATGGCTTCTCTTGTCGCAGAGCATAGACACTAGGCACAAGAGCTTCAGTAATTGTGGTGTGCAGGCTTAGTTGCCCCACAGCATGTGGGATCTTCCCGGACCAGGAATGGAACCTGTGTCCCCTGGATTGACAGGCAGATTCTTAACCACTGGACCACCAGGGAAGTCTTCAATGTTTTTTAAAAGCACAAATGTTAGCCATATGTAAAATATTTTTGCTTTAAAGTAAAACCAGTAGGAAACATATAGAGGTCAATCAGAACTTAACATAGTAAAACAAAATGTGATATCAAACAAACAAACAAACAAAACTTCAGCTGCAGCAGAAAGGCATTCAAGGACACGAATGTCCTAAACCAAGATGATGGATGTTGGGTAGAGGTTATCTGCTGGTGGCATGTGGACCAAATTTGTCCTCAGATATGTGTTTGACTTACACAGTGTTTGAATCATTTAAACTGCCACACTTAAAAAACCAGGAAATGTAAAGTAAATGTTTTGACTTCCTCCTTTTCTTGAAAAAAATCCAATATTCTGCTACTCTGCACCTTCATCATTTTAGAATAACTTTTGGCAGGGGCTGGGTAACAGCACCCTCTTTAGGCAAATCAGGCATTTACATTGTAAGCCCTAGTGTGGGTTTTGTGGGGTACACACTCAGGGATCATGACTGAATCCAGGAATAACAGGATCCATTGTGCTCCATAGAGGTGTCCATCAAACCCTGCATCCCTGTCTTCTCACTTTGCTTGCTTTATTCGAGCATGCGCAAGAGGATTATAAACCTCAGAATTTTATTATCGCTCTAGGCTTCCGCCGTCATTCTCTGTCCCGCCAGTTTCTTCCCCTGGGACTTCCTGGACCCTACTCCTAGAACAGCAGGGTGAGTGCCTAGAGCTGTCTGGGTGGGTGGGAAGAAAGCCATGCAGCTGAGGCGTAATTGTTACCTGGAATGAAATTACTTTTAATGACTTTTGGTAGCTTCCCAGCCCCCTCCTGATTCTCACCACCAATGAAGCTTAACAGCCTTTGGGGCAGATATGTCTCCTACACAGTAAGCATTAAAGCTGCTTGGCGGCTGATGGCAAAGAGTGATGTGATAAACATCACCCAAGACAAACATCAAGGAGGGATGCCCATTGTTCATGCTGGTCCGCGGAGGCAGGATTAGAGACCAGAGGATGAAAGGAAAGGAAACTTGAGGCTGATTGTCAGGATAATTTTCCCAAGAATGAAATCAATTAGCCTCTGAAGACTTACTTCTCAGCAGCAATCTGCTTCCATCCTCACTGGGAAAGACAAGACGTCTGTAAGGAAACGGATGTCCCTCCAGCAGAGGATGGGGCTGGAGCCTCCTGGGGTCTTTGCACCCCATTTCTCTTAATTATTTAAGTGAGTTTTGGAAGCAACATATCTTTCTTTCTCTAGATCTGTTGCAACAAACTTGACCTGAATTCATTTGTACTTTCTTGGCTTATCAGAGCTGGGAGTTTAAATCAACAAGTTAAAAAAAAAAAAGCCAGGCTCCTGAGTCTGAGGTGCTCCACCCTCCCCTCTCAGCCTTGAACTGGTCTTCCTCGTCCCCTGACCACTGAGTCTGGCCACTGAGAGAGCCTTAGTATGGACTCACTTGGCAGAATGCAGCAAATAAGGGCTTTCCTGGTGGCTCAGTGGCAAAGAATCTGCCTGCCAGTGCAAGAGATGAACGTCTGATCCCTGATCTGGGAAGATCCTACATGTCATGGAACAACTAACCCCGTGCGATCAATTATTGAGCCTGTGCTCTGGAGCCAGGGAGCTGTAACTACTGAAGCCCTCATGCCCTAGAGCCTGTGCTCTGCAACAAGAGAAGCCACTGGAATGAGAAGCCAGCGCACCAAAACTAGAGAGTATTTCCACTCGCTGCAACTAGAGAAAAGTCTGTGCAGCAATGAAGACCCAGCACAGACAAAAATAAATCAATAAATACAATTATTTTTAAAATGCAGCAAAGATTTGTCAAGCTCCTACCTATGTGCCAGTGAAAGTCACTCAGTCGTGTCTGAATCTTTGTGACCCATGTATAGTCCATGGAATTCTCCAGGCCAGAATACCAGAGTGGGTCGCCTTTCCCTTCTCCAGGGGGTCTTTTCAACCCAGGGATTGAACACAGATGTTCTGCATTGCGGGCAGATTCTTTACCAGCTGAGCTACCAGGGAAGTCCAACTATGTGCCAAGCCCCCTTCTAACTCACTGGAAAGAGGAGCAGAGCATAAGACCCCTGTTTTGTGGACAGTACTTGGACTGAGATAATCCGGGGGGATCATTTCAAGGACTGGTCAACAGGATTCAGTTTCCTCTTCTCCCTCATTAGCAGAAATCCAATTTGTTTGGAGGCACCCAAAGAGCTTAATTTCCCAGATTCCCACAGGGCTAGGGGAAGTCATGTGATCAGTCCTGACCAATGAGATTGAAGCAGATGCAAGTGAGTGGGGCTTCCAGGAAAACTCTTCTAAGGGAGGTGGGCTGATCTGGCTCTACCTGTTGACCTTAACTTTTCACCTTCTGGAGTATGATTTAATGCTCAGTCATCTAGCAACCATAAGGAAAAAAGTCACAAATAAAAATAGTGGAGCAAGGTGAGAGGAAGAACTTGGTCTGTGGTGCACTTAGGGCAGGCTGCCTCCAGAATTCTCGAAACACTAGAAAAAATAAACTAGTAAGTTACGTAACAATAATTAGTTCTAACACTTCAATCTCTTCTGTCTCTCCGAACCAAAATCTGTGAGAACAAATAATCCAGAAATATGTTTTCACATGGTAGTCTTGCTCTCTGCAGTGCATTTTGTAAAGCTGGCAATTGATAGACTCATTGTTGAAGTACAAAATATTCTGGCTCTAAAAGCGTCAGCAGAGCTGGGCTTTCCCGGGACTGTCTGTCAGACTGCGCAGTGTGAAGGTCTCAGGGTAGCTGAGCTGCTGACGTGGCAGCCAGGGGCTCCACAGAGGGTGCTTCAGGGGATGAGGGGAGAGCTGTATGGCCTTTGGGGACCAAACCTCAGGGATCACTTCTGTGGTCATGATGTGATGTGAAGCAGTGATAAGCCAGCCAGGATTCAAGGGGAAATAACAGTCTCCCTCTTTTCATGGGAGGGTTATCAAGAACTCTTCTAAGACCTCTTCATTCTCCAAAGCTTGGTTCATAGCTACCTCAAGAAGCCTTCACTTTTCGCCCCATACTTCTATTGATCACTCTACCTGGTAACTTTAGTCAAACATTCTTTTGGTGTTTGTTCACCCTCTGCCCTGCTTTGCTGTTTAACTGCTTGGTTTACCAGGCAACTTCCTTGACCATTGATACAATCAGCTTTTGAGCAAACGCAAAAGAAGCCTCTTGGTTTTATTGGTTGTTTTATCCAAGAGACATTCTTCGTCGATGTGTCTATCTTCCCTTGTTTTTCTTTATTTTTTCCTTATCTCTTTTTTCCTTTACCATCCTGGAGGCAATATTAATAAGTGATTAGGAATACGGGTTTTCGAGTCAAAGAGACTAGTGTTTTTTTCTTACCGACTGTGTGACCTCAGGCAAATGGCTTAAGTCTCCGTGTCTCCAATTGAAAAATGGCCATTGTGATGAGGGCTGAGGGACTGAATGCATGGAACCCTCTTAACACAGCAGCTGGCAAGTAAGTGCGTCTGAAAATGGATTATCTGCCATCAATCATCATGGTCACTATCATGATTGTCTGAGGACCTTCATTTTCCCTGGGATAGATTTGGCTCGTCATTAAATAGAACCAGAGGGACGGGATCCATTGAGAGTTGAGTGTGCTTGGATCCATGCAATTAAAGGAGAGGAGACTGGGCAGCAAAAGTTTAGAAAACAAACAAGTCTACAGGAAGCCTGGAGACTTTCAAAAACAGTCTAAAACAAGGCATAACAAAAGGGCTGAGTGGATGATGATGTCATCCGTCTGGTCAAAGAGGAGAGGAAATCGTCGCCGTGCCTCCAGGAAGTGTGGGTGGCCAGCGGGGCAGCACTGGCATCCGAGGGGCTCTGGGACTGCCTTTGTCTGGGACCAGCCAGGACTCTCAGTCTCCTCGTGTTTAGGAGACAGCTTCCCTGTTCTTTAAGGTACACTTCTCACACAGGACACGAATTACAATATTTTCAGTTACACATACACACAAATGGTAATTTGCATAAGCTCTGGGGGAAAAAGAGATGAGAAGGAAATATACCATACCAGGCTGTTACTAGTGATTATTTCTCAGATAAATGTGTATTACTTTTATAGTCAGGAACAAAAACAATAGAGTGATTTTATAGCAGACCTACTTTTGAAACAGGAGGGAAGGGGGGCAGGGCACACGTTTTAAAAGAATGACATAGCCTGAGGACAAGACACAAACTTAGGAGAAACAAACAGGTCCAAGATGGAGGATGAGTCAACTTCCACTGCACCTTGATGGACCCTGAGTCTCAGTATATACTCAACATAACACATCAACAAGCTAAGTGACTCACCCGCCAGCACTGTGACAGTTCCAAGGCCAACTGTCAAAGATCAAAATGTGGATGGTGGCCCAATTCCTGAAAATCTCTACCTCTTCCCCAAAAAGGTTGGATTAATTCTCCTGCTCATTAGCCTATGAAATTATCCAGCCCATAAAAAATAACCACTTTGCATTTTGGAGTTACTCTCATCTTTTGAGATCATCCACACTCTGTGAAGTGTATTTCTCTCTTAAAAAATCCACTTCTTACCTAATGTCTCTCGGTGATTTCTTTCTGTGATGACATCAAGAATCTAATCGTCATTGAGTCCTGAGACCAAGTGTATGATCTCATTAAAAGGCCATGGGTTCAATGTGAGTTAAACGGTTTTGCTTTACTAGGGATGTGAAGTATTAATGAGAGAGAACAAAGAATAATCTTTGGACTATTTGAAAACAAAAGAAAGTCAAAGGGAGCCTTTGAAAGGACTCTCATCCTTTACTTGGCTGACCGTAGGATGCTAGGTTTTGCTTGCTTGTTTGTTTGTTTTAAAATTTATTCTACTGAAGTATAGTTGATCTACAGTGTTGTAATAGGATGCTGTTTTAAAATGAGAAAACTGGAGTTTTTCATTTCGCATACTGTATTTACTCCACAGCATGTGAAGAAGGAATATTGCCTTACCTATGTGGATTTTAGGCAAATTCTGTCACATTTTGTTAATAAGTAGAATAGTAGTGCATGTTTTAATTTTTTTTTTTTTTTTTAAGCCTGTGTACTGTCCCCTGCTGGCTCAGCAGTAAAGAATACTCCTGCCAATGCAAGAGACGCAGGTTTGATCCCTGGGTCCAGAAGATTCACTGGAGAAGGAAATGGCAACCCACTCCAGTATTCTTGCCTGGAGAATTCCACAGACAGAGGAGCCTGCTGGGCTACAGTCCGTGGGGTCGCAAAGAGTCAGACACGACTAAACAACAAAAACTGTTCCCTAATAGACCTTGGCTCTGGTGCCTGTGTCCGTGTGACCCCAGTGAAAGAGGGGGGCGCTGCAGGAGTGTTTCACTAGCCTGTTACTCCCAGTTGCTTCTGTGGAGACCCCACCCCTAAAAGGATCTCAGGTGGGGAAACAATAGGTTCACAATCTCTTTGACATTTTACCCAATAGGTGGAAACTAACTGCTCTACTCTGAGAGTGGGAGCAGCTTAGAGGCTTATTTCTAGGAAATAAAGATAGCAGAAGTGACAATGTGGGTCTTCTGAGCCCAGGTCCCAGAGGCACCCCACCTTCCTCCCCATTCTGCTTAGATGACTGACTCTGGGGGAAGCCAGATGCCACGTCATAGGACACACACGCAATCCTTCTGAGAAGTCTGAGGGCAAGGAACTGAAGCTTCCTGCCAACAGCACTTCGCCTTGGAAACGGGTCCTTCACCCTTCCCTCAGAGGACTCAGCCTACCCTTGGGGTTAGCCTGTACCAGACTCCCACATTTCTCATCTGAGGGAAAAATGATGCATGCCCGCTGTTTTAAGCTGCTGAGTTTGGGGGCAATTTGTTCCAAAACAGTGGATAACCAATACAACATTTCTAGATGTCTGGGACCACCCTCCTACCCCCAGCCTTACTTGCTGTCTGGCATCTCTGACATGCTTTCCTTTGACATGCCCACTGACCACCTACCTCTGCCCTTTGGGGATCCCATTGCCACTAAAATGTGGGTAATAACATCTACAGGGGTGTTGTGGGGAATAACTTTAAAATAATACATCTAAAGGGACTTCCCAGGTGGCTCCAGTGGTAAAGAACCTGCCTGCCAATGCAGGAGACATAAGAGATGTGAGTTCCGTCCCTGAGTTGGGAAGATCCCCTGGAGGAGGGCATGGCAACCCACTCCAGTATTCTTGCCTGGAAAATCCTATGGACAGAGGAGCCTGGCAGGCTACAGTCCATGGCGTCGCAAAGCGCTGGATGAAACTGAAGCGACTTAGCACGCACACATGCAATACACCTAAAGTTCTCAGCACAATGCCCGGCACAAAGTGAGTATTCCTGTTTTTCTGGCTTCCCTGGGTCTTCATTGCTGCCCACGGGATTTCTCTAGCTGTGGGGAGCAGGGACTTCTCATTGCAGTGGCTTCTCTTGTTGCAGAGCACAGCTCTATAGCATAGGCTCAGTAGTTTTGGCTCATGGGCTTAGATGCCTCAGGGCATGTGGCTTCTTCCCCAGCCTGGGGATTGAACCCTCATCCCCCGCATTGGCAGGTGGATTCTCATCCACTGGACCACCAGGGAAGCCCATGAAGTAAGTATTCATTAGTCGTCTATCACTTTCTTTCCAGGACAGACCTCCATCCCTGCTGAGCAACACTGCTGGGGACCGTCATGGCCATGCTGATGATGGGAATCCCCAAGGTCTCCAGTGAAAGGGCTGAGATGGAGCCACATTCCTGCAGCCTTGAAGGTGCCGTGCTCCACACAGCCATGGGGTCAGGACTCCCCTCTCTCATCCAGTGCTGCCTGGTGTCTCCTGGATTCTTTAGCAGTAAGCTGGGGGCTCCATCAAGTCACCACCCAGAAAGTTCTGCCTCACTCTCAGCTCCATTCACAAGCAAGTGTCTGGGATGGAGTCCAGAAGTACCTGCCTTTTGGAAATAGGGGCAGTGGTTGTCTCTGTGGGGCCAGCCCTTGAAAGCTGGCCTGAGCTCCTCAGTGTGATCCTGTGCACTGCCACACCTGAGCATCTTGGCTGCCTTCTGAGGTTGTCCAGGTGTATTTGGGCTTCTGCTCACTTTAGAGATAAGAGAAATATGATATAGACAGCTTCAGTGGCTTTCCCTTGTCACCCAGCCAGGAAGTTGCAGATCTGGGTTTGAACTCTTTTTTTTTTTTTGCCAGTTGGACTAGTCATTCTGTGGAATTTGACACTTACTGCACAAATCTATTTTAGACAAATGCCTGCATTATATTACTATGTGATGCTATGATTCTGGTTAAAAACAGAAGCGATTAAAGAAACACTATATTCACAAGGGCCACAAGTTAGGATGTAGTGTTGAAAGGGTAACCCTGGAAGCAGACCACCTGGGTTCAAAGTTACGGACTTGCTGGACTACATGGTCAAGTTCCTACACCCACTCTGTTTTAGTTTCCACATCTGTAAAATTCTCATAACAGCAGCACTAGGTAGGGGTTTCATTGTGAGGGTTCTATGAATTAATTCATGTAAATTGCTTACAGTGCCTGGGACAAGGTAAATATGTAATCCATATAAACATGTGTTGCTTTGTAGCCACCTTTTTGAAAGCATGAAGACAACTGGCTATATTTTTTTCAGTTCTGCGTTAATATCTTGTGTAGGTGGAGCCCAGTGACTGCTTGCAGTTTAAAATTAGACCGTAGCATTGACTGGCTTGAGAAGTCACTCCTCCTCATAGTAAAATTAAAAAATCATATTATTTTTGTTATTTTGAAAATGAGCTTTAAAAATAATTTGTTGTTGTTGCTGTTATTCAGTCACTCAGTCATGTCTGACTCTTTGTGACTCCATGGACTGTAGCACGCCAGGCTTCCCTGTCCATCACCAGCTCCCGGAACTTGCTCAAACTCATGTCCATGGAGCCGGTGATGCCATTCAAGCATCTCATTCTCTGTCATCCCTTTCTCCTCCTGTCTTCAATCTTTCCTAGCATCAGGGTCTTTTCCAGTGAGTCAGTTCTTCACATCAGGTGGCCAAAGTATTGGAGCTTCAGCTTCAGCATCAGTCCTCCCAATGAATATTCAAGGTTTATTTTCTTTAGGATTGACTAGTTGGATCTCCTTGAAGTCCAAGGGACTCTCAAGAGTCTTCTCCAACACCACAGTTCAAAAGCCTCAATTCTTCAGTGCTCAGCCTTCATTATGGTTCAACTCTCACATCCATACATGACCACTGGAAAAACCATAGCTTTGACTAGATGGACCTTTGTTGGCAAGTAATGTCTCTGCTTTTTAATATGCTGTTTATATTTGTCATAGCTTTTCTTTCAAGCAGCAAGCGCCTTTTAATTTCATGGCTGCAGTCACTGTCCACAGTGACTTTGGAGCCCAAGGAAATAAAGTCCGTCACTATTTCCATTATTTCCCCATCTATTTGCCATGAAGTGATGGAACTGAATGCCATGATCTTAGTTTTTTGAATGTTGAGTTTTAAGCCATCTTTTTCACTCTCCTCTTTCACCTTCATCAAGGGGCTCTTTAGTTCTTCTTCGCTTTCTGCCATAAGGGTGGTATCATCTGCATATCTGAAGGTATTGATATAAAGATAATTTAGCTACATAATAAAAATAATAACATAAAGAACCACAGTCCTTTTTTCCCCCCCCTTTGTGGTGGGAGTACTGAGTGGCATATGGAATCTTAGTTCCGGACCAGGAATCAAACCCTCACCCCTGCAGTGGAAATGTGAATCTTAACCAGTGTACCACCATGGAAGTCCCACTCATGCCTGTTTTTTATGTCATATTTGTAGTTCCCATTTTCCATGATTATAACTGAGTGGTCCCCAAACATTACTTCTGTCATCAGGAGCCTGGTTTCCATTTCACTTGTTCTTGGCTTATCTCCAACAAGACTGGGATCACAGAGTCTTCAAAGGGCCTTATTACTCAACTGCCACAATCCACTAGCCAACTTCCTTCCAATTGTCCTTTCTTTTGCTTCCTGCTGTGGGTATTCCACAAATTAAAGAGAATACACAAGGGGTCAACATTTCTTGGAGTCTTACTTCCTATGACCAAGACCAAACATCTGTATGGCTTGAGTAAAGGCATCATATTCAAGAACAAAAGAAAACATAGATAATCAACAACAATCTACTATATAGCACAGGGAACTCTACTCAGTATTCTGTAATAACCTCTATGGAAAAGGGATCTGAAAAAGAATGCATATATGCATATGTATGACTGAATCACTTTGTTGTACACCTGAAACTAACACAACACTGAAAGGCATTTATATTCCATTCATATAAAATTAAATTTAAAAATAAGATAAAATGGAATATAAAAAAATGAAGAAAGCTGTTCACCAACATAGTTAGTTGTAGAACAGCTAAAATGCCCATGGATGTTCTCAATAAAAAGCTTATTTTTCCCTTTGCCTCTAAGAAACTTCCCTGTGTGTGATGTAAATGAATTAATTGTCCCGGTGGTATTCAGAAATGAGATGGAAACTCACCAAGCACCGAGGCCCGGAAAACCCAACTTGTTTTTTAAGTGCACTGATATTTTCCTAGTTCATCAAATATTAATCTTTATATATGGCAAGCACGCAAGAGAAGGGCAACTTGGGAGTGGGGAAGAGTGATCCGCAATGTGAAGTGTTTTAGCGTCCACACTTGACTGTGGACTTGGAACTTGCCCCCAAGTTCACACGTACCCATTTGTAGACATGTCAGGAAGCCATGTGAGCGGCACAGACGACACTAGCTGCCAGATTCATAGTTACTCTGCCGGCAAAGAAACCTGAGCATGCGCAGAGCACAGCCAGCCTGGGGAGTCGTTTGCTCGCGTTGGAACAGGATGCGGGTGCATTCTGGGTCACGCATTGTGTTTTTTTCTCTTGCCTTCTCATCTCAGCAACCAGGCTGAGCATGAGGTCAGGTTATGAAAATGAGATTAGCTCATATTTGTGAGTTTATCACCATGGCTGGGGCCTCAGCATCACCATTCTCCCTGTTGACATGAACCAAGTCACGTTTAGAATGTGCTTATTTTTTAAAAATGCAAAGATTTCCAAATTATGTGATCAATATGCAAAATAAGTTGGATCAAATTCTACCTTTGCTTATTCTCGTATAATACTCTTTGCAGTCAGTTGCTATAATTCTGATTCATTTGGGAAAAGAACATGTTAACATACGAGCTGACATAAAAATAAAGTTCCCAAGGCAATAATTCTTTCCTGATGCTGGGAAAGATTGAAGGCAGGAGGAGAAGGGGACGACAGAGGATGAGAAGGTTGGATGGCATCACCGACTCTATGGACATGAGTTAAAGCAAGATCTGGGAGTTGGTGATGAACAGGGAAGCCTGATGTGTTGCAGTCCATGAGGTCACAAAGAGTTGGACATGACTGGGCAACTGAACTGAACTGAAAAATAAAGCTAATTTTAAACCACCGAATATTTATATAACCACATAAGCAATCATTAGAGGGGGCTTACCAAATCACATTCTGACATGGGTGCTTGTGCTCAGGAACCCCATCTCCAGCCCCTCCCTGTCTTTATGAGGTGAGTTGAGTTAGCTGAGTCAGTCATGGTAATTCAAACTATGACTGGTTTGGGAATAGGCACATGACATAATTCTAACCAAGGGCAGGGAGGAGTTTGCTGGGTGGGGGCTCTCCTAGGAAAGGTTCCCTTGCTCTTTAAGGGACCCACAGAGGGACCTCTCCCCTTCAGATCTTTGGAAGCTCTTGGTTGAGGTGATGATTCTTGGAGCTGCATTTTTCACCCTTGAGAGGAAATATCTGAGGATACAAGCCAGCACTCTGAGGATGATGCAAAGAAGCTGATGTTCCCTGCTCCACTGAGATGACCAACCCTGAATCTGTTTGTGGTCTCTGGCTTCCCTGATGGCTCAGTGGGTAAAGAATCTGCCGGCAACCCAGGAGACACAGGAGACGCAGGTTCAGTCCCTGGGTTGGGAAGATTCCCTGAAGGAGGGCCTGGCAATCCACTCCAGTATTCTTGCCTGGAGAATCCCTATGGATAGAGGAGCCTGACAAGCTACAGTCCATAGAATCACAAAGAGTTGGACACAACTGAGCAACTAAGCAAGCAAGCATAATGTGAAAGAATAAATATCCAACTACTCATGACTTTTTGAGTTGTGTATTCCTTTTCTTGCAGTCAGTTCCTGTTATATGTGGCAGTAAGGACATTATGACCAAGGCTTAGAGTTAGAGAGACCTGAGTCCCAGTCTTTGCTCTGCTGCTCACTTACTGTGTGATTTCAGGCATGATGTTTAGCTTCTCTGAGCTTCAGTGTCTTCATCTATCTTCAGGACACTGATAGGATTATAGGAGGTGCTGGGAAGAAAGCATTTAGCACAGTGCTTACCCACTAGTGAGCACTCAATACATTTTAGCTAGTTTTAAAAGTTGGCCATTGGTCAGAAGGATTTCATGCCCATTCAGACTCAAAGCTCCACAGCCCAGAAATTTCTGAGCATCTGTGTGACCCAGCTTCTGTAGGTTAAGGCTTTGGGACTCTCCTTGAGTCTCAAGGTTTATAGATTTTCATTCTAGGTGGAGTTGAACTCTTTTAAATCTCCTTTGAAAATGGAAATAACTGGGACTTCCCTGTGACTAAGGGAAGGTCCAGTGGCTAAGACCCCACACTCCCAGTGCAGGGGGCCTGGGTTTGATCCCTGGTCAGGGACCTAGATCTCATATGCCATAATTAAAGATTCACAAAGCTCAAAGATCCCAGGTGCTTGCAAGTAAGATCCAGTGCGTGAGTGTAAGTTGCTTCAGCTATGTCCAACTCTGCGATCCTGTGGACTTGTAACCCACCAGGCTCCTCTGTTCATGGGATTTGCCAAGCAAGAATACTGGAGTGGGTTGCCATGCCCTACTCCAGGGGATCTTCCCACCCCAGGGAGTGAACTCGCGTCTCTTATGTCTCCTGCATTGGCAGGCAGGTTCTTTCCCACTAGTGACACTTGAGAAGACCCAGTGAAGCCAAATACATTTCTTTTTAATGGAAACAACCATGATTTTGAGCCATGGTAATGACCCAATGGAAGGGCATATATTCATTTACCAAAGAAAATACACATGGACCATGGGCCATCTGATTTGTAAGAGACCTGTTGTGTTCCCCATCCCCCAAATTTATATGTTGAAATCATGACCCTCAACACCTCAAGATGCAATCTGATTTGGAGACAGGGTCTGTACAGAGGAAATCTGGTTACAGTGGGGCCATTAGGGTGGGTGTTAATGCAATGTGACCAAGGTTCTTATAAGGGAAATACGGATACATAGACAGACACATGCAGAGAAAAGATGGTGTGTGACGAGGGGAGAAGGCGGCCGTCTACAAATCAAGGAGGAGAGCTGGGTCAGACTCTCCCTCAGACTCAGAAAACATCAACCCAGCTGCTATCTTGATCTGGAACTTCCCGTCTTCAGAACTGTGAGAAAACAGATTATTGTTCTCGTCAGCCACCCAGCCTGGGCTTCTTTGTTACTGAAACACTGAACAGATACATACAAGCCTTGAAGCAAAGTGAAGTGAAATGAAGTGAAGTGGCTCAGTCGTGTCCGACTCTTTGTGACCTCATGGACTCCTCAGCCCATGGGATTTTCCAGGCAAGAATACTGGAGTGGGTTGCCTTTTCCTTCTCCAGGGGAATTTCCCGACCCAGGGATCGAACCCGGGTCTCCCACATTGTAGGCAAACACTTTACCATCTGAGCCACAAGGGAAGCCCACATATAAGGCTTACCTGGAAGCAACATATTGACCAATCAGGAATTAGACGGGTGGGTCAGTCGTGACGTGTTTGCACAAAGGGCAGGGAGATTGAGCTCTTCAGCCACACACACATGGATAAATCACACTCCTGTGTGTTTCCACTGATGCCAGGTACAGGAGGGGACCCTTAGTGATGGTGACAGAGTCAGAATAGAAAAGTCATCCACTCGGAAAGAGTGGCCACAGGGTACACCAGGGAGCTTCTGAGAGCTCAAAGCTCTGTTTGTTCCAAGAGTGCTGACTCAGGGGCTCAGTCACCCTAACCATTGAGCTCAGTCATTCTAAGAGGCGGGGGTGTCTGTAAGAATCCCTGGGCCGGGTCCCCTCATTGAGGTTGGGTTCCATCCCTGAGGCAGGTGGTCAGTGACCCCCTCCCTCTCTCTCCACCCACATCCCCCTCCCAGTGCCTCGGTGTCCCCATAAGCTCCATGAGTTACCATCAAGATGATAAAAGGTGACTTTTCCTCAGCCTCCTTTCCAGCCTCAAAACCGCCAACTTCTCGGAATTAAAGCCACAAGGATAGACTTCCCTGGTGGCATGGTTGAGAGTCTGCCTGCCAATGCAGGGGACATGGATTTGATCCCTGGTCCAGGAAGATCCCACATGCTGTGGGGCAACTAAGGCTGGGTACTGCAACTGCTGAGCCTCTGCTCAACAACAAGGGAAGCCACAGCAATGAGAAGCCCGCACGCCACAACCAGAGAAAGCCTGCAGGCAGCAATGAAGAGGCCAAAACCTTTTTTTAATAAATAAATTTAAAACACACACACAAATAAGGACAGGGCGCAGCAGCAAGGCCTTTTGGTGGAATTGCAGAAGCAGACGGAGCAGGCTGTCCTCCAAACCAGACCCATCCCAGACCTGCCAGGGATGCAGCCCACTCCGAGATGCGTGCACATGCTCTTGATGACAGGTATGCTGATATATATCACCTCTCCCCGCTTTGAAGATGAAGAAACAGGTTGGGAGATTGAGCCCAGCCCAGGATCCTGTGTTTTGTGATCTGCCAAGGCCACCTCCATCCTGATCCTTCCAAGCCACTGACACCATTCAGCTCAGGTTCAAGTGTCTGGGAACCTTTGCTTTAATTACACCTCAGGGCTGGGGTCTCAGTGGGGACTAGAAAGAAGGCAGAGCAGGGTGTGCCTGGATGTCCAGAAGGCAGTGTAGACAGGCCACGTGGTGACCAGAGAAATCAGATCTGTCTCGAGAAGTACGCTGTTCAGAGGCTTGGGGACTCACTCTCAGACTTCCTGAGGACTCCTCTTTTAAAACACGCCCTCTGCCTCCTTCCTATGCATCTTTCAAGTGAAAACAAAAAATTAATAAGCAAAGCACTTCCTCAGATCAGCTTCTAACAGCAATTCTGCGCTGCTGGTGGAGTCAATCATTTGTATTCCTTTTTTTTTCTTAATGTTTATCTCTTTATTTCCTTGGCCTTGTCAGTCTTAGCTGCAGTGTGCAGGCTCAGCAGTTGAGAGGCTTGGCTTAGTTGCTGTAAGGCATACGAGATTTGAGTTCTCTGACTGGGGATTGAACCCACCTCTGCATTGCAAAGGTGGATTCTTAACCCCCTGGCCACTGGGGAAGTCCCTTTATTCCTGCTGTAAACATGACTAAGGGGAGCTGCCCCAGTGACTATTCATAGCACAACCAAAACTGGGACACAGCTATTCTGACCCTGAGCTGCTGATGGGCTGGCAAGTGTTAACAACGGTTTTTACAAAACAATTGCCCTCCTCTGAAGCACTTGTCAATATCCACAGTGTAAATACTCCAACCATGGCCAGGTTCAGGCCGCCAACTTGATACCAACTGTTTCACAAAATTCCTAAAAATTTAACATGTGAGCCATTTGGGAAGGCCCTGCTGCCCCTAAGTCTTTTTAATGCTGGTTTATTTTCCACCCATCCTGTCTGCTACAATGAAATGTTAATCAAATCCTTTTATTTAGTGCAAAACTTCTTGTTTTCATTTTGAATAGTACTTTGGTGATTGAAATAAAATGATGAGTTGAGTCTATGCCAATTCTTAACATTTTAGCCAGAAAAAAAATGAAAAAAATAAATAAATAAAACAAAACAAGATAATTCAGAGCAAAGGAGAGTTTCCAGTGTTGTCCCATGTTTATAATGGTGGTGTCAGTGTGAAACCTGACCCAGACAGGCTGAGCGGGGCCTCCCATCCAGACATTCTGAATCTCAGTAACTCTAAGGAACCTCTGAGGGTATGGAGACTTTCAAGGTGACCCTGGTCTTACAAAGTCCCATAAGCTGGAAAGGAAGCCAGGATTCCTATCACTCAGGGTTGCTATGGGCTGTTGAGCAGGTTGCACACTGTCTAAGGCACTAGTTAAGCAGACAGAGGAAGGGCTACTTCTTTCTAATCCCCACCAACCATTGTTTGCTAGCTAACCCTCATTTTGGTGTGGCTGAGTCAGCCCCAAAGGGGTATGTTTTTCTAATTTGCACAAAGGCGCTATAGAAATGACCACTAGCCCTGTAGTCACCTTCTCCACTCTAATTTGTGGTAGGACATGGTGGTGAATCAGGCTGGACACAAGAGGGGATGAATTCTTACCTAAACACCTAAAGCTTCCTGTTAGGGTTTGACCTCACTGCTAAAGCATCATCTGAGGAGGTTGGGACAGATACACAGGTTTGAAGTATCTGATTTTGCTCTCAACTAAAGAATCAGAATCCTTCCTGCCTTTCAGAATTCCCCTAGGTACCAAGGCTTCCCCTGAGAAGTCCTCAGTTTGTCAGCGGTCCCCCATCCTCATGGATAAGGCCAGGTGGGCCGGCAAAGCAGTATCTTAGGAGACGTGCCAGTTCCTGCCATCTACCGCAGAACCAACACAAAGGGTGGTGCGGGCCAGCTGGCCCCAGGTGGAGTAAGTACCACATTCGCTAGGAACACAGGCTCTGAAGGCAGACGCCTGCCCCCACCACCCCAGTCGTGGGAGGCCAGGAACACCTCTCACCTCCGAATGTCTCCATTGGGCTTCCCTGGCAGCTCCGTAGTAAAGAATCCACCTGCCAGCGCAGGAGACATGCGTTTGATCCCTGGTTGGGAAGATCCCCTGGAAGAGGAGATGACAAACCACTCCAGTATTCTTGCCTAGGCAATCCAATGGACAGAAGAGCCTGGCGGGCTACAGTCTATGGAGTCGCAAAAAAGTTGGACACAACTTAGGGACTAAACTGCAACAACAAATACTTCAATTTCTTGTCTTTAATTCTGAGATGCATCGGCTTCTGTTCTCCAAAGGTGAACACACAGTATTTCTCACCCCATGAGCTTTCCTGAGTGTGATTCTGCCATTTGCCCATTAAGACACAGGGCCTAATTCTTCTGCTCTTGGATCTGAGCTGGCCATGATGATTCTCTTCTAATCAAAGGAATAGGATAGAAGGGACACTGCCTGAAACCAAGGCCAGGTCGGGGGCCACACCCACCTGGAACCTCAGCTCTCTAAGAGTCTGTCCAGGAACCAACGTCTTGGTCTGTGGCTGCCATGATGTAGGAAGCCCAAGGCACACGAGGAGACCACATGGAGGTTCCACAGAAAAAACCAGGGGCCTCGGCCTCTGAGTCGCTGCAGTCCAGGGGCTGGACAAACAGGTGAGAAAGCCTCCGCTGTTTCCCACTTTTGGCTGTTCAGGTCTCCCCAATCTTTAAGGCTCCCCAGTTGATTCCCCAGACATACGGGCAAAGAAAAGCCATCCTCTTGTGTCTCATCTGACTTCCTAGCCCACAGAATCCCTGAGTCTTGAAACAGGTGCTGTCTTACACCAGTACACAGGAAGTGGTTTATTATGCAGAAGTAGATAATTGGATCAGTGAATAACACTAATACTGATGTCATGGGAATTGTAGTGGATTAAATAGGATTGAATAGAGTCCCCCCAAAAGATAAGCCTGAATTATAACCCCTGGTACCTGTGAACAGGACCTGACTTGGAAATTCAATCTCTGCAGATGTAATTAGTTAAGGGTCACTGTGAAGTTACAGGGTGGGCCCTATATCCAGTGATGAATGTCCTTATCAGAGAAAGAAGAGGAATATCTGAGGCACAGAGAGGAGAGGCATGTGAAGACAGAGACAGAGTCTGAAGAGACAAGTCCAGGGATGCCCAGGATCAGGCAGCCACCAGGGCCAGGAAGAGGCCTGGACTAGACTTCCGCTCAGTCTCCAGTTTGCTACATGGTAGAAATCAACACTACATAGTAAAGCAACTGTAGTGTAGTTGCTATAAGCAAGCTCTGGGAGTTGGTGATGGATAGGGAAGCCTGGCATGCTGTAGTCCATGGGGTCACAAAGAGTCAGACATGACTGACTGAACAGAACTGAACTATACCGTATTATATATGTGCCTGCATGCTAAGTTGCTTCAGTTGTGTCCGACTCTGTGCAGCCCTATGGACTTTAGCCTGCCGGGCTCCTCCATCCATGGGATTTTCCAGGCAAGAATACTGGAGTGGGTTGCCATGCCCTCCTCCGGGGGGATCTTCCTGACCCAGGGATTGAACCTGCATCTCTTATGTCTCCTGCATTGGTAGGTGAGTTCTTTATATATTTTTATATATATATATATTTATATCTTCATATATTTATATATATATATATATATGAAGTTGATCAGTTGTGTCCAACTCTTTGCGACCCCATGGACTTCTTAGGTTGCAGTGGTAAAGGATCTGTCTGCCAAGGAAAGAAATGGAGGTTCTATCCCTGGGTTGGGAAGATTCCCTGGAGAAGGAAATGGCAAACCACTCCAGTATTCTTGCCTGGAAAATCCCACGGACAGCAGAGTCTGGCGAGCTACAGTCCATGGGGACACAAAGAGTCAGACACGACTGAGTGAGTAACACTTTCACACTTTCACTTTCTCCATTCCTGGGCCTGATGCCGGGAGAACAGACCCTCCCCTCTTCCCTGGTGCTTGGCTCTCACCCTCTCTCCCACCCAGCAGAGCCTCACACCTGCTCTGTCCATCTTGGCTGCCCCAAAGCTCCCCTGGCTCCAGCCTGTGCTTCATGGGAACAATCTAACAGGCTCTGCAAGAATTTTCTAACCCCCTAAATTGCGGGTGGCAATAGTGAGAAGGGAGGGCAACAGTCCCTGTCCCTGGTGGCTGCCCCTTGAGATCTCTGCCTGACTGGCTACACCCGTGAGGCTGCTACTTCCCTTCCTGCCCGCCCCAGGGTCCACACGTCCACGCCTGGCCACCTCTGCTCTCTGCCCGCCTCCTGAACTGGACCCAAGGGAGCTTGAGACAGAGTGCTGTGCCACAGTCACTGCTGGGTGACCCAGGGAGTCACCTCTCTGTTCCCTAGAGACCTTGGCAGTACTTCTAAGCACCTGCGGGGGCAGCGATAGCACCAGGAAGGCGGTGAGGCTGAGCAAACCTCCCCAGCTTGTTTGTTTGCAAACAGATGCTTATCTGAGCCCAGCGCTCGCTCCCTCCCTTCAGCTCTGCCAGTAAATCTGGACAGGTCCCAACGAAGGCCAGTTGGAACCACCACACCCATGGGCAGTGGCCCTGGAGCTTTGGTGGGGTGGGGTTGGAGTGGGCAGTCAGGATTGCTGAGTTGGAGGATACAGTCTGAGCAGCCTCCCCTGGGGTGCTAGGAAGTCTAAGGGAACAGGTCCAAGGGAGCTCTGAGCCAGGAGCACCCTCCAACTTCTGCCCAAAACCTCTCTGGATGAGGATGGGTGGGTTTTCCCCACAGTGTGCACCTGGAGCATGAGGAAGGGCCGGGAACCGGGTCCTCTTACCCTGGTGCTGTGTTACAGACAGGGAACAACTCTGTCATCTCCAGCCCTTACCACTGTTATCATCACTTCTCACCAGCACTCACCAAGCCCCAGACACTCCACCCACTCAGGCTCACGTGGTCCCATATACCCTTCACACAAATCCTTGAGTTGGGGACTGTTCTTATTTATGTCCATTTTACAGATGAGAAGGTTGCGACTCAGCAAGATGGATCGAGCAGCTCCTAAGCAGTGAGATCAGAATTTGACCCGGTCTGACCTCAGTGCTCCTGCCCACAGGACAGAGTAATCCCTAGATTTTATCTGGAAGGATAAGCAGGCCAAAGTATAAAAAGAACCAGGAGAAAAATATCACAGGAGGTGGCTAGGGCTCTGGGAAATTAAACCTATTTTAGCACTGGGAGGCTTACACCACAGACCGAGGTGCTATATTAGTTTCCTGGGGTTGGCAAAGCAAATTACAACTGCAGGGGCTTCCAAAAACAGGCGTTTACTCTCTCACAGCCTTGGAGCCTGAAATCAAGGTGTCAGCAGAAGCTCGCTCCCTCCAGAGGCTCCGGGGGTGGAGACTGCCTGCCTCTCCCAGGTGCCGGTGGCCTCAGGCTCCTGGGCTTATGGCCACATCACCCCATCTCTGGCTTGGTTTTCACACGGCCTCATCTCTGGATCTTTCTGTGTCCTAATCGCTGTCTCCTTTTTCTTATAAAGACACACGTCATTGGATTTATCCAAGTGATCTCATCTCAAGATCCTTAACTCATGACATCTGCAGAGACTATTTCCAAATAAGATCACCTTGGCAGATGCTAGGTGCACATGAATTTGCGGGGGTGGGGGCGGGGTGGGGAGGAGGGTGCTATTCAACCCAGTACCAGAATACTGACTTCCTATAGTCCTAGGGCAAGGAGGAAAGGTTGACATTTCTGGAAATATATGGCCACATAACCGACTTTTATCTCTCTCCTTAATTTTAATTTTTTTATTTTAAAAAAATTTTTATATTAAAAAAAATTTTTTTGTGGGACTGTGCTGGGTCTTAGTTGCTGCACATGGGTTCTTCATTGTGTTGCACGGGCTCCCTAGTTGCGGTGTGCGGGCTTAGTTGCCCAGCAGCCTGTGGGATCTTAATTCCCCAGCCCAGGACCGAGCCCATGTCCCTTGCATTGGAAGGTGGATTCTTAACTGGACCACCAAGGAAGTCCCTCTCCTTGATTTTTAACACCCCCAAACCCTTTTGATGTGGATATCCTCAATCTCATTCCTATAAAGTCCAGCATGGAAGGTAATGAGATTTTCATCTATGTATTTCTTTAAAAATAGACTTTAAGTTGTTTCAGGCTGTGGCATCTGAGCTACATTCATCTGAAGCTTTGTTGATGGAAAAGACAGCAAGACAGAGAGCAGAGGAAATGAAGCAGGGACCACCCCACCCCACTTCACCCCCAGCTTTTCCCAGAAAATAATCATGGCCCTAATAAGTGCCTTCTGAATCCACAGCCAGATTCAAAGGGAGGACTTTGAAGTTTGAGGATGGACATTAGCAGGTTGTCCTAGAGGACCGGCAGGTAATGCATTCATTGCTGTTGTTGTTCAGTTGCTAAATGTGTCCAACTCTTTTGCAACCTCATGGACCATAGCTCACCAGGCTTCTCTGTCCATTGGATTTCCCAGGCAAGAATGCTGGAATGAGTTGCCATTTCCTTCTCCAAGGGATTGTCCCAACCCAGGAATCGAACTGATGTCTCCTGCATTGGCAGGCAGATTCTTTACTGCTGAGCCACCAGGGAAGCCCTGATGTATTCATAGACTAATATTAAAGAAAATATAAGTGATATCATATGATACTTGCCTTTCTCTGTCTGACTTACTTCACTTAGTATGATAATCTCTAGATCCAATATATGTTGCTGCCAATGGCAGTATTCCATCCTTTTTAATGACTGAGTAGTATTCCATTACATATATGTACCACATCTTCTTTATCCATTCAGCTGTCAATGGACATGTTGGCTGCTTCCATGCCTTGGCTATTGTAAATAGCACTGCTATGAACACTGGGTACATGTATCTTTTCAGATTAGGATATTCCCTGGATATATGCCCAGGTGTGGGATTGCTACATCATATGGTAGCTCTAGTTTGAGTTTTCTAAGGAAACTCCATACTGTTTTCCAATTTATATTTCTACCAACATTGCAGGAGGAGTCCTTTTTCTCCACACTCTCTGCAGTATTTATTGTTTGTAGACTTTTTGAAACACAAATGAACTTATTTACTAAATAGAAACAGACTCACAAGACTTCAGAAACAAACTTATGGTTACTGAAGGAGAAAGGTGGGGTGAGGGATAAATTAGGAGTTTAGGATTAACAGATACACACTACACTGGCTAGAAGAATAAACAGGACCTACTCTATAGCACATAAATCTCTATTCAAAATTCCATAATAACCTAAATGGGAAAATAATCTGAAAAAAGAGTGGGTTTACATATATGTATAACTGAATCACTTTGCTGTACCCCTGAAACTAACACAACATTGTAAATCAACTATAATGCAATATAAAAAATTAAATTAAAAAATAACATTGTGGATTTAGTTAGTGTTCTTTGAGACAGTTCCATCCAAAAGAAACCTGGTAAGACAGTTTGCCTTCCTGTCCTCATTCTGTATTTTTAATGAGATTCAGTTGGGATAGAGAGTTTTTCCCTGAAAACTGACCCTTTGTCCTTCAAATCAGTACATACTGACCAGATGCATCTTGTGCCCTGATCAAAAGCCATCAGTGGGTCTCGGCAGGTGGATGGGGGAAGGGCATTCAGGTGAAGTCAGGCAGGTGGGGATACCAAGAAGATGAAGACGGTACTCTGAAACAATTAGTGGGAGAACAGAGGACCAAATGCTGTAGTAACAGAAAAGCAGTTATGCAGCAAAATCTCCTACAGAGTACTTTTGACAGAAACTCAAGGAGCCTCCTTTTCACTTATCCAGGCAGACCTCGGAGATATTGCGAAGTTGGTTTCAGACCCTGCTCAAAAAAGCAAATGCCACAATAAAGCAAATCATAAATATTCTGATTTCCCAGTGCATATAAATATTATGTTTACACTAAATTGTAGTCTGAAAATGCACAATAGCATTATGTCTAAAAAAACATGTACAAGGACTTCCCTGGTGGTCCAGTAGTGAAGATTTGTCTTCTAATGCAGGTTCAATCCCCGGTCAGGGAGCTAAGATCTCACATGCCTAGCGGTCAAAAAAACAAAACATAAAACAGAAGCAATATTGTAACAAATTCAATGAAGACTGTAAAAATGGCCCACATCAAAAAAAAAATTTTAATTTAAAATATACACATCTTAATTTAAAACTCTCTTATTGCTTAAAAAAATGCTAACCATCATCTGAGGCTTCAATAGTCATAATCTTTTTGCAATAATCACATCAAAGATCACTGATCACAGGTCATCATAACACACATATAATATTAATGGAAAAGTTTGAAATATGAGAATTATGTGACACAAAGTGACGGAGAATACAATGGCAACCCACTCCAGTGTTCTTGCCTGGAGAATCCCAGGGACGGCGGAACCTGGTGGGCTGCCGTCTATGGGATGGCACAGAGTCCCACGACTGAAGCAATTTAGCAGCAGCAGCAGACATGAAGTGAACAGATGTTTTTTGAAAAATGGCAAACATAGACTTGTGGCAGAGTTGCCACAGAACTTCTGTTTATAAAAATGCAAAATCTGGGAAGTGCAGTGAAATGAGATCTGCCTGAATGTAGACTTGTTGAATTTCAAAAATAATTTATGTGGCCCATGTCTGAATCATATGCAGATATGAGAGCTGGACCATAAGGAAGACTGAGAGCCGAAGAACTGATGCTTTCAAACTGTGGTGCTGGAGAAGACTCCTGAGAGACCCTTGGACTGCAAGATCAAACCAGTCAATCCTAAAGGAAATCAACCCTGAATATTCTTTGGAAGGACTGATGCTCAAGTTGAAGCTACAATACTTAGGACACCTGATGTGGAGAGCTGACTCTGGAAAAGTCCCTAACATTGGGAAAGATTGAAGGCAGGAGAAGGGGACGATAGAGGATGAGATGGTTGGATGGCATCACCGACTCGATGGACATGAGTTTGAGCAAACTCCAGGGGATAGTGAAGGACAGGGTAGCCTGGTGTCCCAAAGAGTCAGACATGACTGAGCAACTGAACAGCAACAACAAATGTCCGACTCATATTATTTCAGCTGTGGAAATTTGAGAACAGCCAGAAGCCAAATCATCTGATACAATAATGAGTTAATACAAAAAGACAGAAATCATTTCCTTTAACTTACAAATATGGAAATGTGCATTTACTTGCCAACAGTTTGATGCAGGAATGAGTTCCCTTCTTGGGAGCACGTCTCCTGACAGGTCTTCCACTTCTAAATTACAAAACCCTGTCCAAAAGGCATTCATGTGATTTCACGTGTCTGTAATGGGCCATGAGATCACAAAGGCATCTCAGGAACAATCCAAGCCCAGGATTCTTTTATGCATCCTGTGATTTATTGCTCATATATTTAAGTTGTCTGGTCCACATTGACTTTGAAGGTCATTTTTTGGGCAACCTGCTTTGATTAAATTTTCCCAAAGCATGCCAAGTATTTTTCACAGAAACAATTTTGCATTCATATTTCCCTGGTTGAGATTCTATTTTATTAAATCATGTACTGACAGTAACAGATGCAGCTGGCCTAAACACACCTAGGAACATACACAACCAGCTTTCAGCAGTTCGGAGAAGACGGTGTGTCACATGCACTGGCATTCAGGATCCTCCAGATAGGATCAGAGCCTTTCTTTTCTTTTCTTTTATACTTTTATTTATTTACTGGCTGTGCTGGCTGGGTCTTGTTGCTGACCAGGCACTTCTCTAGTTGTGATGAGCAGGAAATACTCTTCTTGGCAATGTATGGGCTTCTTATTGTGGTGGCTTCTCTTGTTGCCGAGCACATGCTCCAGTAATTGTGGTTCCCGGGCTCTTGAGCACAGGCTCGGTAGTTGTGGCACATGGACTTAATTGCTCTGTGGCATGTGGGATCTTCCTGGGCTAGGGATCGAACCCGTGTCTCCTGCATTGGCAGGTGGATTCTTTACCACTGAGCCACCAGGGAAGCCCAGGGTCAGTATCTTTCAAGGAGGGAAACAGGAGCATCCTTCAAGTCAGAAGATCCTCTGGGTGAACTCAGCACCTCTCCTCCCTCTGCCCTTCTAAGAAGTGGATGGAGATGCTTGGCCGGGGAAAATCTAAAGCAGTTTCCCATCTGCAAAAGGAGGCTGGTGATAGCACCTCTTACCTTTCAGAATGCTCCTGAGGATGGGATGGGAGCAGATGCAATCTCAAGAGTCCAGCTGGTCACCCAGTAAGCGCTCACTGTAAGAGCGCTTACTTTATAAGTCAGCGCGGTTAGAGAGTTAATCATGGACTTTAGGGTATAGTACTTTCTGTCTAAATTTCCTGATTGCTCAATTTTGAATAAAATTTCTCCAACCCATCTTTTCTCACTGTGTGTACCTGTGTAAGTGTACTTGTGTTTATCCACTGCACCTCACATCTCTCTACACACCCGTGAATTATAGTCGTAGCTCTTCGTACACACAGAGACTGCAGTCAATTTTAATAAGAAATCATAAACTAGCAGTCCTTAGGTCAAATCTGGCCCACAGATGTATTCTGTTTTCTTATATGATATTATATTTCTTTTTCTTTTTTTGGTCACACCGTGCAGCATGTGGGATCTTAGTTCCCAGACCAGGGATCAAGACTGCACTCCTTGCAGTGAAAGCTCAATGTCTTAATCACTGGGCCACCAGGGAAGTCCCATACATTTCTTTTTTGTTGTTATTTAGTCAACAATATTTAGAATTTAGGAGAACCTGCATTTTTAAAAAAATATAGATTTCCAACTTTGGTTGAAAAGTTGGAATTTCTGACACACTTTCACCAACAGCCACTTTCAGGCAAGGTTAAGTAGCAGTCTCCCTCTCAGATGAGACACAAAGTCTCCAATTTGCTCCAGTCCCCACTACTCCCTATTGTAACACATGAGGTTCTCTTAAATTGTATACCCACCTGATTCCAATAGACACACCTAATACTTTCCAACTTTTTCAAGGTTTAAGCTGCTTTGCTCTAGGTAAGTATGGTTTCCCAGCCCTCTTCTTCACAAAGCTCCACTCCCAAGCTTATCACCTCGATCCTCATAAAGAGAAAACACTGAGGGTGATAGCTGGCCCCCTCTGCAGGCCATGCCTGGCACTCTTACCTCAAAACTGTTCAGCAGTGGTAAGTTTGGGCAAAAACTGTTCTGATGAGCAAGTGGAAAGGGTGGATTCAAGGAGTGTATTGAAGTTCCCTGGCGATCCAGTGGTTGTTAGGACTGAGCACTTTCACTGCCTTGGCCCTGAATTCAATCCCTGGTCCAGAACTAAGATCCCACAAGCCACGTGGCCCAGCCTGCACCTCTTCTCCCCCCGACATACAAAATAAACAGAGAATATTACTAAAATCAGTGAGAATATTGATGACGTCATTAGCAAAGGCTCTGCTTACAGAAGATGTGTCTGTTGCATCAAAGTCTCATGATCACCGCTGTCCCCCACCCTTTCAATTTAGAAACTGGGTGAGTTGGAGAACCCTGCAACATTTCTGGGTGATGACTGCAGCTCACCCACCACCCTCCAGCCCTCTTTTGCAGCTGCAGAGAAGGAAGCAGCAGAGAAGACTTCTTCTCTGTCTCCTTAGTGAAGACCTGAGCTGCAAGGATGAGTTTTCCTCTGAATTACAGTAAAAGTCACCACACTCTGCAGACAGCAGGAGGCCAGGTGGACACTGCCTCCCTATCCTGTTGCCTGGTCCTGTGCAGGTCACCAGGTGGCTTCTGATTCTCACCCAAAGCCCAAGGAGTGACACATCACCGAAAAAGAGGAACCAGAGTGTCTGACTCTCAGCCAGGGTGCTCTCGATATGGTCCCCCATCTCTAGCTTGCTCCTTTGCACTGAGCATCTCCGAGGTCATTAATGTGATGCTACCATCCCACACTTGGAATGCCTGCACTTTCCACTGCTGGCATTCTTGGGAGCACAACAGGCCAGATTGACAAGAGAGAGTCCAGTCCTCATACTCAGCATTTACTGAGCTCTGCTCTGTCTTGGGTCCTGTCATAGAATTGCCAGGTAAAATACACGACATCTGGTTAGATTTGAATTTCAGATAAACAATGGAGAAACATTTAGCATAAAGTGTTAGTCCCTTAGTCCTGTCTGACTCTTTGTGACACCATGGCCTGTAGCCCACCAGGCTCCTCTGTCCATGAAATTGTCCAGGTAAGAATACTGGAGCGGATTGCCCTTCCTTTCTCCAGGGGATCTTCCTGACCCTGGGAACAAACCTGGGTCTCTTGCATTGCAGGCGGATCCTTTACTGTCTGACCCAACCATTTAGCAAAGTGTGTCCCAAATATTGTACCAGACATAAAAATACGCTAAAGTATTATTCCTTGTTTATCTGAAATTTGTATTTAACTGGAGCTCCTGCATTTTATTTGCTGTCTAAGGTGAACCTGCTTAGCTGTGAGAGCCCAGTGCCTGGAGGAATGGCTCTGGAGCCAGACTGCCTGGGTTTGGTTCCTGCCTCGGCCACTTACAAGCTGTGTGACCTTGGGTGTGTTACCTAACCCTTATGTACCTCAATTGCCTCACTGTCCTCGATTGAAGATAAGAATGGTACCTGCCCCATGGAAGAGTTGGAAGGGTGAAGTTATTGTTGAAGCATGTCTAAGGGTGTCCCATCCAGGTCAGCCCTGGATCAGCATTAGTCATCACTACCCAGAAGCGCTGTGACAATAGCCATGAACAAAGGCCCTGCTTCCTCTCCATCCTCATCTTCAGCACTCAGCTTTCTCTACTTCAGCTGCCCTGAGCTGAGCCGCCTTCTTCTCTTTTTTTCTAAATTTATTGATTTATTTTTGGCTGCTCTGGGTCTTTGTTGGTGCATGCGGGCTTTCTCTAGTTGTGGCGAGTAGGGGCTCCTCTTCGCTGCAGTGCACAGGCTTCTCACTGTGGTGGCTTCTCTTGTTGCGGGCATGGGCTATAGGTGCTCGGGCTTCAGTAGTTACAGCACATGGCTCAGTAGTTGAGGCTCATGGGTTTAGGTGCCCTGAGGCATGTGGAACCTTCCCAGACCAGGTTTCCAACCCCTGTCCCCTGTCCCCTGCATTGGCAGGCAGGTTCTCAAGCACTGGACCACCAGGGAAGTCCTGCCTTCCTTTCTGCATCAGAACATTTCCCATCCTATTCCTTCTGTCTCAATGGTTCTCTCTCCTCCTTCCCTGGTCAGTCCCTCTATCCCTCACGTGCATCTGTGCATGCCTGCATGCTCAGTCATGTCCAGCTTTTTGCAATCCCATGGACTGCAGCCCACCAGACTTCTCTGTCCATAGGATTTTCCAGGCAAGAATACTGGAGTGGTTGCCACTTTCTCCTCCAGGATACCTTCCTGACTCAGGCATCCAACCCTGTGTCTCCTGCATTGGCAAGCGGATTCTTTACCACTGAGGACCTGGGAAGCCACCATCCCTCATGCCAGAGACTAAAAGTCACTTCATTCATTCATTCATTCAGAAAAGATTTATTGAGCACCTACAATGTGTTAGTCTCTGTTTCAGATCAGGGGTCAGCACCTTATAGCCCAAGGAACAATCCAACTGACATGTTTCCATGACCCTCCAGCCAAGATTATTTTTCCATTTTTGAATAGTTGGGAAAAAAGTCAAAAGAAGAGAAATACTACATGATGCATGAAAATGACATGAAATTCAAATTTCAGTGTCTATAAGCAAAGTTCTAGGGACTTCCTAGGTGGTCCAGTGGTTAAGAATCTGCCTTCCAGTGCAGGGGATGAGGGTTCAATCCCCGGTCAGGAAACTGGGATCCCACATGCTGAAGGACTTCTGAGCTCACACGCTCTGGAGCCCGAAGCAATGAAAGATCCCACTGTTGCAACTAAGACCTGATGCGGCCAAATAAATAAATACATACTTTTAAAATGAAGTCTTTTAGCTTAGCACATGGCCAAGCTCCTTTACTCACACACCATCAGTGGGTGCTTTTGAACTACCCCACATAGACCAGATGGAGAAAGAATGGTAACCCACTCCAAAATTCTTGCCTGGGAAACCCCATGGACAGAGGAGCCTGGGGGTATACAGTCCACGGGGTCTCAAGAGTCGAACACGATTTGGCAACTAAACCACCACCACCACCCATAGAACAGAGTAGCTACAGCAGAGACTGCATTGTGGTCTGCATTGTCAAAAATATTTATTATCTTAACCCCAACAGAGCACAATTGCCCAGCCCTGAACTAAACGCTGGAAAGACAGCAATGAGCACAAATGAAAACAAAAATCCCAGACAAAACTCTCTGCCTTCACAGAAGCACTGGTTGAGTGGGGCAAATTGTCAACAGAGATATAAGAAAAGAGCATCAGTCTTTAGTGAGGAGGGCTTGGCAGGGAGCAGATGGGAATGATGCATGGGAAGTTGTCATTTTCAACATGGCGGTTGGAGAAAGAGAGACATCAGTACAGACCCACCAAGGGTGAGGGGAATCTTAAGTAGGTCTCAGACAAGAGAGTCCATCAAAATGGAAGAGAAATGCAGAGCCCTGTGGAGGGAGCATGCCCTGCCTCTTGGAGGAGTGGAGGCTGCTGTGTCAGGAGGGGAATGGAGGGATGGGGAGTAGACAAGGGCTCAAAGCAAGAGGCAAGGGCCTCAGGACTGAGGTCCAGAGCCTGTGAACACTGTCAGGATTTGAACTTCTTTCTGAGATTAATTGAGGATTTTTTAAAACAATAATTTATTGAGGTTAGATTCACATAATGTGAAATTAACCACTTTTAAAGGAAACATTTCATTGGTATTTAGTCTATTCACAATGCCGTGCAACCACCACTTTAGTTCCAAAGCATTACCATCATCTTCAAAGGAAACTGCACACATTAAACAGCTCCTTCGCATGCCTCCTCCTCCAGCTGCCAGCCACTGTCAACCTGCTGTCTGTCTCCAGGGATTCACCTATTCTGGATATTTCATACAAATGGTATCATATAATATGTAACTGTCTGTGACTGGCTGCTTTCTTTAGCATCATGTTTTTGAGGTTCATCCATGTTGTCAAGGAAGTCCCTTGTTCCTTTTCATGGCTGAATAATATTCCACCATGGGAATAAATGGAATTTGCTTATTCGTTCACCTGTTTATGGATGCAGGCAATTTGCATCCTTTAGCTACTATGAACATTGCTGCTCTGAACACGTGTGCACGTGTTTGAGCATGGAAAGGTTTTGAGTGGAGAAGTGGCATTTTCTAATTTGCATTATAGTGGGAGCGCTGTGGCTACTGGAGAGAAACTGAGAGAGGAACCAGGGTACCTGGTTAGGACATGGGCAAACTCTGGGGAAAGGCCCCGAGGCTAGACCAGTGGTGGCAGAAGGTAAGTGTGGCAGAAGGTGGGTGTAATCTGAAAATCTGCTGATGGATTCCACCAGTGCATAACAGGGAGTGAGGTAGAGGATGCTGGGGCTTGGAGGCCAAGCTAAGGGAAGGACCAGGTCATTGGTTCTAGGATGGGGATGGAGAGAGGGGAAAGGAGAAGATGATGAGTTTTGAGGGGCATGTAAAGTTTGAGAGGCATATTAGGCATCTCAGTAAGGATATCAAGGGGGCAGCTGCACAAATAAGTCTGAGAGGTAAATTTGGGGTCATCAGCAAATAAATCTGGAAAAAATCAACCTGGGGCAGAGTATATCCTCTCCGGAGTGCACAGACCAAGTCAAGACCCCAAGATTGCCTCTGTACTTCTCCTTTGGGTGCAGACTCTGGTTTTTAACTAAGTGTTTCAGAGCATGGGCTGTGGACCTCGATGGCAAGGTTTCAGTTCCAATGTGGCAACTTGAAAGCTTTGTGGTCCTTGAAAAATGACTCACCCTCTCTGTTGCCTCTATCTTCATCTGCAAAATGGGAGTTACAGTGGGACCTGCCTCATGAGATTATTCTGAGGATTCAGTGAGCACACAAGTGTAAAGCACTGTGAGCAATATTTGACACCTAGTAAATACAATGTAAAGATGTTATCAATCATGAATATTCTTTAATGTGACTCTGAGCTCCATGAGCCCAAAGACCAGTATCTTCTTCTTTTTCATTGATGCATCTCCATGGCCTAGCACCAGGTCTGACACATGCGACCTTGGGATGATGCTTAAATGGCTTCAGAAGAACAGACAGATGGCTGCCCCTTCCCCCTGGAGGAATGAAGGGTGTGGAGAGAAGCTCTACCAGAGCCAGGCCTACAAGGCCAGGTGCAGTCCCTGAGGGAAGCCTGGCAGAAGCAGCAGTGTTGTCAGAGGACAGAGAGGAGGGGTGGGTGCAGCTAGGTGTCACCAGTTAGAAATCAAGCCATGAAGCATCCTATATATCAAAATGCAAGGACTGTACTTTATAAGGGGCAGGGAGCCATGGAAAATGTTTATGAGGGGTTGGACATCTTGAAGATTGAGAGGGGTAGGGGGGCCAATCAATTTGGGGAACTCCTGGTACATTAAAAAAAAAAAGCAAACAAATGCTCAGTGTTGCAAAAACCTGAGGTGTATTGACATGTCAGCCCTGCCAGGGTGTGACTCTCTTATGCACCTAAGAGGCTGAAGGACAGATGGGTTGAGTGACCCAGCAGTGGTGTAAAATCACTTTAGACTCTAAACCAGGGCTTCTTATCTGATCCAGGAACATCAAAATGATCTGTAAACATTTCCTCAATTCTCTCAAGTGTATAATACAACTGGTACTCTTGGAGATGCCTAGGGTAAGTTAATTATTTACGTATAGCAGAGGCTGGGGCCAGGGCTTACTTCTCTTAGAATCCTAGTTAAGAAGGAAAGAATGGGACTTTATTGGCAGTCCAGTGGTTAAGACTCTGCACTCCCACTGAAGGGGTTGCAGGTTTAATCTCTGGTTGGGGAATATGCCATGTGGCTTAGCAAAAATTTTTAAAAAAAGAATTAAAGTGATAAAAAGAGGATGGAATAAAAAGTTGGAATAGAATAGCCAGTATCAGAGTCCATGACACATTAATAGAACAGATTTTAGGAAATAGAACAGGATTGGATAAAATAAATTAGAATAAGATCAATAGGACAGAAAAGAATTGATCAGAAAATATGTAGTGCATAGTACTTGCCAAGTGTAACAGCTGATGAGGTGTCTGTTTCATCTGAGGCATGTGGGCCATGATATAAGATGAATTCCTTTCTCTGCTGTGACAAAGCCTGACCTTGACACCTAGGCCCACCTCTTCCCTAAATATATGAGAGGTCTCATCACCTATCTCTTCTGTTTCTCAGACTCCTCATAAGAAGGGGAGATCATACTTGTAACTACCTCAAAGGGTTCTTAGGACAAAGCAGTGAAGCAAGGTCTTAAGATGAAGCTCAACAGGTGATAACAAACATCAGCCATGGGTTTTGAAGATAAATCAATTCTTTAAATGTTTAAATCTTTCAAGTGTTTTCTTCCTCGGCATCTGTGAACCTAATCAGAGGAGGGACATCATGGGGTTTCTGAGGTCTTGCAGGGGCTGGAATTAAAATGTGAAGAGCCAGAGGCAAGGTGACTCCGGAGATTGCTGTTGTGGGATTTCCAGGAAGGAGTAGCACAGGCCTGCCTTGGGGGAATGCCGTGTTACTGGAGAAAGTGTGAGAACAGTGTTAGTAAGGCTGAGATGTAGAAAGAGGAGGAAGAAGTTTACCAGTCCAGATTCAGTCATTGGGAATGGAAACAGGTCCAGATATCTTGAGCAGGAAGGGACCGAACACACGGGACCGGGCTCTTGCAAGCTCATTGGAAGGCCTAGTGTGTGGTTTCTTGCAGAGCTGCAGCTTGGGCCCACTTGGAGACTGTCACCTTTTCCACAGTCAGGCAGATGGGTGTCTGAAGTCACCCCTAGGTCTGGTCACGTAGAGAAGGCACCACTCTGGCTACAGAGGGATCATCACCATTATCATCATCATCATCACCAACATCCTCACCATCATCACCACCACCACCACCATCACCACCATCACCACCAACATAGTCACCACCACCACCATCACCATCACCACCACCATCACCACCACCATCATCACCACCAACATCGTCATCAACATCATCACCAACATCGTCACCACCATCACCACCACCATCATCACCAACATCACCACCACCATCACCACCACCATCATCACCAACATCGTCACCACCATCACCATCATCACCTTCATCACCAATGTCATCACCATCACCACCATCACCACCACCATCACCACCACCACCATCATCACCAACATTGTCACCACCATCACCATCACCACCATCATCACCACCACCATCACCAATGTCGTCACCACCATCACCATCACCACCACCACCACCACCACCATCATCACCAACATTGTCACCACCATCACCATCACCACCACCACCACCATCATCACCATCATCATTATCTTTGTGCAGTATACAACCTACTCAATGGGACATGGTGAAGACCCATCAAAAAACTCTGCACTGGTCTGTGGTCAGTGGGGATTTGGACGAAACCAAGGAATCTGAACAGTTTACATGAAGAGCGCCATCCAGTATAGAAGCAGTGCCAGAGTAATGAAAAAAGTCAAGTGACTCTGGTTTCCTTGCTTATCTGTGCCATCTGCAGGCCAACACGGAAGCTACATGTTGAACTCGTCGCAGATACCTTTCTGGGTATGAGGACTTCAGTGGTTCACCATTTTGGCTGAGAAGTAGAAATACCTAAGAGCCTTTAAAACATACTGATACCCCAATCCCACCAAATACCAAGTGAAACTGAATTTTTGGAGATGTGACCTGAGTATGTTCTTTTGTGAAATAACCTCCATGTGGTCCTCATGGACAGCCAGGGAAGAGAGCTACCTGGCCAGAGCTGCCCTGCCCCTGTCATCCCCCGTTGAAGTGTGATTCAGCGTCCAAGCTGGCAGGTAGCCAGGCTGTGGGCGAGCACTGCTGCGTGCCCCTATGAGCCAGCACCCGCATCTCTCAGCCCCAGAGAGCTACAATCGTGGGTCAGACAACAGACAAACTCTGAATTTCAGTAGATTTGCCAAGTTGCCCTAAAGCAGTTCTGACTAATTTACACTCCCACCAATGAGCATGTCTCCCCAACACGTTCCCTTATACTTGATAGTATCAAACTTTAATTTGGCCAATCCGATGAGAAAAAAGAAATGGCACCAGTTAAAAAAGAATGATGCAGACTTTACGTACCAGTTTGGCGAGATCTCTGAGATAAATCGTTGAGTGAATGAAACAAGTTGCAGGATGTAGAACAACGGATGCAGACGGATAGAAACAAGGTACAAGAAGATCAGCTGTATCATTCCAGCCCCATGCAGCACTCGCATGCAGAGGGAAAGAAAGCTCCTTTGGGGAGGGGGCAGGGGGACCCAGGGGAGGGGGTGTGGCCAAGCGGGACCACCTGTGCCTGGAAAGACTTCACCTTATATCATTAGAGTTTTTCGAAAGCTTAAGAAAACTATATATATATGTACACACACACACACACACATATAGTATACTATATATTCATATACTATGTATAGTATAATAATACATACATACACATGTGTATATAGATAGGCTTCCTGTTAGCTCAGAGAGTGAAGAATCCACCTGCAATGCAGGAGACACACGAGGAGTGGATTCAATACCTGGGTCAGGAAGATCCCCTGGAGGAGGAGATGACAGCCCACCCCAGTATTCTGTCAGAAAATCCCACGGACAGAGGAGTCTGGGGGGCTACAGTCCATGGGGTAGCAAAGAGTTAGACATGACTGAGTGACTCAGCATGTATGTGTGTGTGTGGAAGGGAGAGAGAAAAAATGTATTAAGACGTTAAGATGTTACCGTGTAAGGTACCTGAATAAAGGGCATCCAGAAGTTCTCTGTGCTACTCTTACAATGTTTCTGTGAGTCTGAAAGTATGTCGACATTCAGCATTACAGAGGCTTCCCTGGTGGCTCAGTGGTAACGAATCTGCCTGCCAGTGCAGGACACATGGGTGGATCCCTGGTCTGGGAAGATTCCACATGCTTCAGAGCATCCAAGCCCGTGTGCCACAACTATTGAGCCTGTGCTCTAGAGCCCAGGAATCACAACCCTAGAGCCCACGTGCCGCCACTACTAAAGGCTGCACGCCTGGAGCCTGTGCTGCGCAGCAAGAGAGGCCACCGCAATGAGAAGCCCGTGCCCCGCAGAGTAGCCCTCGCTTGCTGCAAGCCAAAAACGAATAAAGAAATAAAACTGTTTGTTTTTAAAAATTCAACATTACAGAAAGCCTTAAAGGGATAAAGCAGCCCTAGGAAGGGGGGCTGGTGGGCAGTCCACGGAGGATGGGGAACCGACCAGGTAAACCCACACCTCAGCCCCACCAGGGTCCATCCTCCCGACTGGCCCGCAGAAGACGAACAGGGACTTCCTCTTCAAAGACCATCCCGCTTAAACCAGAATGCCTCCTGGGATGGAAGTTCAAAGCGACACTGGGGCAGGGCTGTTGGTGCCAGTGTTTGGCCTGGGGATTTGAGCGGATTACCCAACCCTGTGTTGCAGGCGGCGGGGTGATGGGGCCTCAGGTGCGAGAGGCCTTTGATGACCGTGAGCTCTTTGGAGGCTCAAGCAAATTGAGGACAAACCAGCTGGGCTGCCCAGGAGGGGGCCGGCTGTTGACCCTTTCTTTCCAGTCTTAGGAAAACAAATACTTGATATTCCACAGGCTGAGTAAACTCATTAAAAGGATCTTGGACTTTCTGCCTTTTTCACGAAGCTCTCAGAAGCTTCTCCACTAGTTTCCAGGTAGGCTGGAGCTGTCCTTGGATCTGTGGCTGCCCCTTCCAACTGGTCCCTGGGAGCACAGACTTCAACCATGAATCCCTGTCCACAGACATGTGACTGATGGGGGCCATGCCTTTACCACTCCTAATCTACATTTTCCGGAGTCCAGGTCAATTCAGACACTACCTGGAGGGATCCAGACCTTAGAAATTCCCACCTTCTTGCCTTGCCTGCTTCAGCTCCCGGCAGGAGCAAGACAGGCATGCACACCCATCTCCTTGACAGAATCTCTCCTTGGAAATGCTGATACGAATATCATGCTGGTGACTTTGGGTGGGGGTGATACCTTAGGAGCTTCTTTTTCTCCCAAGGACTCCGGTTCCTTCATCTTCCTTGGCCCTCATCCCTTCTCTACCCCTGCATTCAACCCCAGCCACAAAAGATGACCCCAAGAATGGACCACCTATCACAGATGTCAGCCGGAATCATCCCCACCCCATATTTCCATGCATTTTCTATCAACTGTGAGCTCTGCAGGCAGTTGAAATGCAGGCCAAGATGGGGCAGCATCAGCTGTCGAGGATTTGAGGTGTGCAAGTACAGAGAATGTGGAGGTGACGGCTCTGGCGAGAGAGGCAGGGAGAGGGGGCCAGAGACAAGGTTTACAGAAAAATGACAACCGGAACTCTAGCCTGCTTCTGAGCCCGTGTGTTCCCAAGTGTTGGACAAATCAGCATCATGTGCTGTGTGTGTGAGGGGGTGTGTGTGTGAGGGTGTGTGTGTGAGGGGGTGTGTACACGCGCATGCATTTGCCTGTGTGTCTATGCATGTACTTAGTTGCTCAGTTGTGTATGACTCTTTGCAACCCAATGGACTATATAGCCCGCCAGGCTCTTCTCTGTCCATGGAATTTTTCAAGCAAAAATACAGGAATATGTTGCCATTTCCTATTCCAGGTGATCTTCCCCACTCAGGAGTAAGGAAGTGGAACCCCGAATTGTGTCTCCCCAGGTGGTGCTAGTCATAACGAATCCACCTGCCAATGTAGGAGATGCAAGAGACACGGGTTTGATACCTGGGTCAGAAAGATGCCCTAGAGAAAGGAATGGCAACCCACTCCAGTATTCTTGCCTAGCAAATCCCATAGACAGAGGAGCCTGGTGAGCTAGAGTCCATGAGGTCTCAAAGAATCGGACAGGACTGAGCACGTGCACACACTGAGCGCTCACACACACCATGCATGTGTCTTTCTGCCCAGAACTCCAGCAGAGGAAGTGGATGTATTGGAATTGCCCCACTTGGGGTGAGGGTTCCTCTTCTTCTCCAGCAGCTCCAGTGCAGCCTTGGTTTTCTATGGATCACTCTTAAGTACAGGATCAGATTACTTTGTGGCTCTTTTCCCGTGGTAACATTCTCTGAGCTTCTGAGACAAGGGTGGGTTTTGAGGCACGTGGGCTCACTTGGGGTGCTCTGGTTCCCCAAGGCCAAGAACGGCCATGGGTTAATGGAGTGCATTTCACAAGACAGATGCCGGATGGGAGCCAGGGATGCAGCATGAGTCAGCCTGGGGGGCTCTGGAGACTGCTCAGAACAAACAGACACATTTTCAGGAATTTTGCACACCATTTGTTAAGCACAGTTTAGCTCAGTTCAGTCACTCACTCATGTCCAACTCTTTGTGACCCCATGGACTGCAGCACGCCAGGCTTCCCTATCCATCACCAACTCCCGGAGCTTGCTCAAACTCATGTCCATTGAGTCGGTGAGCCATCCAACCATCTCATCCTCTGTCATCCCCTTCTCCTGCCTTCAATCTTTCCCAGCACCAGGGTCTTTTCCAGTGAATCAGTTCTTCGCATCAGGTGGCCAAAGTACTGGAGTTTCAGCTTCAACATCAGTCCTTCCAATAAATATTCAGGACTGATTTCCTTTAGTATTTACTGGTTAAGCACAGTCCTTATTAATTTAAAAAAAGGGGGACTTCCCTGGCAGTCCAAAGCTAAGACTCCACACTCGCAGTCCAGGGTGCCTAGACTCCATCCCTGTTAAGAGAACTAGACCCCATCAGCTGCAACTAAGACCTGGCACAGCCAAATAAATATTTTTAAAAAGACAATAAAATATAAATAAAACAGTTTTTAAAAGCAGAAGCAGAAAAAGATGACACGTCTCATTAAAAAAACAATGATATTAACTTACAATTAAATGAATTCTATTTTCACTGAAGGTGATCAATATTGAAACTTATCAGCTCCTAACTATTTTGCTACATTTTCCTACTATCTGCTCTCTTGAGGTGATTTCTGTCCATTGAATCCATGTGGTGAAATTAAAGCTGAAGCTGTGCTTTTGGAAACCTCTTCCTAATCCTCATTCAGTGATGTCTCAGCAGTTAGACTGAAGTTGGCCATGGTGGGAATATTCACACCACGTGTGTGCGTGCTAAGTCGCTTCAGTCATGTCCGATTCTTACAACCCCGTGGACTGTAGCCCGCCAGGCTCCTCTGTCCGTGGGATTCTCCAGGCAAGGATACTGGAGTGGACTGTAGCCCCCAGGTGCACCTGAGGTCAGCAAAGAGCCAGATAAGGCAGTAGCTCGGAGCCCTTTGGCCTTGCCAAGTCGCTTAACCTCTCTGCACTCTGTCACCTTCTCTGTAAAACTTTCCCAGTTTCGGAAAGGGCTAAGAACAGAGCCTGGGAGGTATGGGTTCCCCCCGGGTGTTCCCTGCTCGTCTTCTGCTTTGCCAGGTCCTAGAAGGGAAACAGAAGACAGGTAGGCAGGGGATTGTGCTATTGTTAACACCACTACATTAGTCCCCTTTGTAGAAAACGAAAGGAAATATAGGCAGAACTCACTTAGTGGATTTCACAAATAGCGTGGTTTTTTTTACAAACTGAAGGTCTGTGACCACCTCTGTATTGAAGTTTATCGCTGCCGTATCTCTAACAACTTCTGCTCACTCCATGTTTTTGTCACATTTTTGGTGATTCTCTGTGTTTTAAACTTTCATGACAGTGATCTGTGATCAGTGTGATTGCTATAACTAGTTGAAGATGCAGAGGATGGTTGGCATATGCTAGCAATATGTGATTTTTAAATTAAGCAAAGTGCACTGCTTTTGTAAGATAAAGGGCAGTGCCATACTGCGCTTGGCTGTGCTTAGTCGCTCAGTCGTGTCTGACTCTTTGCGACCTCATGGACCATAGTTCGTCAGGCTCCTCTGTCCATGGGGATTCTCCAGGCTGGAATACTGGAGTGGGTTGCCACGTCCTCCTCCAGGGGATTTTCTGAAATCAGGGATTGAACCCAAATCTCCCATATTGAGGGGAATTCTTTACTGTCTGAGCCACCAGGAAAGCCCAAGATATAGGGCTGTTGCATGCTTAAGAGACTACAGTCTAGTGTAAACAGAAATTTGACAAGCACAGGGAAACAAGAAAATGGGCGACTCAGTTTATTGCGGTAGATTGAAAATGAAGCTCCAGTATCTCCAAGGTTTGCCTGTGTAAACAAAACTTTTCTTTGATGGAAAAAAAAAAAAAAGCTCACTGGAGTATGTGTTCATGGTGGGCTTCCTGGAAGAGGAAGTCAGGTGGAAATCAGAGGCTGCAAACTCAGAAGCTTGGAGGCAACAAGCAGGTATGAAGTCCTATGGATGAAGTCCAGTAGGACGAAGGGCTCATATCCCGGGGGGAAAGGTGAGCCCTTGTCCAGAGAGACGGCCTCTGCTCAGCTCGCTCCACTGCTGGGCGGTGGGACAGCAGCTCGTCTCGCCAGGTCTCTGATTTTCCGAGAGCACAGGACTTCTGGAGTGTGTGTGGAATCTCCCAGCTTGTAACTGTTGACAGTGCACACCACTGTTAGCACACGGTGGACCACAATAGAAGCATCTGTGGGTAAGTGCGTCCTGCAGGGCCAACATTGCCAGAGCTGGTCTAATAGAATTTGCCAGCTGAGAATGCGGCAAACAGGCCAGAAAAGGGTAGGTTCAAAGGCCCTGGGAGGCAGGGGCGCAGGCACAGTGACCCCGTGAAGATCTCCGTTCACTCCATTAATTGAGCATCTGACAATGTTTTCCTAATGTAACTACGGAAGAAGTGATGGTTTTGACTGCATCTCATGACTTATCCTAATTATCCAACTAAAAACATATGGTACTTAATATTTTAAAATGCAGAATTAGGTTTTACCTAGAAAATAAGCATTTAGTTATGTTCTAGAATAGGTAGCTTCCTGTCAGCTTAAAATAAGTGGACCTTATGTTTGGAAAATGCTGTGATAAAACCACATTCTAACAACAAACGGAGTTCACCACTGAAAATGAACAAAATCAAAAACAAATGAAAAGCTGGCTTTGCATATAGTAGTGTCTACTCACTGTGGATCTTTTCCAACAGTTGCACGACTAATGCTATTTCTTAAAGACAGAGCTTGTACCTTACATAATAAGTAGTCATTGTTACCTGTTGAGACTAGAAAAAAATTGTTTATTCAACTCTGTAGGTTCTGCCCGCTGTTTAGGAGGCTGTGTGTGTGTGTGTGTGTGTGCATAGGCATGCATCTGTGCCTGTGTCCATCTGCGTCCTTGTGTTATATGTGCATGCGTACCTGTCAAGTGTGAACGTGTATATGAGCATATGTGTGTACATTGTGTGCAAGTGTGTATGCACCTATAAGAGTGGGTGCATGTCTATGATCTGCATGTGTGTACATGTGCACGTGTGTGAACATACATGTGTGCACATGCGTGTACACGCACATGTGTGTACATGGGAGGTCATGTGGGGATGGGTGATCTCCTAACAACAGCCCCTCCAGGTCTTTCTGGCCAGTCTGGCTCCGCAGCAGATGCTTCTCTTGGGCGCTGGTAACCCTGGACGTCAGGCTCCAGTCTTCCTTTGGAGCCAGCTGTTGGGTGGAAGGGATTCCTGGGCTGGAGTGAGTCAGCAGAGATGTAAGTATTGAGGAGACCTCTGAGGGTGGAGACAGCAAGGGACTAGAGGAGCTTGTCTGGGCGTCACAGAATGGGACGCTGAGCACCAGGTCTGGTAAGCTTCCAGAGTATGGTTCGGGGAACAAAGGGAGCAGAGTGGGAAAAAGCAAGTTTTCAACTTCAGGAGCTTCTGCGGTGGCTCCCAGTGTCAACTTTCGTGTAACTCGTGCAAGTGCTGCCACCTGGTGGCCTGTTCGAGACACTGCCGGCGGCCCGGGCAGACGACGGCTTGCGTGCCATGCGTGCCTCCCTGCGTGCTAAATCGCTTCAGTCGTGTCCGGTTCTTTGCAACCCTGTGGAATGTAGCCCCACCAGGTTCCTCTGTCCATGGGATTCTCTGGGCAAGAATACTGGAGTGGGTTGTCATGCCCTCTACCAGGAGATCTTCCGGACCCAGGGATCGAACCCTCATCTCTTCCATCTCCTGCATTGACAGGCGGGTTCTTTAGCACTGGCGCCACCTGGGAAGCCCTCTCCTTGTCATGCCTGATGGGAAAATCCTCTTCCTCTGGCTGTGGGCTCTCCCAGGAGGCTGCTGGCATCGTCTTGGACCTCCAATGAGCCACGTTTATCAGTGTTTTTGTGGATTTCCTGTTTAGGAAGCAAGTGACAGAATTCAGAGAAAGTGAACAGGCATGTTTATCAGACCTGTTCTGAGCTGGGCAGGTTCCCAGGCAGCTGAACACAGAGATCTGGGGTGTGAGTGCTGACTCTGGGACTCAGAGCCTAAATCCTCTCTTCAATAGCTCTGTGTCCTGGAGGCAAACTGTCCTTGCCTCTCCCTGCCTCATAGAAGACAATGAGTTCATTTGCCCTGCTGAGTTCAGAGTCAGGTTCTTAGTTTTAATGACTGTTTATCTTATGATGACTCTGAGTGGTTACACTCACACTCCCATTTTACAGAGGAGGAAACTGAGTCCTAGAGAGATCCAGGAAGTTGCCTAAACTCACACTGTGGGGTTGACTGCAGAGTCAGGCTGCCAACCCAGGGATTCTGATACTAACTGCTTTCTCTAACTTTCTCCATCAAGTTCACATCCACGTATTTTTCTTTAGACTGAATTTTCTTCCATTGTCCCCAGGCTGTCACCCTGTGTTTGCCAGCAGAATAAAATTCTGTGAATTCCATGAAGGTAGAGGTTCCTGTGCAATATCTTGCTGGATAATGCTTAATAACAGGCTCTCTGGGGGAAATAATATATATATGGATATATTTATATGTATGTGTATGAGAGAGAGAGAGAAAGTGAAAGTGCTAGTTGCTCATTCATGTCTGACTCTTTGCGACCCCACGGGGTGTACCCCACCAGGCTCCTCTGTCCATGGGATTCTCCAGGCAAGAACACTAGAGTGGGTAGCCATTCTCTACTCCCAGGGGGGTCTTCCCACCCAGGGATTGAACACGTCTCCTGCATTTCAGGCAATTTCTTTACCATCTGAACCACTAGAGAAGCCTCTCTGTGTGTGTATACACATTCATATTTGGGTGTATTTATACACATATATGTACACAATTTATATATGTTATATACATCATGCATATACACATTATACACATAGATAATAATTTTACAGATGTAATAAGTGTGTAGCACACAATTTACAAAGAATAAAAAATACACCATTCTATTATTATAAATTCCATTAAAAACAATTAACTCTCATAGAATTCTTCTTTTCATTTTCACCAGACTCCTGAGTCTCTCGCCAGCCTCTGGTTGCGACTGAGAAAGTGTGCTTCCAGTGGAGCCCTGGCTGGTGTTTTCCTTTATGTGAGCAAGTACGGTGAGTGTGAAACGGGATTGTCCTCCAGGCCTGCTCCAGGGGCTGGAAGCTTGGAACTCAGGATGTAAAGGGGAGCCTGGTTTGGGGGGAAGAGCTGCCGGGGTCCCAGCCTGATGGAGGTCCCGATCCATTGCCGGACTGGCCAGGCACTGGCCGGCTTGCTGCCAGGTTCCCAATTGACTCTCTCAACCTGCCCTCCCACCAGCTTCTTCCACCTTCTCTGCTCCCCCATTCCTTCCAGGGGGACCAGGCTATTCTTGAGTCTGTTAATGAGCAGACACTAGGGACCACTTGGGGAGGATCCCTGTGGATCAGCGTCTGGAGGTCTGGGTACCATTAACTCCCCTCAGGGAAGCCTGGGCGCACTAGAGGAACCATCAGACAGCCATCTGCCCTGACAGACTGAGGCCCCCAGGCAAGCAGGCAAGTGGGAAAGAGCAGCTGTCTGTCCATCCTCTGAGGTCAGCAGACCCCCCCTGCACCCCCAGCTCCGAATAAGACTTCTGACTCCAGTTGTTGATCTGCCTGGTCCAAAGGCCCGTGGACCCAATTCCCCTCACCCATCTCCTTAGGCTGGGCGGCCCAGCCCCTGCTGCTGCCCTTTCCTTAGCTTCCCCAAGTCTGCCAGGCTCCTTTCAGCCCCCGGGGTCTCTGTGTGGGGGGTGCCACCTGCAGGTCCACTAGTCCCCACCCCATAGAATAGCATCTCCGCATCTGGAGTTCAGCCCAAGTGGAGACCTGAGAGGAGCCCCCAAGGGGGCCATAGTCATCTGGGGGTCCTCCCTGTCTTCCCCCACATCCCAGGGCTAACCACGTGGAGGGCTCTTGGTGACTAACTAGTTCACTTTCTGCCCCGCCACCTCTCTGATAGAAGGAACTCAAAAGCAGCTCCCAAGTCGCTGTGGTCCTGGTGAATTTCTGGTGCCCGGAGCCCGTCCGGCAGAGGTCACAGCTTCAGGGTAGGACCTCTGGCTTTTAGATGCCTAGTACCATCTAGGCCGCGCCACTCATTAACTTTGGGCGCCTTATTAACGCTGTGAGCCCCCATGCACTCATCTGTAAGTGGAACTGACAGAAGCCCCCTTGCCTGAGGCTGGGATGAGGCTTAAGTGCACCTCCCAGCCCAGGATGGAGCCTGGCCCGTGATCAGTGCCCGTAAATGCCAGCTGTTACAGTTTTTATTGTAAAAGAGCTCAATGCCGTCTTTTCTGAAGAATGGAATGGAAACCGTGTAACGTGAAATTAACTGTTTTAAAGTGAACAATTTAGTGGCATTCAGTACATTTACAACCGCCATCACCAACTATTTCCAAAACATTATCCCCATCCTTAAAGGAAACCTCCAAACCATTAGCAGTCATTCCTCAGTGCCCTCTGCCCCCAGCCTCCGGGCACCTGCCCATCTGCTTTCTGTCTCTGCGGATTAAGTGATCCCGGACACTCCATATAAGTGGAATCATACAATAGGTGGCCTTTTGTGTCTAGCTTTTTCCTCTTAACATAATGTTTTCAAGGTCTATCCATCACAGAGCAAGCATCAGGACAACATTCCTTCCTCCCCCATTGTAGAAGTACATTGCTGTTTATGACACGGATTGTTTCCACCTTTCCACTGTGGTGAAATGTTGCTGTGAGCATGTGGGCACAAGCATTTGTACCTGGCTTTCAATCTGAGAGGATTATACCTGGGAGTGGAGACTTGGGGTCCGAGGATAATTCTGTGTTTAAGTTTTTAAGAAACCAACAACTACATTTCACGGTGACTGCCCCTTCTCCCTTCCCACCAGCCATAGGAGGGTTCTAATTTCTTCAGATCCTTCTCCTAACACTTATTTTCATTAAAAAAAAAAATTATAGGAACTTCCTTGATGGCTCAGATGGTAAAGAATCCGCCTGCAATATAGGAGACCTAGGTTCAATCCCTGGGTTGGGAAGATCTCCTGGAGAAGGAAAAGGCAACCCACTCCAGTATTCTTGCCTGGAGAATCCCATGGACAGAGGAGCCTGATGGGCTACACTCAGTGAGGTCGAAAAGAGTTGGATAAGACTGAGCGACCGACACTTTGACTTTCCCTGGATGTCCAGTGGTTAAGACTCTGCACTTCTACTTTGGGTTCCATCCCTGGTCAGGGAACTAAGATCCACATACCATGCAAAGCAGGCCCCCCACAAAATTATAGCTGTTCTAGTGCAGCAGTCCCCAGACTTTTTGGAACCAGGAACCAGTTTTGTGGAAGACAATTTTTCCACAGATTCGGGGAGTGTTTCAGGATGATTCAAACAACAGTGCAGAGCAGCTGGAATCAGTGATTAATCAATGGCTTTGATTCGTATTTCCTTGATGACTTAATGATGCTGAGCATCTTTTCATGTGCTTATTGGCCATTTATCCATCTTCATTGGAGAGAAGCCTATTCAAATCCTTTGCCTACTTTTAACTTGGCTTGTGTGTCTCTTGTTCAGTGCATCCTTATGGAGTGAAAGAGCTGCTTTTGTTCTGCTGTTCACATCCATCGCCCCTTGGATGCCACCCACAGGACTTCACTAAGTCCTGGTTCTCTCTTTCTTAAGTCACGACCCTAACTCCCTAGCCCTCCCAGCCAGGGACTCCCATGACATATTGGCCAGTACGACTTTCCCTGTGAGGCAGAGAGTAGGTGACATGGTTATTAACATCATCTCTGTCTCGCTCCCCCAAAGCAGTGAAACAGTCTAATGACACCTTTCCTGCTGGGCTGTCATTATAATGGATCATATTAAGCCAGTTCCCAGATGTAGAATCAAGATACAGGCTGCTTTAGAATGCCTTCCCATCCCAGTGGCGCTCATTAAATCATTAATATTTCTAAATGCTCCGAGATGCTCAGATGAAAGGAACAGCATCAGGCAAGCATGTTATTAACTAGATTATGACTTCCCGAGAGACTTTCTCGTGTTTTCTCACTGACGGGGCAGGTACAGTGAGATGCCCAGTCTGAAGGCTGCCTTGTCTCTTGGGTTCCCATCAAGAAAGGATTTCGGGGGGGAGTGGCTTTCCTGGTGGCTTGGTGGTAATGAATGCACCTGCCAATGCAGGAGACACAGGTTCAATCCCTGCCCCAGGAAGGTCCCGCACGCCACAGAGCGACTAAGGCCATGGGCCACAACTACTGAAGCCCACACCTAGACCCTGTGATCCATAAGAGAAGCCACAATAATGAGAAGCCTGTGCACCCCAGCTAGAGAGCAGCCTTTAGCCCCCGCTCACCACAACTAGAGAAAAGCCCATGCGACGATGAAGACCCAGTACAGCCATAAATAAATAAATAATTAAAACATTTTTTTCTTGTCTGATCCAAACAATCAAAGCTCTCCAAGAGGACAGAGATCTGAGACGTTCATTCCAGGTCACTCACCAGTTTGCAGGAAAACAGATCTGGAGGCCCTAAGCTGCTAGGAGGCAGGTTCCCATCCCGCCTTCAGAACTCCACATCCATCCATCTCGTGGGGTGAGTTCTTCCAAATACTTCATGGCACCTCTCCGGGGAACTCCTTGTCTTGATTCTTTTTATAATCTTCTCTCTTTGGACTTTACAAAAACACATGCACTAGGGTGTTTGTTGATCTGGTGGGTATGTGTATGGATGTAATAACCACATCCTCTCCTTATGAAATTTGAGATGGAAATCAGTCAAGGTCCAGGTGAACATAAATTTATTAAACAGCTACTAGGAGCCCAGGAGATAGCAGTGGGGATCAGACAGAGCCCTGTTATGCTCTCTGAAGGCTTATAGTCTGTAGGGAGGAGACAGATGACAAAGAGTAAATGCAAGGATACATTTTAAAGATTGGTAGTGATGAGGGCCATGAAGGATCTGAAATGGGGCAGTGGATAGAGGGGAACTAGAGGATTCACCATTACACAGAGGAGTCATGGAAGAGTTCTCGGAGGAGGATGATTGAGCTGGGACCTATGATCATAAGAAAGGGCCAGTTGAGGCAAGATGTAAGGAAAGCTTTCCTGGGAGGAGGGAACAGCAAGGGCACAGATCCAGAAGCAGAAAGGAATTTGGTGAATTGAGGTAACAGGCAGAAGCCAACAGAGTCACAGAAGAGTGCATGAGTTGGAGACGTATGCAAGGACCACATTATGCAGAGCATGGTGACATATTATGATTTTGCTTAGTTATAGGGAGTGTATCAGTCGTTTGGGCTGTGTAACAACCAAGCACCAAATCTCTTTGATTTCCAAGAACACATAATATCTCTTGCTCATATGGGGGGTGACTGTTCTCAGTTAGGCTAGGCTGGGATGAGCCCCAGACTTCAGGCTGTGGGTTTGAGTCTTCCCTGGGATGAGCCCTGGCGTTGTCTTCTCCTAGTGGGTGGCAGGAAGGCAGGGGCACATGCCAGCTGTGTGACCCTATGAATCTTCTGCTTGCATCATATCTGCTCACATTCCATTAACTAAAGCAAGTCACATAACCAAGACCATGGATGAATGGATAAGCAAATATGGTCAGTTCATAAAATGGAATATGAACTCGATCTTAAAAAGGACCCTCAAAGTTCATTCATATTGTACCATGGGTCTGCATATGTGATAAGACAATCACAAAAAAATGAGTACCGTGTGATTCCACTCATGTGAAGTACTTAGAGTGGTCATATTCATAGAGACAAGAAGTAGGATGGTGGGTGCAGGGGCTGGTGGAGGGGGACGAAATAAAGGAGCAAGCAGTATAAAAAAATATTCTGTTCCGAAGAAATGGAGGGTAGACTTGTGAGACAACAACCTGATATTAAAGGTCATCAGAGGCATTCTAAACTTCACTCTTTAATCCATCCCAAGAGAAATGCTTCCTGGCTTTGTGGTTAAGCTGACCCTGTACATTCCTCAATGCTGTGTTCTGTGCTTATATACCTGCATCCTCTCTTGGCCATAAATAGAGAAAAAATACATTAAGCTGCTACTATATATGTGAGTGCATGTGAAGATTCTCTTCTTTTTCTTTCTCCTTTTTAATTGAAGCATAACTAATTTACAACATTATATTAGTTTCAGGTATGCACTATAGTAGTTGAGTATTTTTATAGATTATATTCCATTAAAAGTTATTATGAGATAATATAACATTATCCTCTGTGCACAGGCTCTAATCCCCACTGCTGTACAATGTAACCTTCTTGCTTATCTGTTTTACATATAGTAGTTTATATCTCTTAATCTTCTGATGCACCTGAGATGGAATGATACAGTAAATTCTCCATAATGATGGCAAATTATCCAAAAGTAGCACTGGCTTGTAACACTCTTTTTGCAAATAAAATTTTTTAATTTTTAATAAAATATACATAATGTAAATTTCACCATTTTAATCATTTTTAAGTTCAATAGTGTGTACACTGTCCTGCAACCATCATGACCATCATCTCCAGACCTTTTCATCTTCCCAAATGGAAACTCTGTCTGTGTTAAACAGCAGCCCCCCTGCCCTTTCCTCCAGCCTGTAGCACACACCATCCTACCTTCTGTCTCTATGAATCTGACCACACTAAGTACCCCGGAGAAGGCAATGGCAACCCACTCCAATACTCTTGCCTGGAGAATCCCATGGATGGAGGAGCCTGGTAGGCTGCAGTCCATGGGGTTGTGAAGAGTCAGACGCGACTGAGTGACTTCCCTTTCACTTTCCACTTTCATGCACTGGAGAAGGAAATGGCAACCCACTCCAGTGTTCTTGCCTGGAGAATCCCAGGGACGGGGGAGCCTGGTGGGCTGCCGTCTCTGGGGCCGCACAGAGTCGGACACGACTGAAGCGACTTAGCAGCAGCAGCAAGTACCCCAAATGAGTAGAGTCATACAGTACTTTCTTTTTGTGATTGTCTAATCGCCTATGCACACCTATGGTACAGCATAAATGAACCTTGAGGATGTTTTAAAGGTTGCATCATACTCCATTGTATGGATGGACAATGTTTTGTTTATCCATTCATCCATCAATGGACACTAGGTTTGCTTGTGGCTATTGTGAATGATGCTGCTATAAGCCTCAATGAACAAATATCCCTTTGAATCTCTGTTTTCAGACTTTGTGGATATACACTCAGAAATAGAATTGCTGGATCATATGGCAATCCTGTTTAATTTTTGAGGAATCTCCATACTGTTTGCCACAGTGACTGCACCAATTTACATTCCCACCAAATGTCCTCAAGGGTTCCTATTTCCCCACATCCTCTCCAACACTGTTATTTTCTGTTTTTTTTGTGTGTGTGTTTTTCCATCATAGCCATTCTAATGGGTAGGATGCCTGATCCTTTTATAGGTCATTATTCTATACTTCCTCCTTTTTGTTTATGGGAAATTGGATTAAAAATTCCATAAATTTCCATGAAGCATTTTTTTTGCCACCCTATGCAGCATGTGGGGTTTGTTAAAAGTTCCATGAACATGAATCAAACCTGTGCCCCTGCAGTGGAAGCATTGAGTTTTAACCACTGGACAACCAGGGAAGTCCCTCCATGAAGAATTTTTATTAAAACTCCCATGTATGGATTTCCTTAGTGGTACAGTGGATAAGAATAAGCCTGCCTCCTTTGTCAAAGATAAGGTGTCCATAGGTGCATGGATTTATCTCTGAGCTTTCTATTTTTTCCCATTGATCCATATTTCTGTCTTGTGCCAGTACCATACTGTCTTGATGACTGTGGCTTTGTAGTAGAGCCTGAAGTCAGGCAGGTTGATTCCTCCAGTTCCATTCTTCTTTCTCAAGATGGCTTTGGCTATTCGAGGTTTTTTGTATTTCCATACAAATTGTGAAATTATTTGTTCTAGCTCTGTGAAAAATACCATTGGTAGTTTGATAGGGATTGCACTGAATCTATAGATTGCTTTAGGTAGTGTACTCATTTTCACTATATTGATTCTTCTGATCCATGAACACGGTATATTTCTCCATCTATTAGTGTCTTCCTTGATTTCTTTCACCAGTGTTTTATAGTTTTCTATATATAGGTCTTTAGTTTCTTTAGGTAGATATATTCCTAAGTATTTTATTCTTTTCATTGACAAAGGAAGCAAGAATATACAATGGAGAAAAGACAATCTCTTTGACAAATGGTGTTGGGAAAACTGGTCAACCACTTGTAAAAGAATGAAACTAGAACACTTTCTAACACCATACACAAACATAAACTCAAAATGGATTAAAGATCTAAACGTAAGACCAGAAACTATAAAACTCCTAGAGGAGAACATAGGCAAAACACTCTCCAACATACATCACAGCAGGATCCTCTATGACCCACCTCCCAGAATATTGGAAATAAAAGCAAAAATAAACAAATGGGACCTAATTAAAATTAAAAGCTTCTGCACAACAAAGGAAACTATAAGCAAGGTGAAAAGACAGCCTTCAGAATGGGAGAGAATAATAGCAAATGAAGCAACTGACAAAGAGTTAATCTCAAAAATATAAAAGCAACTCCTGCAGCTCAACTCCAGAAAAATAAACGACCCAATCAAAAAATGGGCCAAAGAACTAAACAGACATTTCTCCAAAGAAGACATAAAGATGGCTAACAAACACATGAAAAGATGCTCAACATCACTCATTATCAGAGAAATGCAAATCAAGACCACAATGAGGTGCCATTTCACACCAGTTAGAATGGCTTCTATGCAAGTCTACAAGCAATAAATGCTGGAGAGGGTGTGGAGAAAAGGGAACCCTCTTACACTGTTGGTGGGAATGCAAACTAGTACAGCCACTATGGGGAACGGTGTGGAGATTCCTTAAAAAACTGGAACTAGAACTGCCATATGACCCAGCAATCCCACTGCTGGGCATATACAGTGAGGAAACCAGAATTGAAAGAGACATGTGTACCCCAATGTTCATTGCAGCACTGTTTATAATAGCCAGGACATGGAAGCAACCTAGATGTCCATCAGCAGAAGAATGGGTAAGAAAGCTGTGGTACATATACACAATGGAGTATTGCTGCTGCTGCTGCTGCTAAGTCACTTCAGTCGTGTCCTACTCTATGCGACCCCATAGATGGCAGCCCACCAGGCTCCCCCGTCCCTGGGATTCTCCAGGCAAGAACACTGGAGTGGGTTGCCATTTCCTTATCCAATGAATGAAAGTGAAAAGCGAAAGTGAAGTTGCTCAGTTGTGTCCGACTCTTCGTGACCCCATGGACTGCAGCCTACCAGGCTCCTCCGTCCATGGGATTTTCCAGGCAAGAGTACTGGAGTGGGGGCCATTGCCTTCTCTACATACACAATGGAGTATTACTCAGCCATTAAAAAGAATACATTTGTATCAGTTCTAATGAGGTGGATGAAACTGGAGTCTATTATACAGAATGAAGTAAGCCAGAAAGAAAAACACCAATACAGCATACTAATGCATATATATGGAATTTAGAAAGATGGTAATGTTAACCCTGTATGTGAGACACCAAAAGAGACACAGATGTATAGAACAGTCTTTTGGACTCTGTGGGAAAGGGCAAGGGTGGAATGATTTGGGAGAATGGCATTGAAACATGTATATTATCATATGTGAAATGAATCACCAATCCAGGTTCGATGCCTGATACAGGATGCTCAGGGCTGGTGCACTGGCATGATCCAGAGGGATGGTATGGGGAGAGAGGTGGGAGAGGCAGGTTCAGGATGAGGATCGCATGTACACCTGTGGCAGATTCAGGTCAATGTATGGCAAAACCAATACAATATTGTAAAGTAATTAGCCTGCAATTAAAATAAATAAATTTATACTAAAAAAATAAAAAATGAAATCTTACTGTTAAAGCTTCAGTATCAAACAGTGTGACTGGCATAAAGACAGACATATTATCCAATAGATAGAAATGAGAGTCTGAAAATAAAAGCATACATCTATGGTCACCTCATTTTCAACAAGGAAGTTAAGACCATTCGATGGAGAAAGAATAATTTCTTCAATAAATGACACTGGCAACTAGATGATCACATGCATAAGAAGAAAACTTGACCTCTACCTCACTGCATTAAAAAAAAAATTAATTCAACATAGATCATTGACCCAAATATTAAGAGCTAAAAATATAAAACTCAGAAGAAAACATAGGAATAAATTTCCTTATCTTGAATTTGACAACAGATTCAAGGTGAGACACCAAAATGTACAAGCATTGAAAGAAAAATAAACTGACCTTATCAACTTTAAAACTTTTACAGGGACTTCCCTGGTGATCTAGTGTTAAGACTCTGTAGTTCCAATAGAAGGGGCATGGGTTGATCCCTGGTTTGGGAACTAAGATCCCATATGCCACACAGTGTGGCAACCAAGAAAATATAATAAATAAATTAAAAATTGCATGCATCATAGAATAGTATTAAAATAGGAAAAAAATATAACTCAGAGAATAGAATATTTGCAAATCATGTATCTGATAAAGGTATATTATCCAGAATATATAAAATATACTTAAAAATTCAATAACAAAAAAGATAACCCCGGCAAAAAATGAACAAAGAAATTGAGCAGACATTTCTCTAAGTTATACAAATGAGCACATGAAAAGATGCTCAACATCATCATTACTCTTCAGGGAAAAGTCAAATCAAAACCACGATGATATCACTTCCCATTCATTATGATGGGTGTTTAAAAAAAAAAAACAGAAAATAACGGGTAATAGGGAGGATGTGGAGAAATTGTAATCTTTATACATTGCTTGCGGGAATATAAAATGGTACAGCTGCTATGGAAAAGTTTGTCAGTAACTCGAAAAGTTAAATATACAATCACCATTCGGTTCATTCAGTTCAGTCACTCAGTCGTGTCTGACTCTTTACGACCCCATGAAATTCAGCACGCCAAGCCTCCCTGTCCATCACCAACTCCCGGAGGTCACTCAGACTCACATCCATCAAGTTAGTGATGCCATCCAGCCATCTCATCCTCTGTTGTCCCCTTCTCAGAGTCTTTTCCAATGAGTCAACTCTTCACATGAGGTGGCCAAAGTACTGGAGTTTCAGCCTCAGCATCAGTCCTCCCAATGAATACCCAGGACTGTTCTCTTTTAGGATGGACTGGTTGGATCTTCTGTAGTCCAAGGGACTCGCAAGAGTCTTCCCCAACACCACAGTTCAAAAGCACCAATTCTTCAGTGCTGAGCTTTCTTCACAGTTCAACTCTCACACCCATACATGACTGCCAGAACAACCATGGTCTTGACTAGATGGACCTTTGTTGACAAAATAATATCTCTGCTTTTGAATATGCTATCTAGGTTGGTCATAACTTTCCTTCCAGGGGTAAGCATCTTTTAATTTCATGGCTGCAATCATCTGCAGTGATTTTGGAGCCCCCCCCCCCCCAAATAAAGTCTGATACTGTTTCCATTGTTTCCCCATGTATTTCCCATGAAGTGATGGGGCCAGATGCCATGATCTTCATTTTCTGAATGTTGAGCTTTAAGCCAACTTTTTCACTCTCTTCTTTCACTTTCGTCAAGAGGCTTTTGAGTTCCTCTTCACTTTCTGCCATAAGGGTGGTGTCATCTGCATATCTGAAGTTGTTGATATTTCTCCTGGCAATCTTGATTCTAGCTTGTGCTTCTTCCAGCTCAGCATTTCTCATGATGTACTCTGCATATAAGTGAAATAAGCAGGGTGACAATGTACAGCCTTGAGGTATGCCTTTTCCTATTTGGAACCAGTCTGTTGTTCCATGTCCAGTTCTAACTGTTGCTTCCTGACCTGCATACAGGTTTCTTAAGAGGCAGGTCAAGTGGTCTGGTATTCCCATCTCTTTCAGAATTTTCCACAGTTTATTGTGATCCACGCAGTCAAAGGCTACAATCCATCAATTCCACTTCTAGACCCATACCCAAAAGATTTGAAAACAGATACTTGTACACAAAGCTATGGTGGCACTATTCACAAAAGCCAAAAAGTGAAAGCCACATAAATCTCAATCAATGGATGAACTGATAAAACAATTGTGGTATAAACATACAATGGAATATTATTTTTCATAAAGTATTAATACAAGGTATAGGGTGAATGAACTTGGAAAACATGATAAATGAAAGAAGCCAAACAGAAAAGGTACATATTGTATGATTCCACTTATATGAAATATTCAGAATGGGTAAATACAGAGACAAGGGCTAGGAGAAGGAATAGGTTAACAACTGTTTAATGGGAATGGAGTTTTCTTTTGGGATGATGAAAATGTTTTTGAACTATATGTTGCAGTGGTCTACAACACTGTGGATATACTAAATTGTACCCAACTGTATACTTTAAAATGGTCAATATTATGTGAATTCACTTCAATTAAAACCAATAAAACCTTCTAACGAATCTTAAGGCCCAAATGGTGTCAATGGTGAATTCCACCAAACATTGATGGTGAAACAATACCAATTATATGTAATCTTCCCTGGTGGCTCAGACAATAAAGCGTCTGCCTGCAATGTGGGAGATCTGGGTTCGATCCCTGGGTCATAAAGATCCTCTGGAGAAGGAAATGGCAACCCAATCCAGTACTCTTGCCTGGAAAATCCCATGGACAGAGGAGCCTGGTAGGATACAGTCCATGGAGTCGCAAAGAGTCGGACATGACTGAATGACTTCTCTCTTTTCTCTCTACCATAAAACAAAGAGGAAAGAACTGTTCTCAATTCATTTTATGAAGCTCATATTACCCTGATACCCAAACCTAACAGAAACATTACCATAAAAGAAAACTACTGTGGTGGTTGGCACCTGTTTGTACCAGATCAAGAGTGCTGGTTGTTAAATATTTAGCAATTAATTAAAATTATTTTGTAGCTTGAAATTAGCCACAGCAGGGGGATTTATACCATAAAAGTTGGTAAACAATATAAGGCCAGGTTTCTCTCTCAGTACCCAAAACTCTGATTGTTAAACACTTACCAGCATATTGACTACCAACCAACATCTCTCGTGATTATGATACAAAAATCTTCAACAAAATATCAGCAAATCCACTACCTGATTTCAAGACTTATCACAAAGCTGTATTAATTGTGTTATTAGCAAAAGGATAAACACTCAGGATCAGTGGAACAAAAATAGTGTGTCCAGTAATAGAACCACACATATCATTTTGATAAAGGTTCAAAAGAAATTCAGTGGATAAACAGTCATTTCAAAAAACAGTGCTGGAACAATGGACACTTAATCAAACTCCAGACTTTCACCAGTCTTTTCTTTAATGTCCCTTTTTCCATTCCATGATCTAATTCACAATACTATATTGCATTTAGTTGTCATATCTCTTATGGTTTGTGACAATCTTTCCTGTATTTTATGACCTTGACAACTTGAGAAATACTAGACAGATACTTTTTTAGAATGCCTTTTAATTTGGATTTTGCCTAGTGTTTTTCCATTTGATTAGACTGAGATTCTCTGGGAGAATAACCCAGAGCCCTTCTTATCACAGTATATCAGGGGGTACATCATATCACAGGTGACGTTAACCTGGATCACTTTCTAAGGTAGTGGTTGCCAATTTTCTCCACTGTAAAGTAACTATATTTCCTTTTCATACTCTTTTCTTTGAAAGCAATCACTAAGTCTAGCCTCTATTCAAGAAAGGAGGGAATAGGCCCCACGTCCAAGAAGGGGTAGAATCTAGATATATTATTTGAAATTCTTCAGAGGGCTCTCTTCATCTCATTTATTTATTCAACCATTTACTTATATCACTATGGTCTCAAATATTTATTGCTTAGGGTTAGAATCCAATACCATGTTATTTATTTTGTTGCTCAAATTGTTCCAGCTTTGTTATAAGTCCAGTGGCCACAGAACTGGAAAAGGTCAGTTTTGATTCTGGTCCCAAAGAAAGGCAATGCCAAAGAATTCTCAAACTACTGCACAATTACACTCATCTCACACACTAGTAAAGTAATGCTCAAACTTCTCCAAGCCAGGCTTCAGCAATATATGAACCATGAACTTCCAGATGTTCAAGCCAGTTTTAGAAAAGGCAGAGGAACCAGAGGTAAAATTGCCAACATCCGCTGGATCATCAAAAAAGCAAGAGAGTTCCAGAAAAACATCTATTTCTTCTTTATTGACTATGCCAAAGCCTTTGACTGTGTGGGTCACAATAAACTGGAAAATTCTGAAAGAGATGGGAATACCAGACCACCGGACCTGCTTCTTGAGAAACCTGTATGCAGGCCAGGAAGCAATAGTTAGAACTGGACATGGAACAACAGACTGGTTCTAAACAGGAAAAGGAGCATGTTAAGGCTGTATCTTGGCACCCTACTTATTTAACTTATATGCAGAATACATCATGAGAAACGCTGGGCAGGAAGAAGCACAAGCTGGAACAAGACTGCTGGAAAAAATAACAATAACCTCAGATATGCAGATGACACCACCCTTATGGCAGAAAGTGAAGAAGAAAAGAGCCTTTTGATGAAAGTGAAAGATAGTGAAAAAGTTGGCTTAAAGCTCAACATTCAGAAAACTATGACCATGGCATCTAGTCCCATCACTTCATGGCAAATAGATGGGGAAACAGTGGCTGACTTTTATTTTGGGGGGGCTCCAAAATCACTGCAGATGGTGACTGCAGCCATGAAATTAAAAGACACTTACTTGTTGGGAGGAAAGTTATGACCAACCTAGATAGCATATTCAAAAGCAGAGACATTACTTTGTCAACAAAGGTCTGTCTAGTCAAGGCTATGGTTTTTCCAGTGGTCATGTATGGGTGTGAAAGTTGGACTATAAAGAAAGCTGAGTGCTGAAGAACTGATGCTTTTGAACTGTGGTGTTGGAGAAGACTCTTGGGAGTCCCTTGGACTGCAAGAAGATCCAACCAGTCAATCCTAAAGGAGATCTGCCCTGAATGTTCACTAGAAGGACTGATGTTGAAGCTGAAACTCCAATACTTTGGCCACGTGATGCAAAGAGCTGACTCATTTGATAAGAACCTGATGCTGGGAAAGACTGAGGGCAGAAGGAGAAGGAGACGACAGAGGATGAGATGGTTGGATGGCATCACCGATTCAATGGACGTGAGTTTGGGTAAACTCTGGGAGTTGGTAATGGAAAGGGAGACCCGGCGTGCTGTGGTTCATGGGGTTGCAAAGAGTCAGACACTACTGAGTGACTGAACTGGAATTGCCATGAGCAGCTCTTTGGGGTTGGTGCCTATGTCCATTTGACATGTCCCTATCACTGTGCTTTTGAGAAGTCCTTAATTTCTAATACTACAAAATGCTCTGGGCTTATTTTATGTTAGCTTTGCCTTTGCCTTAGAATCAATCATTTTCTCTGTGGAATTCTGGTTCCTTTTATTGTAGAATGATATTTAGAAACCAAAATCTGTGTGCAAGGTTTGCTCTGGCTACTGAGATGTCACTGCTTACAGGCCCTCTTAGCAGACAGTAAGTACATGTTTGTATATTAACTCATATACATACACATCTTTAATTTTTTCTGTATCATATACATGCTAAGTTAATATATGTTAAGATAACATATATCATTTGCTTTTCAATAAATGGCAATGAAAAAAATGGGCATCCATATACAAAAATGAACCTTAGTAACTTATTTGTCATAGAAAAATCAAGTATAGATCTAAATATAAAATGTGAAACTACAAAATTTTTTTAGAAGAAAAGTCTTTGTGACTTTAAAGACTTTTTAGACATGATACCAAAAGAAATTAAAAAGAAAAAGCTGGAGTTCATCACATTTTCGTGAAATACACTGTTAGGTGAATGAAAGATTAGCCACAAATAGTGAGGAAAATATTTGAAAATCACAAATCTAACAAAGTATTGTTCTTGTATACAGAATACATAAAGAATTTTGAACATCCATTAAGAAAACAGCCCAATTTAAAAATGAACAGATTTGAAGAAACACTTAACAATAGAAGATATATGGTTAACACAAGCACATCAAAAGATTTTCAGTATCATTAGTCATTAGAAGAATGCATATCAAAGCCACAATGGGATAGCAAAGCACACCTATCTAAATAACTTTAGAAAAAAAGCAAACTGAAATACCAAGTGCTGACAAGAATGGGAAATAAGTGGAACTCTGGTACATTGCAGTAAGAGCACAAGCTATTCAAGACAACAATTTGGCAGTTTCTTATAAAGTTAATTAGAACAATACCATATGACCAAGTAAGCACATGCTGAAGTATTTACCCAAAGAGAAATTAAAATCTGGGTACACACAAGCATCTGAATGCAAATGTTTATAACAGCTCTTTTCATAATTGCCCCCAAAACCAAAACAACCTATATATTTTTCAACTGGTATATGGGGACACACATACAACTGAATTCTTCTTTAGTCAACAAGTCATGTCCAACTCTTTTGCAGCCCCAGGGACTGTAGTCCACCGTCTTCTCTGTCTGTGGGATTTCCCAGGCAAGAATACTGGAGTGGGCTGCCATCTCCTCTTCCAGGGGATCTTTCTGACCAGGGATCAAACTCGTGTCTCCTGCATTGGCAGGCAGATTCTTTAAAACTGCTGAGCTACCAGGGAATTACCATATGATCCAGCAATCCCACTTCTAGTTATGTATACAAAAGAATTCAAAGCAGGGACACAAACAGATATTTGTACACCAATGTTCATAATTAAAGCATTATTCACAATAGCTACAATGTATAAGTAACCAAGATGTCCACCAACAAATGTAAACAAAATTATGTATATTACATAAGCAAAATGTAATATGTATCAAACAATGGAATATTATTTGGCCCTAAAAAGAAGGGAATCTTGTGACATGCTACAACATGGATGAGCCTTAAAGACACTGTTTTGAGTCAAATAAGCCAGGAAAAATACTAAAGGATTCTACTTATATGAGGCACCTAGAGTAGTCAAATTCATACAGACAGAAAGTAGAATGGTATTCCCCAAAGTATGGGGGGAATGGGAGTTATAGTTTAATGTGTGTGGAGTTTCAGTTTGGGATGATGAAGAGAGTTCTGGAGGTGGACAGTGGTGACAGTTGCTCAACAATGTGAATATACTTAATGCCACAAAGCTATACATTTAAAATTTGTTATGATGGTAAATTTTGTTGTGTGTATCTTACTACAATTATAAATAAATCAACTACACTTCAATTTTAAAAAAGAAAAATAAAAGCAAAAAGCAACCCACCACAAACACAATAAAAACAGCTATATGGAAGCATCAAATATTAACTTAAGCACTAGAATTTCAAGGGTGAAGATGCAAGGGCTTCCTTGGTGGCTCAGTGATAAAGAATCCGTCTGCCAATGCAGGAGACACGGGTTTGATCCCTGATTTGGGAATATCCCACATGCCTCAGAGCAACTAAGCCCACATGCCACAACTATTTAGCCTGTGCTCTAGAGCTTGGGAACCAAAACTACATGCTCTGCAGCAAGAGAAACCCACACACTGCAATTAGAGAGTAGCCCTCATTTGCTGCAACTAGAGAAAGTCTGCACAGTAATGAAGGCCTAACACAGCCAAAAATTAATATTTTTTAAAAGATCCAAGAAAAAAGTGAAAGTAATTGAGATAAGTCCTACCCCTGCTTAGAATTTTCAGGGCATTTTCAAATTTCATAGCCAGGATAAAAATGTAAAGCAAAAGCACCTCAGGGCTAGCGTCTCTAAAATAAGGATAAAATAGCCTGTGCTCTAGAGCTTGGGAACCAAAACTATATGCTCTGCAGCAAGAGAAACCCACACACTGCAATTAGAGAGTAGCCCTCATTTGCTGCAACTAGAGAAAGTCTGCACAGTAATGAAGGCCTAACACAGCCAAAAATTAATATTTTTTAAAAGATCCAAGAAAAAAGTGAAAGTAATTGAGATAAGTCCTACCCCTGCTTAGAATTTTCAGGGCATTTTCAAATTTCATAGCCAGGATAAAAATGTAAAGCAAAAGCACCTCAGGGCTAGCGTCTCTAAAATAAGGATAAAGAAACAATTCCTGAATAGAATGTAGAGGAGCAAAAGAGAAACTGATCTTACCTTAACAATGAGAACAAGCCCCTAACCTAGAAAACTGTTTTCTAAAGTCAGAGATCTGAGAATCTAAAGGTAAACAAAGGAAAAAATTCAGAAGAAACAAATATTTCAAAAGTGAACAGAAAACCACAATTTATTTATTCTTCAGGGCAAGCAGGTAAGAGAGGAAACTGTTCAACTTTTAATAAACATTTAATGTTTGCTTATGATCTTGTGTGATGTATCAGAATCCCTAAGAACTCTGGTCACAAAGCAAGCCAACACCAACTTGCTGGTTGATACTACCTGGTAACTGAATGGGGATTTTATATTCAAGAGGTCCCCAAACAGAAGCTTTGTATCTGCAGAACTTCTTTACTTTCTATCAAATGTCACAAAGTGATAAGTTTATTTTAAGCTGGGGAAGCAGTTTCTGGAACCAAAGGAAAGCATAACTTATACGGATGCTCTGAAATACAAATACTATCTCCTCCTATCAGTCAGTTCAGTCGCTCAGTCATGTCTGACTCCTTGTGACCCCATGGACTGCAGCACGCCAGGCTTCCCTGTCCATCACCAACTCCCGGAGCTTGCTCAAACTTATGTCCATTGAGTTGGTGATACCATCCAAGCATGTCATCCTCTTTCACTCCCTCTCCTCCTGCCTTCGATCTTTCCCAGCATCAGGGTCTTTTCCAATGAGTCAGCTTTTTGCCTCAGGTGGTCAAAGTATTGGAGTTTCAGCTTCAGCATCAGTACTTCCAATGAATATTCAGAACTGATTTCCTTTAGGATTAACTGATTTGATCTCCTTGCAGTCCAAGGGACCCTCAACAGTCTTCTCCAACACCACAGTTCAAAAGCATCAATTCTTCGGCACTAGGCTTCCTTTATAGTTCAACTCTGACATCCATACATGACTATTGGGAAAAACATCGCTTTGACTAGATGGACTTTTGTTGGCAAAGTAATGTCTCTGCTTTTTAATATGCTATCTAGGTTGGTCATAACTTTTCTTCCAAGGAGTAAGCATCTTTCAATTTCATGGCTGCAGTCACCATCTGCAGTGATTTTGGAGCCCCCCAAAATAAAATCTGACACTGTTTCTACTATTCCCCCATCTATTTCCCATGAACTGATGGCACCAGATGCCATGATCTTCGTTTTCTGAATGTTGAGCTTAAGCCAACATTTTCACTCTCTTCTTTTACTTTCATCAAGACGCTTTTTAGTTCTTCACTTTCTGCCATAAGGGTGGTGTCATCTGCATATCTGAGGTTATTGATATTTCTCCCTGCAATCTTGATTCCAGCTTGTGCTTCATCCAGCCCAGCATTTTGCATGACATACTCTGCATATAAGTTAAATAAGCAGGGTGACAATACACAGGGGATGACAGAGGATGATATGGTTGGATGGCATCACTGACTCAATGGATATGAGTTTGCATAATATCCAGGAGTTGGTGATGGACAGGGAGGCCTGGCATGCTGCAGTCCATGGGGTCACAAAGAGTCAGACATGAATGAGTGACTGAACTGAACCAAACTTAAGAAACAGCCTTGATGTACTCCTTTCCCAATTTCAAACCAGTCCATTGTTCCACTTCCAGTTCTAACTGTTGCTTCTTGACCTGCATATAGATTTCTCAGGAGGCAGGTAAGATGGTCTGGTATATTTCCATCTCTTAAAGAACATTCCAGTTTGTTGTGATCCACACAGTCAAAGGCTTTGGTGTAGTCAATAAAGCAGAAGTAGATGTTTTTCTCTAAGTACATGGCAACAACCCTCCAAACGTTGGGAGCAGGGCACTGGGGCAGAAAGAGATGTCTCAGGTGCTAAAAGCTCTACAGGGCAGGAACTCCTCAGTCACCTGAAAGAAAAGCTGAATGATAGGCTATAAAGCACATCAATGGAGCTTTGGTGGTGGTCACCACCCAAGCCCTGCTGAAGGGAAAGCCTTGATACTGCCCTCAAATCATCTGATGTTGGCGAAGAACTGTGTCTAATTAAAGCCCAGGACCAGCTCAACAACATATGTGATTTAGCAAGCAGAGGAAGGGATGTGCCTTTTTCTGGAAGTAATATTTACTTCAATCTCTACTATAATTTTACACATAATGTCCAGCACAAAATAAAGAAATAGGAGACATGCAAAGAAGTAGACAATTTTGATTCATACTGAACAAGGGAGCCTACTGAAAAGACCTACAGATTAACCTGGATGTTGTGATTAGCAGATAAGGACTTTAAAGTAATTACAATAAAACAAAATAAATAAAATTAAATGATCTAGTGAAAAAAATAGAAAATACAAATGAAATAATGTGGAATCTTAGCAGATTAAAAAAAGGGAAAAAACCCAGGAATTTTTAGAACTGAATAACACAATATCACATGTAGATTTTACAGGCTTATGAATGAAGAACACTGACAGAGCAAATGAAGGAAGCCATAAACTTGAAAAAAGTCAGCTGAATAGAAATAGCCAACCCAAGGGATCCCACACACAAAACAAACCTCAACTAGATAGATCATCTGAACATTTGGGACAGTATGTACATAGTTCAACATTTGTGTAACTGGAATTTTAGAAAGAAAAAGAGGATGAGGCAAAGAAAATATCTGAAGAGTGAGTTCTGAGAATTTTTAAAAAATGATAAAAGGTAACAACCCATAAATCGTTGTCATTCTTCAAAAGAGATAAATACAGAACAAATCATGCCTATGTACATTATGGTCTAACTACTGAAACCTAAAGATAGAATGAAAATCTGAAGCACAGAGGAGAAAACACATTATATTCAGGTGGATAAAAGTAAGATGAAGACAAGTTTCTCATCAAAAACAACAGAAGCCAGAAGACAAAGAAATCCTAAAAATGCAGAAACATAAAACTCTCAACACAGTTCTATACCTAGCAAAATATCATTCAAAAACCACAGTGAAATAGACATTTTCATAAAGACTAGCTAAGTAGATTTGTCACCATCAGTGTGGAAGTAATACATGAAATAATAAAATAAGTTGCTTAGACTGAAGGGAAAATATACCAGAGAGAACCCTAGACCCGTAGAAAGGAATAATGAGCTCCCAAAGCAGATATATATATATATATATATATATATATAAACAGTAAGAGTTATTTACACATGTGCACACATGTTTCTTTAGAATATTAATATTGTTTAAAGCAAAATAACAAGTATTGGGGGTTAAAAAATATCAAGTGAGCTATAAGGACCATAAGGTGTGAGGTCCTTTTATTATACTGATAAAAGTTCATTACACTGTTCATGAGTATAGTATTTGAAGACACCATTATTTTAATGGTGCATGTTGTAATCTCCAGACTAAGGAGTAAACAAAATAACACATAAAGCTTCAAAGTCAATAAAGAAGATACAATGTAATACTCAAAATACTCAAATACTCAATCCAAAGGAAGTACAATAAATCTCATTAGCATAAAAATAAATATACATAAAACATACTAAAATAAAAGTTATCTTAAAAAGCAGCTAGCCCCAAACAGACAAATTTATTTCAAAGTTAACAGGTGAATTTTCAATAGTACTAGTAGAAGACAGTGAATGCTTTTCAGTGTTTTAAAAGGTAAAAACTGTCAATCAAGGTTTCCACACACAATAAAAAGCTCTTTGTAGATATTTCATATAGAGAAAACTGAGGATTTCTACCAGCAGACCCTCACTAAAACAACAGGCTAGCAGAATAAAAACAATAACTAAAAATGCTGTTTTCAAAGAGATAAAAGCTGATGCCAGTAGAACTTGAGAGATGCAAGAAATAATTAAAAGAAAGATCGTCTAATTTGGCCAAAATGCCTTAAAAAATCAAAGTCTCTGCATAAAATAAGCTTTTCCAAGAGTTTGTAGTGATGACTGCACTTAAAATTATTTCAGAAAACAAAAAGGTTACTAATTATTTCTGTTGTCCCAAACTGACTGTTCAGCAGTAAGTTACAGAGACTAAGGTAAGAAAAATGTCATGTGCCACCCCTGAATTAATACTATAAGGAAAAATTTTAAATGTGTTCAATACTGACCAAAGCAGAACTGTAGCATAGGTTAAAATTTTCCCTCTTTCTAGAGTCTCTATTTTTCCCACATTCAAGCCCCAAAGCTATGATTTCTAGTCAATAAAAGAAAATTTCCACACTGAAAATTTATGGCATGGTGGTAATAACACTTCCCAAGTTGGCTGAGAGGATTATGTAAGACATACTACTCAAGCACTTACCAAAGGGCCAGGAATTTCATTAATTGCTAAGTATGCTGTTTTGTTTTTAAAAATTAAGTTCAAAAAGCAAAGAAATGGTTACCACAGAATTCAGAATTTTCTCTGGTTAATGGTAGGATGAGATCTTAAGGAAGGGCACACAGGGTAATTTTCATTGCTTAAGTCAGACAGGACATAGAGTGGTATTACTTAATTAGTATTCCCTAAATTAAACCTATATGTTATGTATATTACTTTGCATACAGTATGATTTTTTAAATAACTTAATGAATAAAAAATTAATTTCTTTATCCAATAAAATCCTACATATTCTACTCCCTCTACCTCTTAGACCTTAAGTTTCACTGCTATCTCCCAAGTTCACCTCTCTCTACTTTCAGTGTCCTAAATACTGTTTCTGGAACATGCCTCAGGGTGTCTGCATCTGCTCTTCCATCTATGAAGAATGCTTTTCCTCCAGATTTCTACTTGGATATCTCATTTAATTCAAGATATTCCTCAAATATTACTTTTTAGAGTGGCATTCCCTAATCAACTTATTCCTTCTTTCTTACTTTTAACATGCTATTCTCTTACATTGCTTGAGTTTACCTTTGAGCACATACATCAGAAATACTGCTCAAATATTGACACACTTTATTAACATTAAAAATCACATTCATTAACACTTTTATCAATCTCATCAGAAAAATCTTTATATATTAGCATTTGTTAATTTTGCAAGTTTTCCAACATTCTGATTTTCACTTGAAAGCATTTTTAATGTTAGCAACAAATACAAACAGGTATTTTCCATCAATTGACAGGCTCACTTCACTCATTTTTGAGAAAATGTATGAATACCACATGAATACCATACTTTGTCTGTCAGTTGCTCTTTCACATAAAAATGAGATTTCATGAAAAAAAGTGGCTAGGTGAGCTCACAAATCCATCACTTTATTTATTTTTTTTTCCTATTTCTCTTTATTTATTTTCAGGCATAAACAAATTTTTTTGTATTATGTAAATAATAAAATTAGTATTATGTAAAGTAATAAAATTAGCTTACAAAACATTAATTTCTAGTTACACAATTAGTCTATTTTTCTGATTTATTGTTCAGTCATTGAGTTGTGTCTGAACTCTTTGTGACCCCCTAGACTGGCACCCCACTCCAGTACTCTTGCCTGAAAATCCTATGGACGGAGGAGCCTGGTGGGCTGCAGTCCATGGGGTCGCTAAGAGTTGGATACGACTGAGCGACTTCCCTTTCACTTTTCTTTCTTTCTTTTTTTAATTAATTTTTATTTTTTAGTTTGTTTTGCTTTACAATACTGTATTCGTTTTGCTACACATTGACATGAATCAGCCACGAGTGCACATGAACTCCCAATCCCGACCCCCACCTCCCCCCTCCTGCCCCACACCCTCTCTCTGGATTATCCCCGTGCATCAGTCCCAAGCACAAATCCATCACTTTAAGTGCTTTTCCTCAAGACAACCAACCATCATATACCAGTATGCAGCAAATTTATGAACTTTCCATTTCATCCCACTGGGTAAGAATAAGATGTGTATTCAAAGGTCAAGATTTAATAAAATTAATAATTTTTACTGTTTCATCAAAGACATCCTTAAGTAAAGGTGGCAATTTTTTTAAAACTATACCACATGTTGTGGAGGAATATAATGTCATTGGTGTCATCATCCTGATTTATGCCAGACAGGCAGCTGTGCTTTTACACTATCAGTGCTAATTTCATCAGTGTAAAAGGCAATTTGTATCCTGGTATTATGTTTTGACAGAGAAGGCAATGGCAACCCACTCCAGTACTCTTGCCTGGAAAATCCCATGGACGGAAGAGCCTGGTAAGCTGCAATCCATGGGGTTTCTAAGAGTTGGACACGACTGAGCGACTTCACTTTCACTTTTCCCTTTCATGCACTGGAGAAGGAAATGGCAACCCACTCCAGTGTTCTTGCCTGCGGAATCCCAGGGTTGGCGGAGCCTGGTGGGCTGCCGTCTATGGGGTTGCAAAGAGTCGGACACACTGAAGCGACTTAGCAGCAGCAGCATGTTCCGAGGGGCTTCCCTCATGGCTCAGATGGTAAAGAATCTGCCTGCAGTGTGGGAGTACTGGGTTCGATCCCTGGGTTGGAGAAAATTCTGGAGAAGGATATGGCAAATTGCTCCACTATTCTTGCCTGGAAAATTCCATGGACAGAGGAGTATGGCCGGCTACAGACCATGGAGTCGCAGAGAGTCAGGGATGACTGAGCACACACATTATGTTTTGACCTCACAGACTCACTGAAGGGTCTTGGGGTTCCCAGAACACACCTCATAACTGTTGTTGTATTCAAACAATATCTTCCCCAAAGGTGATTTTTAATGATTTCCACTTTTCTAATTTAATATATAAGCTCTCTTTCATAAAACTCACTGAAAACTTACACACAGAGTGAAATAAAGAAAGAAGTAAATAAATAACTCACCCTGTACTTGTTCATTTTCTGCTGCTATTGGAAAGTATAGAAACTATGAAGTCAGGACAGGAAAAGTTGAAAGACAGAAGTCCTAAGAGACCTTATCTTGAAGTCAGGATCACCTGTGAGAAATTTAAATACAACATTTTAGTAAAAGATAAACCTCTGGGAAAATGTCCCTTTGAGCCACGAGAAGGAATAGGAAGGGCCACGATAAAGGAGTACCCACCTGTCCATTGGTGACTCATATAATCTTGATGAATCTGGACATTTTTGAATCTAAACATGTTTTTCCTATTGGCTGTTTCAAAAATTATGTGTCCATTACTAAATAATACAAACAATTGAAAACTTATATGTCCAATAATAGCAGATTAGTTAATCAAGGTATATAATATATATCCAAAGTATGGAACCCTATACTGGCAATACAAATAATGTCCGTAAAGAGAAATATCTATTAATATAGAAAATCTTTAAGTTACATAACAATTTTGCCTATCAATATTATAAACCCCACAAGGTTAGAAAGTCTTCAAAGCTCTCAAAAATAGGATGTTTCTTCTTCCTAAATTTCATTTTCTCAAAATCACTTTTTCAAAAACTTTGACTATAAATGGTATCGTGACAGGGAGGCTCCAGCTCTGCTAAGCTCTATTAACAAACCTAGTGATGGTCTTAGTTCTATGCTTTTATCTTTAACATGAGAAGGAATTAGGTAATTTTAAACAATCATGTACTATTCTAATTCTGTAAATCTTCAATTCAACACCACAGATACGATAGAATGGGGGAATGCACTGTCCCCTCCAACCTAGAGCAAATAAAGTGCAGACAGGCCTTGATGAATTCTGACATAGCCATCTAATCTGTTCACAGTGACAGAAATTTAACTTCTAAAACAACAATTTGGCACCATAATCCCCAAAGAGGCACTTCATGTAGCGAGCAAAAGTTAACTAGATGCCACAATGTGAGGTCCTTCCCATATGCAGAGGACACCACTTCCAGCTGCCCTGGTACTTACAAAACGTCTACTTACTAAGGCTAGATGCACCATCCAATCAGAGGCCGTATGATATCACCTTCATAATATGGAGCATGGATGAAATCGCAGTTTTCATCTTTTTAAAAAAGTCTGTCCCATTTCCGACCTGGCTTGGATACGATTCTTAGCTTCTCCAGTAAAACTTAAAATTCAGGGTTTCAACTATGGTTTAAATTTACATGTTTAACAGTCATCTGAGAATACACAGGTCAGAGAATGCAGAAGGGCCTTAATTAACCTTTTACACAGGGGTTCTAAGGAAAATAGAATACTGTAATGTAAGATTCCTGGAGAAGGAAATGGCAACCCACTCCAGCATCCTTTTCTGTAAAATCTCATGGACAGTGGAGCCTGGTGGGCTGCAGTCCATGGGGTCGCAAAGAGTCGGCCACGACTGAGTGACTAACACTAAGGTAAGACTAGATCCACGAAACGCTGGTGGTACTCGGCGACAATCACTGTATTAAATAAAACTTCAGGGTGGGAAACAGCATGAATACAGAGTAAAACAAATCAGAATTTAAATCCCACCTGCTAATGATGGCTAAATCATAAGTTTTCTCTCTGAACCTTTAGGATCTGTATTTATTAAATGGAGGTGGTTAATACCGATTCAAAGGATGGTTATTATTAAATGAGCCAATAATGAAAAGAACAGGATAATGAGAAAAGCAGCTCACCTTTATTGAAGGCTTATCATACTTCGTATACACTACCCTATTTAATACAAGAAACGACCCTAAAGGCTATTGTACGCTTACAGATGAGTATCAGAGTCCTACCCGGATTAACCTGCCCATTTACCGGCGGGCTCTGGAGTTGAGCCCAGATCGCCCTGGTTTCACAGCGCCACGTCTGCAGCAGCCAGCGCCGTCCACGCGCCGGCGCGGACGTGACGGGCTCGGGATACACGTCACCATCGGCCGTTCTCTCGCGCGCCCCAGGCCTCCTCCAGCCACCCCTTTCAGGCAGGTCGAGAAACGCGGCTCCTGGGGAGGAACGGGGCTGCAGACGACCGTCCCTCCGCCAGGCCCCTTGCCTGGCCCCCTCCCCAGGCCTCCTCGAAGGGCAGTCCGGCGCGCAGAGGGGGGCGGCCGGCGGCTGCCCGATTTCCCGACTCGGCGCAGCCGCGGAAACCCGGCTTCCCCCCAGCCCAGCCTAGCGCCCAGTGAGGCCTCCGACACACCTGCAGGGGCTCGGCCTTCGCTCCTGGCCCGCGCAGGTTCCAGGCCCGCCCTCTGCGGCGCCGAGCGGACCTGGAGGCTCCTGAGTCCTCTCCCCCCGGGGGCTTGAGGTGGACAATGGCGACTACTGAACGGAGGTGGAATTGCTCATGCGCGCAAGGCTTCTGCGCCCCACTCGGGAATTGCGCTTCCACTCTGGGTGACGTCACGAGGATCGGCTTCCCGCGATCTGAGCTGGTCCTTTCTTCACTCCCAGTGGAGACGGGCTAGAGCTGGCCATCCCCAGTGTGCGGTTTGAAAACAGGAAACTACCGTGAGGTAGTGCGATGAATAGCCATAGTAATATTTAAAGATAGTACTCGAAGGTAGGGGGATGAACAATGCGTAGTAAATGCTGCAAGTTTTCTCACTTTTATCTTTCATCCTAAATTCACGTGGTAATTGAGGTGACCATCTCTATCAGTAAATTGCTCTTATCCAGATAAAAAGTAAAGCTTAACAAGTGGTTACAACTTGTAAACGAAGAGCCTGGGAGTTTACCACAGGCATGGGGAGATGGGATGCTATCTCTCTAGATGTTTGTTTACATTTCAAAGACATGGCTCCAAGGCCTTTAAAGGTATTCGTAGGTGGTAAAACTAACAAGAGGTTTATTTACTTTTTAAAAAGATTTGCATGCATCTCAAAGGGACAGAAAAAGGATTTCAACTACAAGTTTTAACAAGGAAATGCTCTAAGAAAAGAGGGGAGGAAAATCTTCCTCTTTTTTGAACCAGGGAAAATTCAAGTTTTTAATATTTGTATGTACTCTAACAGGAAACTCTATAAAACTTAATTTGAGTCAAATGACAATTTTTTTTTTCTGACAGTTTGGTTTTGTTTTCCTTGACAAGTAACTTTAAACTTCATCAGGAAATGCATAATCTCAAAAAATAGGTATGAAATTTTATTGGAAATGCATACTATTGTAAACATAATTTAAAATTTGGTGCTGGCTTCAAAGGAGAATAAAAACAGATCCAAATACATAAGAACTGAATATGTGTTAAAATTGTTATTTAAAACTGGAAATAGTTTGGAATATTCAGTTAATGATTTGAGAAAATAGGGTTAATAATGGTACATGAATTCAGCATGTAAAGTTAAAAAGCAAGCCATCAATTACTTAGAATATAAATAAAAAAGTTTTAAAGGACATAATTTGATATAGCATGAAACAAAAAGCAGAAACAACAAAGAATATAACAAAGTGAAATCACAGACTGAGAAAATATATTGAATGATTATGAGACACAGATTTAACGCTCGTGCGTAAACTACTCACAAATTAATTGAAAGATGAACATCCAATATGCAATAAAAATAGAAAAAATATCCTGTTACAGATTTTCATACAATCTACAATGCAGTGGATTGCCAATGCTTCAGTATTCTATTTACTATTGCAAAAGAAAATATATGGACAGTTAAATTATGACAGGCCATTTACTTTAAGATGCATTACAAATCCAGTTTCAAAGCTATTAAAATATGACAAAGCATGTCTTAGAAACACTGAAATGTAATCATAAGAAATACAATTAGTTACTATGTATATGAAAACTTTGTAACATCACCAGACATCAAGGAAATCTTAAAATGAACATGAAACACTATTTTGTCTACAGGTTTCAAGTTTCATTCCTTTTAGAAATTACTGCCTTAAGAAAAAACCCACACAGAAATTTCCCAAATTTTAGTTTCTTCATACCACTTACCCCAGTGATTTCTCTTTGACAGGTCCCAGGAAATGATGGTAGAGTAAAATTGTAGAATGATGCTATTTGTGTGGCCATTTTATGGTCAGGAATTTTTGGTGTCTTTTAAGAGCATTTGAGTTTCTCTGCATTTCTCCAGTATCTAGATCTTCTTATACTATGTTTTGTGCCTATTCAGTGAATTTCGCCCAAGTTTACTGAAAACCCAGCTTCATATTTTAGAAGTCAGTAAATTTCAAGATAAGTGGCAGTTTGAGGTCATTGGTGAAGACTTTAGATAAAGTGAACTTTTGCTTTGGGCTCAGGTACCAACTACACACCACAGGACTGAAACTACTCTTTTGAAACAAGGAAGAGGACCACCTAGGAGACATCACCTTGATCTGACACCTTTCACCAAACTGTATGAAAGTGTACATGGTATAATTGTAGTAAGAGATGACTTAACAAGGAAAAAAAAAAGGTGAAGATAACCATATAAACACCAAGAATTCAAACAAAATATTATCAACACCTGAAGTCCCTCCTAAGGGACCACTCTCTATTACTACTCCTGTCCTCAAAAGTAGCCTCATCCTGACTTCTTTCTTTGACTTGTCATAAAAACAAACATAGTTCCCTTGGAACTGCAGTTTTTATAGTTTTTATCCAGATATATGCACAGAAGTGGAATTGCTGGATCATTTTTGTTGTTCAGTTGCAATAGTAGAATGCTATGTGACCCCATGGACATTAAGGCACCCGACTTCCCTGTTCTTCACTATCTCTCGGAGTTTGCTTACATTCATGTCCATTGAGTCAATGATGCCATCCTATCATCTCATCCTCTGTTGCCCCCTTCTCCTTTAGCCTTCAATCTCCAAGCATAAGGGTCTTTTCCAGTGAGTCAGTTCTTTGCATCAGGTGGCCAAAGTATTGGAGCTTCAGCTTCATCCATCTTTCTAATGAATATTCAGGACTGATTTCCTTTAGGATTGACTGGTTTGATCTCTTTGCAATCCAAGAGACTCTTAAGAGTCTTCTCCATCACCATAATTTGAAAGCCTCAGTTCTTTGGCACTCAGTCTTCTTTATGGTCCAACTCTCACATCTGTACATGACTACTGGAACCATAGCTTTGAATATATGGACATTTGCTGGCAAAGTGATGGCTCTGTTTTTTAATATGCTGTCTAAGTATGTGATGGCTTTTCTTATAAGGAGCAAGCATCTTTTAACTTCATGGCTGTAGTCACTGTCTGGAGCCCAAGAAATGTTATATTGTATTACCTGTTATAAAACAAGCCTCTTTTAGGAAAATCAAAAGTTGTATGGTCATAACTCAAAAAGCTAATAAATAGTTATTTTTCTCAACAAAGATCTTTATCTGAAGTCAAAACACAGAAAAAATTATTGAAGTCTTGGTTCTTCAAGGGTAGTACTTAAGTAGAAACCAATTAGACCATGGAGGCCTTCAATCAATAGGGCCTAATTCTCTCCTTGAGCTCATGTGTCAAATACTGATAGTTGATAGTATTTTGTGTCATAAAGTCTGGGATAAAACTAAGTTAGTTTAAATTAAAATGTTAAGACTATATTTCATGTGTGAGGGGAAGCATCTAAGGTTTTCTGGTAACAATTTTAGGATGCTTCTCTGTAGGACCTTTGATAGGGAAGGGAGGTAGTGAGTAGCTCAAAGTGAAAGTGAAAGTGAAGTCGCTCAGTCGTGTCTGACTCTTTGCGACCCGTGGACTGTAGCCCACCAGGCTCCTCCGTCCATGGGATTCTCCAGGCAAGAATACTGGAGTGGGTTGCCATTTCCTTCTCCAGGGGATCTTCCCAACCCAGGGATCGAACCCAGGTCTCTCACACTGCAGGCAGATGCTTTAACCTCTGAGCCACCAGGGAAGCCCGAGTAGCTCAAGCCATATTCAATTTTCCTTTATGTCCTCTTTCTGGTTAATAAGAAGTTTATCATAGTGAGTAGCTCAAAGTGAAAGTGAAAGTGAAGTCGCTCAGTCGTGTCTGACTCTTTGCGACCCGTGGACTGTAGCCCACCAGGCTCCTCCGTCCATGGGATTCTCCAGGCAAGAATACTGGAGTGGGTTGCCATTTCCTTCTCCAGGGGATCTTCCCAACCCAGGGATCGAACCCAGGTCTCTCACACTGCAGGCAGATGCTTTAACCTCTGAGCCACCAGGGAAGCCCGAGTAGCTCAAGCCATATTCAATTTTCCTTTATGTCCTCTTTCTGGTTAATAAGAAGTTTATCCTCCTCTTGAGTCAGTCAGTTCATTCGCTCAGTTATGTCTGACTCTTTGACCCTCATCGACCCCATGGACTGCAGCACGCCAGGCCTCCCTGTCCATCACCAACTTCTGGAGCTTGTTCATTGAGTTGGTGATGCCATCCAACCATCTCATTCTCTGTCATCCCCTTCTCCTCCTGTCTTTCCCAGCATCAGGGTCTTTTCCAATGAGTCAGTTCTTCGCATCAGGTGCCAAAGTATTGGAGCTTCAGATTCAGCATCAGTCCTTCCAATGAGCATTCGGGGCTGATTTCCTTTAGGATGGACTGGTTGGATCTCCTTGCAGTCCAAGGGACTCTCAAGAGTCTTCTCCAACAGCACAGTTCAGAAGCATCAAGTCTTTGGTGCTCAGCTTTCTTTATGTCCAGCACTTACATCCATGCATGACTAGTGAAAAATCCTCTTAGTGAGCAGTTAAGAAACCTAGAAAGGGAGTTCTAGTTCTAAATAGTTCACCCTGGATTCATATTTGACACCAACCATCCCCCTGGGTTTGAACATTGCAGCAGGTAGATTTTGAAGCTCTTCACCTTAAGAAAAACCATGCCTTGGCGGGTAGAAACCAGAGAGACAGAGAAATAACATTTGGAGGCTTAATACAAATCATTGAGTGAACACTAATGCGAAATCAGACCTAATAATTCTACCTGTAGAATTTGACTACTTAACATATATACATTATCTCCAAACATTATATTTTTTTAATTCAAAAGGCTGGAGGCCTAATTTTTAACTGGTTTATTGAGGCATAATTCATGGCTGTGCAATTCACCAATTTTTATTGTAAACGGCAGTGGCTTTCAGGATATTCAGTGTTGTAGAACCATCATCATAATCATTTTAGAGACTTGTCATCATCCAAAAACACACCTTTTACTCATAGCAGTCAATTCCCGCTACTGTCCAGCCTCTCACTCCTAATCGTGGACACAATGAATCTACTTTCTGTTACTGTAGGTTTGCTTGTTCCACAGTGGAGAGCTTGTCTACTTCATAAATGGAATTATACAATATGTGATGTTCTTGAATGACTTCTCTCACTTACCATAAGTTTGTAAACCCTAACAGTGAATCATACAGAATTTGGTTTCTTGTAACTGTAAGATTGTGAAGGTGGCTAGCGTGAAGGTTGACTGCTTTTGCCCACGATGCCCTAGATCTCAGCAGCGGTTCCTGCCATTCCTCAGAAGACCACCAGAGGGTGGTGAGTAGCTGCTTCTGACAAGCACACTGTCCCATTCGCAAGTAGTTCCTTTCCAAGTTCAGTCAGTTCAGTCGCACAGTCCTGTCTGACTATTTGCGACTTGGTGGACTGCAGCACGCCAGGCCTCCCTGTCCATCACAGACTCCTGGAGCCTCCTCAAACTCATGTCCATAGAGTGGGTGATACCATCCAACCATCTCATCTTCTGTGTCCCCTTCTGCCTTCAATCTTTCCCAGTATAGGTCTTTTCCAATGAGTCAGTTCTTCACATCAGGTGGCCAAAGTATTGGAGTTTCAGCTTAGCATCAGTTCTTCCAATGAATATTCAGATTGATTTCCTTTTGGATGGACTGGTTGGATCTCCTTGCAGTCCACGGGCCTCTCAAGAGTCTTCTCCAACACCACAGTTCAAAGCATCAATTCTTCTGTGCTCAGCTTTCTCTATAGTCCAAGTCTCACATCCATACATGACTACTGGAAAAACCGCACCTCCAACTAGATGGACCGTTGTCAGCAAAGTAATGTCTCTACTTTCAATATGCTGTCCAGGTTGGCCATAGTTTTTCTTCCAAGGAGCAAGCATCTTTTAACTTCATGGCCGCAGTCACCATCTGCAGTGATTTTGGAGCCCAGGAAAATAAAGCCTGTCGCTGTTTCCATTGTTTCCCCATTTGTTTGCCATGAAGTGATGGGACCAGATGCCACGATCTTAGCTTTTTGAATGTCGAGTTTTAAGCCAGCTTTTTTACTCTCTTCTTTCACTTTCATCAACAGGCTCTTCAGTTCCTCTTCACTTTCTGCCATAAGGGTGGTGTCATCTGCATATCTGACGTTTGACATTTCTCCTGTCAGTCTTGATTCCAGGTGAAAACCTTTCCAATATAGCCTTCATCAAAACAGTTTTTATGAACTTAGGGGAATTCTTTAAGGTATTTTTGTTTGATTTTGTCTTCAACCTTGTTTGGAAGCTAATTAAAATCACATCTAGTGATAAGTTGAACAACTGACTGAAAGTTGTTTCTTGTGATACATACAAGCATTTAATTTTATGTGTTCACCCCTTTTCTCTGTCCACCTTTGTCCCTTCCTCTCGATGTCTATACACAGCTATTTATAGGTATGTCATATTTCACAACCTATATAGTTTATTAGGTATATTTTTCAATCACATTGCCCTTTTTTCGTGATTTGGTTCTTTGAGTGTGACAAGGATCTGTGTCCTTGAAAATTGCGTTTCTAATTGTGGAAGAAAGGAGAAAAGAGTCACAGAGAAATTAAGTAGAAATGTCAAAGTTCTGAGTTTGATTGAATGTATCTGTAGACAACCACCCAAATATTTTAGCATACATGTAATAGTTAGATTTTCCCACTGAGAAGACCTAGAAAACAATGATCACACCAGAAGTAAGGATTCCCAACATCCTAATGTTCCATATTTAATATTCAGTGCCATTTTCCAATAAAAGAAACCAAAGCTTATTGGAGAAATGACTGATTCTAGTCCTGAGCAGGAGATTCACAAGAGTAACTTGAGGCATCTGACCAAACCAGATAACAGGAAGCATTCAGAGTACAAGGGTCACATCAAAAGTACTTGAACAGATTTCAGGTGTTGAAAGATGGGGCAATTTCAGTTCAGTTCGGTTCAGTCACTCAGTCATGTCCCACTCTTGGTGACCCCATGAAATGCAGCACACCAGGCCTCCCTGTCCATTGCCAACTCCCAGAGTTCACACAAACTCATGTCCATTGAGTCAGTGATGCCATCTAAGCATCTCATCCTCTGTTGTCCCCTTCTCCTTCTGCCTTTGACCTTTCTCAGCATCAGGGTCTTTTCAAATGAGTCAGCTCTTCACATCAGATGGCCAAAATATTGGAGTTTCAGCTTCAACATCAGTCCTTCCAATGAACACCCAGGACTGATCTCCTTTAGGATGGACTGGTTGGATCTCCTTGCAGTCCAAGGGACTCTCAAAAGTCTTCTCCAACACCACAGTTCAAAAGCATCAATTCTTCTGGGCTCAGCTTTCTTTAGAGTCCAACTCTCACATCCATACCTGACTACTGGAAAAACCATAGCTTTGACTAGACAGACCTTTGTTGACAAAGTAATGTCTCTGCTTTTTAATATGCTATCTAGGTTGGTCATAACATTCCTTCCAAGGATTGTAAGTCACCATCTGCAGTGATTTTAGAGCCCAGAAAAAGAAAGTCAGCCACTGTTTCCACTGATTCCCCATCTATTTGCCATGAAGTGATGGGACCAGAAGCCATGGTCATAGTTTCTGAATGGTCATCTTTAAGCCAACTTTTTTACTCTCTTTTTCAGTTTCATCAAGAGGCTCTTGAGTTGTTCTTCACTTTCTGCCATAAGGGTGTTGTCATCTGCATATCTGAGGTTATTGATATTTCTCCCAGCAATCTTGATTCCAGCTTGTGTTTCTTCTAGTCCAGCGTTTCTCATGATGTACTCTGCATATGAGTTAAATAAGCAGGGTGACAATATACAGCCTTGATGTACTCCTTTTCCTGTTTGGAACCAGTCTGTTTTTCCACGTCCAGTTCTAACTGTTGCTTCCTGACCTGCATACAGGTTTCTCAAGAGGCAGGTCAGGGGGTCTGGTATTCCCATGTCTTGAAGAATTTCCCGCGGTCTCTTGTGATTCACACAAAGACTTTGGCATAGTCAATGAAGGAGAAGTAGATGTTTTTTCTGGAACTCTCTTGATTTTTTCCATGATCCAACGGATGTTGGCAATGTGATCTGATTCCTCTGGCTTTTCTAAATCCAGCTTGAACATCTAGAAGCTCACGGTTCACATACTGTTGAAGCCTGGCTTGGAGAATTTAAAGCATTACTTTGCTAGCATGTGAGACGAGTGCAATCATGCGGTAGTTTGAGCATTCTTTGGCATTGCCTTTCTTTGGGATTGGAATGAAAACTGACCTTTTCCAGTCCTGTGGCCTCTGCTGAGTTTTCCAAATTTGCTGGCATATTGAGTGCAGCATTTTCACAGCATCATGTTTTAGGATTTGAAATAGCTCCCCTGGAATTCCATCACCTCCACTAGCTTTGTTCGTAGTGATGTTTCCTAAGGCCTACATGACTTTGCATCCCAAGATGTCTGGCTCTAGGTGAGTGATCACACTATCTGCCATTAGAGCAGTGTTATCTGCATATATGAGGTTGTTGATATTTCTCCAGGCAATCTTGATTCCACCTTGTGCTTCATCCAGCCGAGCATTTCGCATGATGTACTGTGCCTAGAAGTTAAATAAGCAGAGGGACAATACAAGCCTTGATGTCTCCTTTTCCAATTTTCATGCAGTTTGTTGTTCCATGTTCAGTTCTAACTGTTGCTTCTTGACCTGTATACAGTTTTCTCATGAGGCAGGTAATGTTTTCTGCTATTCCCATCTCTTTAAGAATTTTCCACAGTTTGTTGTGATCCACCAGGCTTTCCTGGTGGCTCAGCTGGTAAAGAATCTGCCTGCAATGTGGGAGAAATGGGTTTGACCCCTGGTTTGGGATGATCTCCCAGAGAAGGGTAAGGCTACCCACACCAGTGTTCTGGCCTGGAGAATGCATGGACTGTATAGTTCATGGGCTCGCAAAGACAGGGAAATGACTGAGAGAATTTGACTGACAGAGTCAAAGGTTTTATTTTGTGTAGCTGTTGAAGCAGAAGTAGATGTTTTTCTGGAATTACCTGCTTTTCTATGATCCAACGGATGTTGCCAATTTGATCTCTTGTTCCTCTGCTTTTGAAATCCATATTGTTCATCTGGAATTTCTTGGTTCATTTAATGTTGACCTAGCTGGAAGAATTTTGAGCATTAACTTGCTAGCCTGTGAAATGAGCACAGTTAAGCGGTAGTTTGAAGATTCTTTTGCATTGCCTTTTGTGGGATTGGAATGAAACCTGAACTTTTCCAGCTGTGTGGCTACTGCTGAGTTTTCCAAATTTGCTGGTATATTGAGTGCAGCACTTTCACAGCATCATGTTAAATACCTCAGTGGAGGGATCTATCCCCTTCATAAGCTTTATTTGTAGTAGTGCTTCCTAAGACCCACTTGACTTCATACTCAAGGATGTCTGGCTGTAGGTGAGTGACCATCCCATCGTAGTTGTCCAGGTCATTAATGCCTTTTTTTGTACAATTCTTCTCTATATTCTTGCCTGTTCTTAATACCTTCTCCTTCTGTTAGGTTCACACCGTATCTGTCCTTTATTGTGTCCACCTTGGCATGAAATGTTCCCTTAGTATCTCTAGTTATCTTGAATAGATCTCAGGTCTTTCCCTTCTATTCCTTTCCTCTGTTTCTTGCATTTTCCCCTTAAGGTTTCTTATCTTTCTTTGCTATTTTTTGGAACTCTGATTTAACATGGTTACATCTTTCCTTTTCTCATTTGTGTTTTGTTTCTCTTCATTTCTGAGGTATTTGTAAGGCCTTCTCAGACAAATCAGAACTTACAGCCATTTCTCAATGGGATTACTTTTGTGTGCTTCTTTGCTTTTAAATTGTGTGCATTTCTTATATATATTTTGGGTATGAACCCTTATTAGACACAAGAATTGCCAATATTTTCTCCATTTCCTACTTCAGTTTTCATTTTATTGATGGTTCCCCATGCAGAGGCTTTTGAGTTTGATGTAGTCTCACATGTCCACTTTTCCTTTCACTACTTTTACTTTTGGAATTGCATCCAAACTTCATTGCCAAGACTGATGTACAGGAATATGGCATCACTTTTTTCTAGGAGTTTTATGATTTCAGTTCTTTGATTCAAGGTTTTAGTACATTAGCAGTTAGAAAGCCTTAGATCCTAGAAATCTCTTACCATCCCTCCCTATTTAGGGTCAGTGTTCCTCTGGCTTCTAGAGAGTGAGCGCAGGTACACACACACACACACACACACACACCGGAGCACGGTGAATATGAAAAGGACTGCGGGTGGGAACAAAAGAGGGACAGATAAGAGGAAGGTAATAAGAATATACAGGGGTTGAATGCACTGCGTGCCTGAGACACGGACTCCCACATTTTCCAGGTCTTGTCCCACCGATGTCCGAGGACATCCTTAGAGTTCATGTGAGCATCATCCCCGGTGTGAAGGTGGGGACCCGGCCAGGCTTTGGGAGGCACAAGGATTCATTCAGGATGGAGAACAGGTAGGAAACTGGAGGTGAGACTGGACCCAGGTCTGTCTCCTCAGAGCTGCACACAGACCCTGCCCGGGAGCTGTGTGGAGGGCTGTGTGGAGCAACTGTGTGAGACCCGGAGCTGCGGGGATGAGGGATTGTTAGGACCAGACTCTGGCCATGACAGGCTTAGCGAGCTACACTAGCCTAAAAATATAACCTGAGTCAGTCATGCTTCCGGGAATTATACCCTTAAAACCAATCAGGAGAATCCCATTTGTGCCAAACCTTGAGCCAATCCGGGTGAGATGCAAGGTTCAAAATTCGCGTGCGCACCGCTCAGCCAATCATTGTAAGCCTAATAGCCTAGAGGTGGCCTATAGAGACAAGGATGGAAATTCTTCAGGAAAGCGCGCGCCTGTGAAAACTGACCAATCAGCAGTTAACAAGTAACCCGTGCAACCAATCTAAGTTTGCCAGCTGCCTACCTTTGTTATAATCCTATAAATACTGCTGGAACCCAGAGGTCGGGGCCTCTTGTCTTACTCCACTGCGTTGGATGTGGCGGGGGCCCTGACTCGAGTCAGAAATAAATTTCCCTTTTTGCCTTTTGCATTGTCGTGGAGGTCTTGTTCTTGTCGGTCTTGGGATTCAGACTTTCAGGAGTAACAGGATGAGCGGTCAGGATCCCGAGGGCTGTGTGCAGAGGTGTCAACTGTCAATTCAAGAAAGGGGCCCCCTGGAGGTGATGTCACTTCCTTGATGGCAGACCCTAACAGAACTTGGAACCCTGTCACCAGGCACCCACCTCCTAGCAACAGTGCCACAGCCATTTGGGCTCACTCGGCTGGAGAGACTTCATCCAGAAGGATGTTCTCCTGTTGTGTCTCAAGTGACCAGGGCTTCCGCTTCAGGAAAACCTGGAGGGAGAGGTTTTTCAGATGTTTCAGGCGGTTCAGGGCTCAACCCAGATGCCTCTGGTCCTTTACCAGGAGGGCACCTAAGGTAACCGCAGGCAACATAGAGTTGGCCACACCCAGCCTGGCCGCCACTGAGAGCCTTCGCTGGGCAGTTCCCTCATCTCCATGTGGGGGGAAGTGGAACTTGAGAGGAGGTTCTCCCTCTGGGCAGGAACAGGTTGTTTGGCCGATGGTGACCTGGTGGTCCTGTCACGGTCACAACTGAGGACAGGCTGGCAGTGGGAAAACAGGATCCCTGAGGTGCTCTCTCTGTGCCAGTGTGGATCCGAGGCCCTCAGGTGGCAGGGTGTCTGCATCCTCGGTGGAGGTCGGTGGGGAGAGTGGTGGGCGTGTGTCTGGAGGGGAGATGTCTAGGGGTCTGAGAAGCACCAGAGACAGCTGGCCGGTGCCCTGAGACTTTCTGCCTGGCTGCCGGGCACTTGTTCACAGGGTTCCTCACGGGACTGCAGACAGGAGTCGGTCCGCGGAGCACCCTGCTCCATCTCCCTGCACGAGGGGCAGGAGCCTCACACCAGCAACAGAGCCCAGGGTGGGCACAGGGTGAGTGCCAGCCAGGAGGTGATCCTACACCCAGGATGTTCCGGGTCCCAGAGCCACCCTGGCCCTCCCCAGGGTCCCTCCTAGAGTCCTGCTCCCAAAGGAACCTGGGACTGTCAGCTCTGCGAAGCATTCTCGCTGCCCAGGCCCTACGTGTCCAGAGGCAAAATCACTGTTCTCTTCCATGTGGAAATCTCAGAAGGAGATTGTGGTAGGATTTCACTTCGTGTTCCCCAAGGAGCCTCTCTGCATGTTTCTACGGTGTATCCTGTATTAACTCCATCCCAGGTATCCATGTGGGCCTGAGAATCCAGATGCCTCTCACTCCAGGTTCAGCCCCTCTCATCCCAGTTCTCATCCCCAGAATGGGATGCTGTGGCCACCACCACAGGGATGATGCAGGTAACACACGGGGAGCTGTCCAATACAAACTGCCCTGAGACGCTAACACACGTAACCATTGCCCAGCGCCAGTTGACCTGATGCCAGGACGACTTCTGCGGAGGGCACTGCTGCCCCTCCTCCTGTCATGAGTCCTGGAGGCTTGGGGCCTGAGTCTGAGCTCCAGCACGTGCCTTCCTGGAGTCTTTGGTGCTACCTCTGACGCGTGTCTCTGCTGTGTTCCATCCTAGGGGGAAAGTGTGTCCGCAGGGGACAGGAATGAGACCTGCAGGGTGTGGAGCCTCCAGAGACGCAGACTGGAGATGTTGGTGGGCAAGCTGGTGCCTGCCTCCTGGGCGGTGACTCTGCCTACCTCCGCACATTCCTGGGCACATACAGGGCTTTTGGCACCACCCAGCAGGTGCTGGACCTTCTCTTCATGAGGTGAGCACTTCCCCTCCCAAGTCAGGGAGACTTGGCCACCATCCAGCTGTGAGTTGTGGGAATGTCTCTCCACCTCTGTGAGCCCCAGTTGGCCCCACTCTGCACTTGAGGGGAAAGGGAGGAGCAGCCCCCTGGGGGTCTAAGTGGGTGCTTCCTGGAAAGTGCTTTCTGGGAACCTGGAGCCCTGGAATGGCTGTGGTTGTGCTGAGACATCACGTTCCTCCTCCTCTCGAGGAAGCCTCTGTCTCTGTTGTCGCTGTGCCTTTGACTTGGGCCCAAAGTATTTTCCCAATTGCAAGTGAGGTGTAAGTGGTGCCCTGCCCTGGGTGAGTGAGAGCAAGGTTCCCTGGGCGTGATCAGTGGAGCCCCAGGCTCTCGGATGGGGCTGTTGGGCTCAATTGTTCTTGAAATATAGAGGAAGGTGCACGGGGTGCAGGCACTTTTCCAGGAAGAAGCATCATGTAATGCATCAAGCAGACAGCACTTCTGATCCCCAGGGCTTCAGTTCTCCAGTGTGGGGGTTATGGGAGGGGGGAACCTTGTCACACTAGCCATCACATCCAGGCTTGTCTGCAGTACTCTTCATGTGACGCCTCCTTGCCTCCTGTAGGTATGGATGCATCCTCCCTTACTGCGATGAGGATGGTGGACCCCTGCACCAGCTGAAAATGTGAGTGGATTGTGACTCAAGAGGGAGGGACTACATATCCCAGAGAACTACCTGGAGTCAAGGGGTTGGTGGTTTGGCAGGGCTGGCAGAATCCTGGATCCCACATAGCTGGGGGCCAAAGTCTGGGGCGTTTCTCCTGGAAGAGAGGAGAGCAGGCATAGAGAGCTGTGGAGGGGTTTGGGGTGCTGTGAAGAGCATCTGTGAGGTCAGAGGTCAGAGTCCACCCATGCGAGTCCACACCCGTACCCTATCCATCTCATCCTGCCTCTACCCCCGATCCTGGGACCCAAAACACAAAGTGTGGATTTCATCCATCTCACTGTCTGGTGGAACCTCGGTGGAGGTGATCAAGTGTTGCTCAGTGGACCCAGTGATACTCAGGGGACAGCTGAGCCCTCACTGATAAAGGATGAGTGTCACTGGCAGGAGGAGACGCAGGTGCGTCTCTAGCGGTCGAGGCAACCTGTAGTTTTAGGAGGTAAATGTGCGGTGATAGGAGGCCCATGGGAAGCCTGGGCAGATGACAGAGTGTGTGTGTGTCCTCCTTGGACAGATACTCCTGGGACCCCTACGTGTTGCAGAGATGCAGTGACCAGAGTAGACGCCCTGCCTGCCCTCGCAGTGGTGACACCAGGGGCAGGGGCAGGGGGAGGGACAGTGGGCCGTGTCAGGCTGCCCTCAGGAAGCAGACAGAAGGTCACACCATGCATCAAGGGCTGTCACCTGAGCAGGCTCGTTGGCAGCCCCTCCCCTGTGTCCAGGCCTCCTCTGCCTGGTCTGCCAGGTGAGATGGACCGTGGAGGAGAACTGACCTCTGGAGGGGCAGGGGCAGAAGGCGCAGAAACTGAGGTCCCCGCACGGCGGCCCTGGAGTGCAGTTTGGCGGAAGGCCAGGTCTCTGACTCTGCTGCCCACGTGACTCCCCCCAGGGCAATGGCCTCCATCTTCAGCACCTGGCTGCACCTTTACCCTGAGGATTTCCAGCAGTCCCCAGAATTTCCCTGCCTGAAGGTGCTCCTTGCATACACAGAGCTCAATATGCCCGGCTCGGACCTGGAACAGCAAGCCCGTCATCTCCTTGTGCAGCTGGAGACTCTGGAGCCCACGGAGGCAGAGAGGCATGGTGAGGAGGACTCAGGGTGGGTCATGTGGACAGGGACGAATAAGGAAGGGAGGGGGCTGGGGCACACAGAGCAGAGCCTCCTGAGGCTGGAAGTAGGCCAAGAGCATTGAGGAGGCTCAGATCACTATTCCCCTGAACTGCAGCCTGGAGGACTTCCTGGGGTAGGCGGTATCTTGGATTGAGATTTCAGGACTAAGTACAAGTATGTTCCTGTCTTTGGGATCCATGGATAAGCAGTCTTACTGACAATGTTTTCACTTCCGGGAAATACAGCACCCACTGGAGAAGAAGCTCTGGAAGCATCACCAGATCTCAGCACCGCTCATCCCTGCCACAGCTCCACAGTCAGAGCAAGCTCAAAGCCCAGCTCCCATTCAGGTTCAAGGTCTGCCTCAAGTAAACACGCCAGCTCCAAACCCAGAGCCACAGCTTGCTCATGCCCTGGCTCTCACTTAAGCTGAGAGGTGAGGAAAAGTAGCTCCAGGCTCCAGTTGGAGATCCAGAGAACATGCAAGAAACAGTTCCTTCCTCCTTCAGAACCTGAATCACCCAGAAATCCTGTGCCAGCGCTGCTTCTATAGCCTCAGTCCCCAGGCTTAAGCCAACCTCAGCAAGGGCACTGCCTGGGCTCTGGAGCCTCTTGGTGCTTTGCAATCAGCTGTGGCTCTGGTGTTATCCAGCTGTGGTTCTAGAGACCCTAGCTACCCAGGTTTTGCAACAGCTCAGGCACTGGAGCCACTTCCTCCCCTAACATCCCTGGAGCCAGATCATCAGCGAGCCTTGACTTGCCCGGCAGAATGTGTGCTGCCCCCATCCCAGCACCAGGCCTGGAGCCTGTCTCTCTACTCTAATAATTCCCTGTCTTAATATGTGTGTTTTTTTTTTTTCCATTACGTGTACAAACTTACTTTTTCTATGAAATAAAGTAAACTTTGATAGAAATGGAATTCTATGGCTTTTTCAATTGTACATGTGAGGGGCGTGGATGGAGAACATTCACTAGCTTACATGACCCCATCGATTGTCTGTTGCAGAGCATCTGCATCCTGTTTGACGCCAACTATTATTTTGGGCTCCAAAATCACTGCAGATGGTGATTGCAGCCATGAAATTAAAAGACACTTACTCCTTGGAAGGAAAGATATGACCAACCTAGATAGCATATTACAAAGTGGAGATATACTTTGCCCACAACGGTCCGTCTAGTAAAGGCTATGGTTTATTCAGTGGTCATGTATGATGCGAGAGTTGGACTGTGAAGAAAGCTCAGCACTGAAGCATTGATGCTTTTGAACTGTGGTGTTGGAGAAGACTCTTGCGAGTCCCTTGGACTGCAAGGTGATCCAACCAGTCCATCCTAAAGGACCAATCTGGGTGTTCATTGGAAAGATTGATGCTGAGGCTGAAACTCCAATATTTTGGCTACCTCACACGAAGAGTTGACTCATTGGAAAAGACCCTGAAGCTGGGAGGCATTGAGGGGAGGAGGAGAAGGGGATGACAAAGGATGAGATGGCTGTCTGGTATCACCGAATCGATGCAGATGAGTTTGTATGGATTCCACGAGTTGGTGATGGACAGGGAAGCCTGGCGTGCTGTGAATCATGGGGTTGCAAAGAGTCAGACACGACTGAGGGACTGAACTGAAATGAAGATTCTGCAGTCTGGGAAGGCACTGCACTTTCCTCTCCCTCATCTGTTGATGGACATTAGGACTCTCTTCACCTTTGGGCTGTTGTGTATAATTCTGCTCTGAACACTTGCCTACAGGCTTGTGACTTTCTGCGTTTACTTCTTCTGGGTGTTGATGTAGGAGCGGAACGTGGGCGGTGACTGGATTCTGTGTAGTTGCCTGTGGCGGAAGTGTACACTTAGTGCTTCCATTTCCCCTTCTTCGTCTGTGTTGCAGTGTCCTCTCTGCCACACATTCCCCCTCCTGGTCCGTCACTCTGGGGAAGAAGCGTCTGAGGAGGCCCTTGTGGCCCGCCCCTGAATGAAGCAGCTCCTGTCCTAGGTGAGTCCACAGCCTCAAACCCTGGGAGAGCCTGGCTGAGGCCTCCGGCGGAGTCATGGTCCGTTCCTGCTCCAAAGACAGTCTGAGGTCCAGTCTGTGATCATCGCCTTGCTTCTTTTTCATCTGTCATCACCCCAGCCCCACTCCTCTTTGACCCCATGCCCTACTGTCACTTCTGACATTTGTGTGATGTCATGTATATTTGTGTGGACACCCCCAGACATCTAATCCAGGTAAGTGGACATGTTCTGGGGTCCTTGACTCTCTAATTCCCAAAGCCAAGCCTGTGTGTGTGGTGGAGCCCTAGCCTAGGATGGTGCGAAACTCTGTCCCTGCCCCGGGCCCTGGTGTTTCCCCCTCCCATCAGGGCCTCAATTTTCCAGATGGACAGTGACTGGTTAAGCAAGGAGCTTTCAAAGCCTGCACACAGTCTGCCCAGCCTTCCACATCTCTGGGTGGTTTACGGCTGGGTGACATGAGCAACCCCAGGCCTCCCCCATAGTTGGAAGGCGCCCCCCCCCCCCTCAGTGGCTCTGTGGGCCACTCTTTGCTGCAGTGAGGAAGAGAGTTCACACTCACTTAACTTCATGCCCTGAAGGATAAGGAACATTTCTCCAAGAACAGCTGAGGCACTGTGAGCAATACAAGATGACTTAGACATGGACCACGTGCTAGAATGTGATCTGCAGACTAGACGGGTGATCTTTACCCATGCTACCCACGAGGGGAGATCTCTCTGAAATGGGGGTTGTCACTTTCAAGTTCACAATGTGTTTTAATGCAGAAGTAACATTTTCCTTGATAGCAGGTATTGAAGTTTAGAGCACAACTGAAATGTTTGCGTCATGCAGACAGTCCCATTATGGAAGCCTATCGGAGAGAGAGTGGGTCAGAGTTCCAGAAATACAGAGTAAGTTGCCCTGTGGTCTAAGAGGAAATTGATTGATTGGCCCCCGCAGTTGTCATGACCCAGGGTTCCTCAGGTGGAATTACCACAGGAGCTTGTGTGGGGAGCTCCAGTCACCTTCAGTCCTGATGGCTTTCTGGGTCTGATCCCTGGCGCCTAGGCCTCAGAGAGCAGCGTTCTCCAGTGTGGACGTCTGCAGACTGGGCCTGGAGACAGTGGCGGCTTAGATGCCTGAGAGCCACTCTCCCAGGTGTCTGCACTTTCTTCAGTAACAGCAAGGCTGTTCCTTTCCGCCTGGGTCCCTTGGGCACTTTTCTCCGGCTGTTTCAGAGTGGATCTGAGAGCTACTGCTGGGACTTCAGTCTTCCCTGCTCTTTTTCTGCCTCTTCTCCTCTTCCTCCCTGCCGTAATAAAGTGTCTGAGCCAGTCGCAACAGGTTATCTAAGATGATTTGATCCATACGCTTGTTTTAGTAGCTTACTGTGGATATCTGCATCCGACTGAATGAGAAATCTCTCTTTGGAGATCATTCCTCCCTCTGCACTTTCAGGATCAATCTCAGTGAATCTGCAAAAGTCTTCTGTAGTCCATCTCGGGATTTACCTGGAGCTTCCCTCTCTCCCTGTTCTATGTTTGTCAACTTGGCATCGTTTAATGTCTTAGTGCCCACTCGCTTGAGTCCTGACAAAATGACTCTGATCCCATCTTCCTTCATCCATGTTGGAATCTCAGTGTCATTCTGTTGTGGGGGCAGTCTGATTCCTCGTAGGGAAGGCAGCTATCTCGCCCTCTTCCTCTTCTGCTGATTCCTTAGCAATGCATTTATCCCCATAGGCAATCCCTCCCGGTCGCCCTGCTGGGTGAGGGGCTGCTGCCTGCCTAGTTGGAGGACCTCAGCAGTGCCCAACTGATAGGTTTCTTATAAATCTCAAAATATCCATCCTGAGGAAAAGCATCCAGATATAGAACAATGTCATTTCTGAAGAAAGCAGATTAGTAGTGTCCCATGGATGGGTGGGAGGCTTGGGTGACCAGGGGCAAGAAGCAAACTTGGGGATTAGTCTGTATGCCTTAATCCTAATTCCACTGATGCTTTTCTGGATATATACACGTGTCAAACCTTACTGAAGTGCACATTTTAGACGTGGGTTTTTTTTTTTTTTAAACCTCATCTGTACATCCATGAAGCTGTGATTAAAGCAGCACAGAGTGAAGGATATGAAGCATAGATTTCCCTGGTCGGTGCTGACAGTTGAAGCCCCTGGTGCCATGGAATGTCCATACCCCTGGTCCCCCATGTCAGGTGTCCATGATGCACCAGGGTAGTGTGCTTCCTGCAAGGGTGCCAGGAATTCTCAGGCTCTGGAAATGGGAAACCCTCGTATCAAATAGGTGATAGCTGAGAACGAGCCTTTCCTCATCTTGACCTTACCATCATCAGGCGAAATCTTTGATTTTCACGTGTTTCGTACAAGTCCGTGATGGGTTACTACCATATAACATAGGGCTGTTACAGGTCTATCCGTGAAGGAGTCTTCTCAGCCCCTAGCATCTTAGATCATTCGATTAATTGGGAGAAAGCTTACCTCCATCTTGGGTAAATGGGTAACATGTGTAAGTGGCTCCTCCATCGGATTCACGTTATTCAATTATGCAATCAAGGCCCGAGCTCTTAGTTAAAAAGGTGCCTTTCATACCACGTAAGGCATGCTACCATTGAGAAACCTTCCCATAATAACAACAGTTGAAAGTTATTTGAAACGCTCTTTGTCTTCGGTTTCGATAAGGTCGGGGGTGTTTTGAGAGTTACTGAGCATGGCAGTTCGTCCGATGTGAGTTTTTGTCACACTCTCTGTCCGTTTTTTCTATTTTATTTTAAAAGGTTTTCATATTCTTGGTATATGATTGCTTTTAACTCCTTGTCTTATAGAGTAGAAAATGCATACTTTTAAAAATTAAATGTGCATTAATTTTTTTAAACACCATCATTGTAAAGAAGGGGGACAAAAAGAAGCAAATGTAGACGAATATGGGAAACCTATTGAAAATGAGTTCATTTCCCCAGTTCCCCTATGTATCTATCACATACTATCACTTCATTTCAGCTGTGCTTTTTTAATTTTCTTCACTTATGGCAGCTGTGCATTTTTTCCTTTAGTAAAATTTGAATATTTTCCCTTACATTTCAAAATTGAAATGACACACCACACTTATTGTACCTGAATATTGAAGACAAAATTTCATTTCATTTTATTTTTTTGCAGTTTATTATTTTTGTTTCATTTTAAAGAAAAAAATGTTGATAATATTTAAATACTTCAAATTTCCTAATTTTTATTTTTTTGAAANCCACTTCTGATGTCTGTGTCAGAAGCTTTTTCTGTTGCTTTTATACTTTAATAAAATTCTATTACACAAAAGCTGTGAGCAATCAAGCCTCGTCTCCAGCCCTGGACTGAATTCTCCTCCGGAGGGCAAGAATCCTGGCGTCTTTCATGGTTCAGCAACAACCTTTCGGCGGTTTTAATTTGAATTTCCTTAACATCTAGTGATGATGAACACTTTTCATGTATCTTCTCTGGAGGAATGCTCAGGTCCTTTGCCCAGATTTTAATTGAGCTGTTTTATTTTCTACTGTTGAATTTATATGGGTCCTTTATATATTTTGAATATTAGCCTTTTATCAGATGTATGGTTTGCACATACCCTTTTCCCGTCACGTAGGCTGTCATCTCACTTCGCTGATGGTTTCTTTTGCAGAAGCTGATTAGATTGATGTCTTCCCAGTTGCTTACTTTTTATTTTGCTATTTGTGCCTTCCTTGGCATGTCCAAAAAATCGTTGCCAAGATCCACACCCGGGAGAATTTTCCCATGTTTTCTTCTAGGAGTTCTGTAGTTTCAGAACTTCATTAGTGTTTAATCTATCTTGAGTTAATTCTGGGAAATGGTGTAAAACATAGATCCCATTTCATTCTTTTACCTGTGAATATCTAATGATTCCAGCATCATCTATTGAGTATCCTTGGTTCCCTTGTCAAATATTGACCGTATATGACTCGGTTTATTTCTGGGCTGTCTGTTCTATTGGTCTAGTTGTCTGTTCTTATGTTGGCTCCACACTATTTTGATGACTACAGCTTTAGAGTATAGCTTGAAATCAGGACGTGTGATTCCCCTTGCTTTGTTCTTCTTTCTCAGGATTTCTTAGGCTATTCAGGGCCTTTTGTGGTTCCACATAAATTTTAGAGGTGTTTTTTCTACTTCTGTAAAAAAAATGTCATTGGAATCGTGATAGGGATTGCATTGAATCTATAGGTAGATTTTTATCATATTGCTATTTTAACAAAATTAATTCTTCTAATCCATGAACCAGAATACCTTCCCATTTATTGGTGTCTTTAATTTCTCTCGTTGATGTTTTGTAGATTTCAGAGTATAGATCCTTCATTTTCTTAGTAAAATTTGTTTCCAATGATTTTGTTTTTGATGCTATTTTGAGATCAATTTCTTTATTTCTCTTGCAGAAAATGTGTTGTCAGTGTATAGAAACACTTCTGATTTTTATACGTTATTTGTTTCTATCCTGCAATTTTACTGAAATCTTAAATTTTTTTGGTTGAGTCTTTAGAATTTTCTTTACATAAAATCAAATATAGATAAGGACAGTTTTACTTTCCCTTTTACAATTCTGATGCCCTTTGCTTCGTTTCCTTGCCTGATTGATCTGCTAGGACTCCCAACACTATGTTGAATAGGAGTGGGAAGAGTAGGCTTGCCTTGTTCCTAATCTTAGAGAAGTTCTCAACCTTTCACTGTTGAGTATGATGCTTGCTGTGAGCCTGGGGACCCAAATCAGGTCTGAGTGTGCACTGACCTCTCTGGCCTACCGACAGGGGAAGCTACAGGCTGTGCTCTGTGTCCAAGACCCCTGCACCTGAGGCTGTTGAATGGGCTTTGTGGCCCCCAGGTGCCCTGGGTGGGTCTCCGGCTGCTCAGGCTGAAGCCTGCATTCAGTGATGAGCAGGCCTCTGGGTCCCTGCCCTGGCTCAGCTGGAAAAGCAGCTCTAAGGCCAGGAAAGGTCTGGGCTTTCTTAACTAAAGCTGACGTGCACCCCGAGCTTTCTGATCAGTCACTGGCAAACCATCAGCCCCACCCACCATTCAGCTCAAGCCCTGCTGGGGCACACAACTTCCAGGAGCCCTTGCTGGTCCTCCGGTCAGACAGGGCTGCGAGGCGCCCTGCACGTGAGTGGGGGTGTGCCCGCTCCCTTGCCAGGGCGGGCGGGGAGGGGCTGCTCCTGGCCGCCCTCAGTTTCCCAGTCGGCTCTCCAGCCTGGAGGTGCAAGGAGCTGCCATCAGCCTCGGCCCTGAGTTTGTCCCCTGCCCGCGGGAAAAGCTGACGTGCACCCCGAGCTTTCTGATCAGTCACTGGCAAACCATCAGCCCCACCCACCATTCAGCTCAAGCCCTGCTGGGGCACACAACTTCCAGGAGCCCTTGCTGGTCCTCCGGTCAGACAGGGCTGCGAGGCGCCCTGCACGTGAGTGGGGGTGTGCCCGCTCCCTTGCCAGGGCGGGCGGGGAGGGGCTGCTCCTGGCCGCCCTCAGTTTCCCAGTCGGCTTTCCAGCCTGGAGGTGCAAGGAGCTGCCATCAGCCTCGGCCCTGAGTTTGTTCCCTGCCCGCGGGCCACACTGGTCCCCAGCTTTGCTCTGGGGGCAACCTGCTCTGCCTGCCCGCCTCCCAGCTTGAGTGCAGCTGGGCGCACAGCTTGCAGGAATCCTTGCCAGCCTCCTGGTCAGACAGGGCTGGCCGGCTGCCTGTCAGCAGGCGTGGCTGTGACTCAGCTCCTGCCTGGATCTGGGCAAACAGCTCTTAGGTCAGCAAAACTCCAGTCTGCGGATCTAAATCGGGCGAATCCGCACCCGGCAAAGCGGCATGCAGTGCTGGGGGTGGGGTGGGGGAGGCTGCCCCCACCCCGGGTCTCGTCCCACTCAAGGGTCTGGAGGCTCGAGGGGTCCCCCCCACGTGGTGTGGTGCCAGCGGGGGGAGGGGCAGCGTGCTGAGCCTGTGGCCACTTTCTTACCCGGCGCGTGGTCTCCCGGTCCCTGGGGTCAGGGCGCTGTGGCCTCCGCCCAGACTTCCAGGGTTTGCTCAGTGCTGTCCCGCTCTCCAAGGTGTTCAGTTGCCCTGCTTGTGAGGGGAGCGAAGTCAGGAAGGACCCGTGTCACCATCGTTGTGACATCACTCTCCCAAAATACTTCCTAGAAGAGATGTCCGCCAGGAGGGCTTCCAAACTGTTACTGCGAGGAGGACAGTCATGTGACGCTTTCCCCATGATCAGAGGGGCCCAGGCTCAGAGGTGTGTCCCCACCAACTCACGCCTACCTGTAGACGTGTGGTGGGGACGGGCAGGGCAGAGGAATTTCCAGAAACTGAAAGGAAAGCCGTCTCGACCTTTCAGCAGCAACAGTGACGTGTTGGCAGAAGCATGAACCTGAACCCCAGGGCAGGGCAAACCTCAAGTGGCTAAAGAGATGTGTAAGTGACTCGTTTCCCTCCTCAACGTCAACATCAATGCCAGACCCTTTGATTAGCTTCCCCAGTGGCTCAGGGGGGAAGCATCCGCCCACAATGCAGGACATGCAGGTTCAATCCCTGGGTTAGAAGATCTCCTGGAGGAGGGCATGGCAACCAACTCCAGAATTCTAGCCTGGAGAATCCCATGGGCAGAGAAGCCTGGCGGGCTACAGTCCATGGGGAGACACAACTGAGCATTGCCACTGTGCAGAAAAAGGATGACTTTGCAGACCTGCTTACATGTCCATGATCACTTGATAGGTATGAAAGTGATGGAATGTTCTAGAGAGCTGGGTAATGGCCGACACTGGGTGGTCCTACCAGGCACTGGTGTCACTATTTGGCTGCCAGTGTGGGCGTGCTCTGTCACATCCAACTCTGTGTGACCCCAGGGACTGCAGCCCCCCAGGGCCCTCTGCCCATGGGATTCTCCAGGCAAGACTACTGGAGTGGGTTGCCATTGTCTACTGCAGGGGATCGAACCCCAGTCTCCCGTGTCTCTTGCCTGACAGGTAGGTTCTTTACCACTGAGCCACCTGGGAACCTTCTGCTGCCCAAGTTCACCGAAAGCAACTAGGGGTTGAGAGCTAAAGAGCCACATTGCAAATTTTGTGTGTTTCCTTTCGGGTGTGCTCGGCCTCCGGTGCTGCACTCTCTAGTGGAGAGCGGGGGCTGTTCAGCTGTGTCTGAGCTCTCGCTGCAGTGGCCTCTTGTCGGGAACACGGGCTCTAGAGCACGCGGGCTTCATAGCTGCAGCACCCAGCCTCAGGAGTTGCGGCTCTTGGGCTTAGTTGCTCCGAGACATGAGGGATTCTCCCGGATCAGGGAGGGAACCTGTGTCCCCTGCATTGGCAGGCAGATTCTTATCCACTGCGTCATCCAGGAAGTCCAAGAATCACGTTTTAAATGAGCAGACTTCCTGCTAAGGAGCTAAACCCTGCTCTGAATTCAAGGGAAGTCTAATCAATGATTTGCTCTTTTAAAGGAATTGCTTATGTAAGAAAATTTATATCAACTTTTTTGACATTTAAATCTGACATCTTTGTTAATAAAAACAGCACCAGATAAATTTGCATTTGTCCTATTCGTTAATTATAATTTAATCTACAAAAGAATTAAAAATGTATATGTAGGGCCTGGAACAAATTATTGCCCAAGTTAAAAATTCTTACACTTTGGAAATAAATGTACTTAGTGCTTTGTTTTTAAGAAACAAGAAAAGCAATTTATGTTAGCATAACTCTAGCTTGAGAAAGTGTTTTGGAAACAGGAGGGAAGGGGGTGGTGCAAAACCTCTGGAATAATAACAGGACCCAGGGACGCGACGTGGACTGATTAGACTCGAAGGGGCCCAAGGCGGCAGAGTCAGTGACGTCACGCCCATTGTGCTCCAAGGCCACACGTGCATAAATCTGACATCTTTGTTAATAAAAACAGCACCAGATAAATTTGCATTTGTCCTATTCGTTAATTATAATTTAATCTACATAAAGAATTAAAAATGTATATGTAGGGCCTGGAACAAATTATTGCCTAAGTTAAAAATTCTTACACTTTGGAAATAAATGTACTTAGTGCTTTGTTTTTAAGAAACAAGAAAAGCAATTTATGTTAGCATAACTCTAGCTTGAGAAAGTGTTTTTGAAACAGGAGGGAAGGGGGTGGGGCAAAACCTCTGGAATAATAACAGGACCCAGGGATGCGACGAGGACTGATTAGACTCAAACGGGTCCAAGGCGGCAGAGTCAGTGACGTCACGCCCATTGTGCTCCAAGGCCACACGTGCCCGTTACTCCAGGAATCTCTCGACTTTCTTCTTTTGCATTCCAGCCCCCTACAATGAAAAGGACTTTTTTTGTGTGTGTGTGTGTTAGTTCTAGAAGGTCTTGCGGGTCACCATAGAACTGCTCAGCTTCTTTGGCATTACTTGGGGGCATAGACTTGGATTACTGTGATACTGAGTGGTTTGCCTTGGAAAGGAACCAAGATTGTTCTGTCATTTTGAGGTTGCACCCAAGCACTGCATTTCGGACACTTCTGTTGACTATGAGGGCTATTCCATTTCTTCTAAGGGATTCTTGCCCACAGTGGTAGATTATAATGGTCACCTGAGTTAAATTCACCCGTTCCCGTCCATTCAGCTCACTGCCTAAGATGTCAACGCTCAGCCTGGCCGTTTCCTGCTTCACCACGTCTCGTTTACCTCAATTCATGCGCCTAACATTCCAGGTTCCCACGCAGTATTGCTCTTTACACCATCGGGCTTTACTTTCACCACCAGACACATCCGCAACGGAGTGTTTTTTCCCCATTGGCCTAGCCGCTTCGTTCCCTCTGGAGTTATTAGTAACTGCCCTCAGCTCTTCCCCAGCAGCATGCTGGACGCCTGCTGACCTGGGGGCTCATCTTCTGCCGTCACAGCTTTTTGACTCTTCTTCCTGTTCATGGGGTTCTCTCAGCACCTCAGCAAGCGAGATGATGCTCAGAAGTGCCGTGAAGGTTGCAAGGTGGGCCATCAAAACCGAAACACGAGCAGTGGCCCAATGCCTAGAGTTTCCACCTCTTCCCCCAAATAATTGGAGTAATCCTCCCGCCCATCAGCCTACAAAATTACGCAGCCCTACAAGCTGCCCCACCTCGTGTCGAGGGTGCCTCGCCCTCTGTGCAGCCCACACTCTGGGCTCTGGGGCGTGCTTCTCTCTGAATAAATCCACTTCTTACCTCTCACTGTCTCCCACGGAATTCTTTCTGAGATGAAACATCAGGAACCTGAGCTTCATCAACTCCTGAAACCAGGCGTGTGCTCTTGGTTGGAAGACCGTGGGTTTTGGCCGGGTTCAAGCCCCAGTCTGAGGGGAATGGTTTCATCTTCTCAGAGCACATCTTCTAAAGCAGCTAAACCTTTAGAGCAGCAGGCTCACCTGCTGGCCCCGAGTTGAGATGGTCCAGGCCGCGGGGACAATGACATTGGAGCTGGCAGGGGCATCTCCTGGGTTCAGCCCCACCTCTGCCAAGCCATCACTTAGAGAGCAGAGACCCTCCTTAGGGCCTCTGTTGACACGGGGCAGAAAAAGATGAGAAACAGTCCAAATGCTTTCACCCTCAAAGCACTCACGATGGGAGCAGCACCCAGCCCTCACGAGATGCCGGGTCTCCTCTGCCCTCTAGATTCTTAGCATCCATTTCCACCAGGCCCATCTGGGCCACGTGACTGCACAGCCAGAACCTTCCAGGGGAACTGCGAGGCCCTGGCCTGCAGCACTGGAGAGGCCACACACCCTCATGCTGAATGGAGGCAGCAGGGAGAGGGGCAGGGCACAGCCTCAGAGGACAGACACGGCCATCGAGGACACCATGTGAACAGGTTGGAACCGACTGGGCCCAACACGGTGGAAGATTCAACTTCCTGTGGTCCTTAAGCCTCACTACACGCTCTCTCTGACACGTCAGCTAAATGACAGCATCCCAGTTCCCAGGCTGATCGTGAAAGGTCAGAAAGTGGGCAGTGGGGCCCCTTCCCCAAAACAGAGGGGAGAGCCCCCCACTCATTAGCCTATGAAAGTGCCCAGCTTGTAGAATCAAACCACCCCGCACCTCGGATGCGCCCGCCTTGTCAGAGGGACCACGCTCTGCCTATGGCCTGAGCACCTGCCTCGGGGACCTGCTTGCCCGTTACTGCGGCCCGCCTCGAATTCTTCCCTGCTGGGAGCCAAGGGCCCTCACGGCAGCCCGTCCCGGGCTCGGCCAAGGCCTGCGGTGTGAGCAGCCTCTCAGGCCCCGTCGTCCTGCAACATCTTCACAGAGGAAGAGGGAGAAGGCGGCCTTTTCCTTCTCTCTCATTTTCCCTTTCATTATAAAAGCATAGCCCACTTATTTCTCTGGACAGAGTCCCCTCACCTGCCCTTACCCCTCCCAGTGTCCTATATTAACACACCTACTTCTCACGTATCACTTTCCCTCTTGCTGAATTCCCTCTGGGCTGAGACATAAAGAACCTGAGCATCAAGTCCTGAAACAAGGCGTATGACTTCAGTTAGAAGATTGTGGGTTCGAGTCCCAGCGGAGGAGTTGAGTTCAAGTCCTCCCTGAAGCCAGACACTGTGGGTTGGAGGTCATCCAGAGGAGGGCGGTTTTGGAACCAGAGTGGAGGAGGCCGGCAGGGCACGGCCACCACTTCTGACACGCCTCACACTTGCCACGACAGCCGTGCAACAGAATGGGTCAGAGGGGGGCCTGTGATGGGGGCTGCTGGAGTAGGACACACATGCACACGCACGCCATGCACACGCGCAGGCACACACACACACGCCATGCACACGCGCAGGCACACACACGCACGCCATGCACACGTGCAGGCACACACACACGCCATGCACACGCGCAGGCACACCTTCCTCTCCCAAAGGCATAACCTCGCTCCCTGCCCAGGGCGCCCTCTGCTGCCTTAGGCAGAGAACTGCTTCCACAAGCTTCCCTGTGCCTGCTGGGTGCCTGCTGGGTGCCCACCCCACGCCAGGCACCCTTCCAGGAGCCGGCCCCGCACTGCCGGCGCGGGAGAGCCCCCGTCCTGGAGGAGGAGCGGGAAATAGACAAAGGCAGGGGGGACGTGCGTGCCACCCCCTAAACAGAGCAGGGAACGTGGCCGAGAGCCTGGGGACGCGTCCCACCGGGATCCCGCCCCCACGCCTCCACGAAGCGGGCTGAGTGACGCAGGACCCTGACACAGCCGCTCGGCTCCGCGGATGCAAACCCAGGCAGATTTCTCTGGGTGGAAACCCGCAGCCCCGGGTCTGCCGTTCACAGACCGGCTCGGCAAGGCCCGCGGAGGAGAGCAGGCGGCCCCGGCGAGGCAGGCAGAGCGCCGAGGGGCCGGACGGCGGGCGCCGGCGCCCAGACGCGGGCGAGAGCGGCGGCGCTGGCGGCGCGCTTTCTCTGCAGGCCGGGCCGCGGCGGATGAGGCATGCGGGTACATCCCCAAGACAGTGTTGCCTCTGCTCCACGCGCGCAAACGTCCACGCTGCGGGTGTCCCCACACTGAACCACGCCCCCCCGCCGACTTTACCTAGTTCCGCGGCCGCCTCAGTCCCATCGCAGCACACGGCTTCTTACCCTTGGGGAGAGTGTCTGAACCCTGAGATGCTTCCCTGGTTGGCTTCTGGTTGCAAAGGAAATGGCTCTTTTCAATGGTACCGTGGGCAAGAGTGTTGTAATATCTGTTTTCGCTCCAGCAAGTGGCAGGACCTGTTTGTAAATTGCAGAGCCCTGGCAGCTGCTGACCCGGGAACTTCTGAACTCTTTGAGAAAAAAAAAATTGCTGGCAAGATGTAGAGAGACGACAGAGAGACTGGGGGTGATTAAATGAGAACATTGTGTAAAGATCGCTACTGGAAATGATTGTGTGGGTTCTAAATAAAAATGGTAGGAAATCATTGGCCGCTCATACCCTCCTGCGCTCCCCAATGAGCCTCACCTTCCCTGAGCCCCACCAGCACACCGGATGGCCTTCGGGGGTAAAGTGGTCTCACAGCCCCACCCCGGTCATCCATCCTCCCGCCGCCTGTCCACCAGACCGACAGCTCCCTGAGGCCTCGCCTGTCTAAAGGCAGCTGGAAAGAAGCAAGTGATGTGGCGGGGCCCTGGAGGGGCTGGCAGACAGTGGTGCAGACAGCCTCTCCGTGTCCAGGTGCCGCCCCTGGGGTGGAGCTCTGCAAGGGCTGCAGGGGCCTGGTCCAGAGGAGAAGAAGGGCTGCCTCCCAGCCGGGAATCATGCGGCGGAGGGCCCGGCCAGCAGCACCGACAGCCCTCCCTCTGCCCCAGACAGAGCTGGACTGGACAGCCCTCCCTCTGCCCCAGACAGAGCTGCCTGTCTCTAGGGCATCACCACGTACCTGCTCATCTCGAGCAGTCTAGTCACTTCCCGTCCTCCGTGCCAGGGACCCGGGGGTGGCAGCAGCCCGGGGAGGGGCACTCCTGCTTGGGCCAGGCGAGGGCAGGTTGATG
>SJXQ01007409.1:314449-344247 GCA_006408695.1 Aepyceros melampus | reverse complement strand
TGAGAACCGGACGGGATTGTGAGTCACAAGGGGGAGAATTCTGTGCGAGCGACAGTGAGCCGCTCACAGCCCTGGCCTCTGCGGTCTGGGTGAGCCGAATGTCCAGTGCCCCCGAAGAGGGACAGCCAGCTGGGGGCACGCAGCGCCTCCGTGGCTGGCATCTCTCCTGAACCGTCTTCCATGGCTAAGAGGCAGCGACACGGCCACCGCGTCAATGGCCGTCCAAGCCAGGATGGGACTCTGCACCAGGACCTGGGCTCTTCCTGGGGAAGAGCGCCTGTGGGCACCACAGGCAAAGGCAGGGTTCTCCAAGGAATCCCTGTCCCACTTCTTAAACCCTGCGTGCAGCTGCGTAACGGTGTGACATTTCACGGTGTCTGACCCGTGGCTCGGGAAGTGCCGCTCACCTGGACTGCTCGAGTGAGGACGGGGTGGGGCGACGGGCACCTCTCGACCCCACCTCCCCGCTCCCCCATCCCCAGCATGGATGCGTCAGGCCTGTTCTCAACAGCTTCCCTTCATGGTGCTCACACTGCAGTTCCTTTCTTTCCTAGGAGCTGAGAACCCTGTGTCTTAAGAGCTGGTTATGAACTCTGCCAAGGATCTCGCCGTGCCTGGGAGGCTGGGGGTGGGGGGCGCGTGCAGTCCAGGGGCCTCTGCAGAAAACTACACTGACGGGGGCTCCCTGGGCTGCAGGAGAAGGACGGGGGCTCCTGGGCTGCAGGAGAAGGGGTGCGCGGGTTCGCAGAGGTCAGGGCACGCCCCTCGAGTCTCACCCCCACCTCGGGGTTAGGAGAGCCTGAGGTGTGCTGCTGGGGGCGCCTCCCGGGCTGGGGACCACAGCTGTCTGTCCGTCCATCTGTAGCCCTGTCCCTAGGACTGACGGGCGTTGCTGTCCATGCTTTGCACTCGGCCTTCACTACCTATTTTTCGGATTTAGTAAAACAGACAGACTCTACCAAAAAAGATGATGCCTGCCTTGTGGATATCACACTCCCAGGGCACTCTGGGAGATTCTGACTCAGAATCATTTCCTGAAGTGCCCTGGACCAGAAGAGACCGCGATGGTTGAAAGGCTTGCAAATGACTGTATCTTTGGCCTCCTAAGTGACGCTGACATTGCTCGTTGGAAGTTCCTTCCTGCGACCACCATACTCTCAAAACTCAAGCGGTTGTAACGTCTCCCACCCTGTGAGGGGTCTCTGGTCCTGCAGACCCGCTGCTGAGGAACGAGGCCTCGAGCCTCGTGCTGCTGAGACCGGAGGCCGTTTGTGTCCCCTCTGTCACGGGAGCCCCGGGAAGCCCTGCTGAAGGGCGTGTGGGACCAGCCTAGCCTGGGCAGGTCGGCTGGTCCAACCACTCGTCTATCTCCTTCACAATGAAGGCTCACTTTTAGATGTCTTCTTTCAGTCCCACTCCGAGGAAAAGACGGCCCCAGATCCAAGAGCGCCAAAGCAAAGTTCTTGGGCAGGAAGGCAGAAGGTTGGGGCCCACTCCAGAGGGACACTCACCACCGTTGCTGGTCCGGTTCACCCATGCACGGGGATGGGGCAGGAGTCCAGAGGACGCTGGCGGGCACGAGGCCATCCCTGGGACGGGGCAGGGAGGAGCAGGGCAGGTGTGGTCCCCAGGCCTGGTGGCGCCTGACAAACGTCGAGTCCTGGCCACACAGCTGCGCCCCCTGCTGTGTGAGGCTGGCAGGGACCCTCCCCTGCCCTCTGGCACCACTGTCTGGATTCACCCGCGATCTCGAGAGTTGGACTATAAGGAAGGCTGAGCGCCAAATAATTGATGCTTTTGAACTGTGGTGTTGGAGAAGACTCTTGAGAGGAGATCCAATCAGTCCATCCTAAAGGAGATCAGTCCTGAATATTCATTGGAATGACTGATGTTGAAGCTGAAACTCTAATACTTTGGCCACCTGATGTGAAGAGATGACTCATTTGAAAAGACCCTGATGGGAAAGATTGAGGGCAGGAGAAGGGGATGACAGAGGATGAGATGGTTGGGTGGCATCACTGACTCGATGGACATGGGTTTGGGTGACTCCGGGAGCTGGTGATGGACAGGGAGGCCTGGCGTGCTGTGGTTCATGGGGTCGCAAAGAGTCAGACTCAACCAAGCGACTGAACTGAACTGAACTGAATACTTGTTTTCATACTCCATTTTCTCTCCATTTTAGATGTTACGTATTCTTTTTCTGCTCCTTTAATGGTGATCCTTGACTTTTAACTTACCTTAAGTTAATGAGTGTCTTAAACTTTCCATTTGAATAAGAAGAATTTAAGACCATCCTTCCCAATTTACATGTTGCTGTTTTGTATTAACGGTTTTCAATTTAATCTCCCAAATTAAACTTCTTTTGTTTCCATGCACGATGTTAGCTTGCATTTCCCTGTATGCTCAACAGTGCCTTTGCTCACCCTTCCTTCTTAAGTGTCAGCCCTTCCTACAGGATAACTTCCCTTTTCTGGAAGTTTGTTCTATAGAATTTGCTTTAGTGAGTTCTTGGGTGGTAAAACCTCCCAGTTTTGTTTGTTTGTTTGTTTTAATATTAAACTGTGTGTATGGCACTGGGCGTATGATTCTAGATGAACATTTATTTTCCGCCAGAACTTAGATTCTAAATGAAAGTTTGCCAGGCGGAGAGAGGTGGGCAGGAGCAGGGTCCTGCTCCTCCTCTCAGAGCGGCTCCAGCTCCTGCAGCCCGAGCAGCCCTGTGTGTGCGGCTCTCCCGGCATTCGTCGTGACGGCGGGTCTGTTGCGCCCGTTGCTGAACGGGGGTGGGTGGCGCTGAGCGTGGCGTTCTCTCCTCGCTGCACGTTTAGCACATGCCGGTCTCTGTGATAAAAGCTCTGCGTCCGTGAATTCAGTTCACTCTCACCATCTGCTCCTCACTCTTGTTTCTGTGGCATTTTGTGTTTTGCCAAACACTTTATAGTACCCACTTTGCAAGAATGAGACCGAAGGACACAGGTGGTGTTGTGCCCTCGAACTTAAGGTAGGGGGACAGACTGCCCCTGACTCCAGAGCCCTGCCCTTCCCAGCACATCACACCCTCCGACATCTCTGAGCTGCTTTCATCGTCCTTCAGATGCCCTTGGCGTTCCAACTTTCAAGTCACAGAGCAGCTTCTAATAACTGTGCAAGTGCAATCTGGAGCAAAATCAGAATTTCTCTTTGGTAAAAAGAACAAGATTTTCTGCTCTTGATAAGAGATCATGAAAAGTTCTTCTTTACCTTTTGGGTTATCCGCCTGGAAAGCAAAGACTTTGCATTCTATCAAAATCTCCTCTGCTTTGTGTCTTTCTCGGGTCTTTGATTACTTGGGAGAATTGAGTCTTCTCCATATTAAAAGAGCTAAGTTTTATTCATAATTATATACACTTTTGTGCATTCTAAGCCATTTTAGTCCTGTCCGACTCTTTGTGACCCTATGGACTGTAGCCCCCAGGCTCCTCTGCTCATGGAGTTCTCGAGGCAAGAATCCTGGAGTGGGTTGCCATTTCCTTCTCCAGGGGATCTTCCTGACCCAGGGGTCAAACCTTTGTCTCTTGCATTGCAGGCAGATTCTTTTCCTTCTGAGTGACCAGGGAAACCCCCCAAACTTCTGTATTTGCCTTTAAAATCTCACATTGTCACCTTGTTCTAACAGATAATTAAACATTATTTACCAACGATCTACGATCCTATTTGATCAAACGTTCAAAGCTATTGACATTTTGGACAACTTCCTCAAATCAAATTCTAAATGGAATCTTTAGACCTCAAATTGACTGAAATTTCTCAGAGAGGAATACCTCAATTTGATGAATTTTTTAAATTTTTATTGAAATATAGTTGATGCGTAATGGCATGTTAATTTCTGCTGTACAGCAAAGTGATTCAGATACATACATAGATACATTATTCTTCTTAAAACAGTTTTTCCCATTATGGTTTATGACAGAATATTCAATATATTCCCTGTGCTAAGCAGTTGTTGCTTAGTCGCTAAATCGTATTTGACTCTATGCAACGGCCAACTACAAACTGGCACTTAGCAAGGGCATCATCAAAGGCTGAACAGCAGAGGCCTTTGCCATCTGCGCTACAGAGACGGAATCCCTGCTGCGATAGCCGCTGACCTTCAGCAGCCCCTGAGGGGGTTCAGGGTGCAGGGAGGTGCTCAGTGCTCCAGGGAAGCTGTTGCGACAGGTCTTCAGACAGTTGGATATTCTTAGGAATAGATTTTATGGTCTCAATCCTTAAATCTCCTCGTATCTAGAGAAGATCCTCATGACTAAGGATCAAAAAACCTTTTGTAAAATGAATGCTTCACGGTAGTGAACGCCCCCTTCACCGAAACCTTATACATTGGCCTTCCCCCAGTGCTGCTTTGGAGCAGACTCTCAGACACGACCCCATGGACTGAAGTCCACTCGGTTCCTCTGTCTACAAGTCATCCTGACAAGAACACTGGAGTGGGTTGCTATTTCCTTCTCCTTCCTTTTTCTTTTGATATTTATTTATATTTGTTTGTTTGGCTGTGCTGGGTCTTAGTTGCAGCATGCAGGGTCTTTGGTTGAGGCATGCAAGATTTTTTTTTTTTTTCAGTTGTGTCATCCAGGATCTAGCTTCTAAGCGAGGCTGAGCACAGCCAGCCAGCAAGGCCCTCAGCTGCAGCCCAGCACGGCAGTCCTTCCCCTGCCCTTGCCTTTTCTCTGTCCCGTCCCTTCCAGCTCTGGGCAGGGAGCATTCTCCCCACCGCTGTGCTTAAGTTCTCAAGACTCAGAACAAGACAGGAGGAAGACCAACCAGACCAAGGTTCTTTTACCTTATGAAAACTGGATAAAAGACAAACAACTGTCACCTCTGGGAGGAAAGAACCTGCAAACTGAAAGTAGTTTACCAAAATGTCCCCCGACTCATTGAGCCAAGAAATTAGCACCATGCTTTCTCCTGCTAATATAACTTTAGAAAAGAGATAAAAGACTCTTATCCCTCAGTTTCCACCAGACCCTGAACGCAGAGCTCCAAGATGCTTAGTTCAGTTCAGCCGCTCAGTCGTGTCCGACTCTTTGCGACCCCATGAATTGCAGTACGTCAGGCCTCCCTGTCCATCACCATCTCCCGGAATTCACTCAGACTCATGTCCATCGAGTCCGTGATGCCATCCAGCCATCTCATCCTCTGTCATCCCCTTCTCCTCCTGTCCCTAGTCCTTCCCAGCATCAGAGTCTTTTCCAATGAGTCAACTCTTCGCATGAGGTGGCCAAAGTACTGGAGCTTCCGCTTTAGCATCATTCCTTCCAAAGAAATCCCAGGGCTGATCTCCTTTAGAATGGACTGGTTGGATCTCCTTGCAGTCCAAGGGACTCTCAAGAGTCTTCTCCAACACCACAGTTCAAAAGCATCAATTCTTCGGCGTTCACCTTTCTTCACAGTCCAACTCTCACATCCATACATGACCACAGGAAAAACCAAAGCAAGAGTGACAAATCCTGAATTCTTTTTAGTAAGTTTGTTTTTATAGTAGTGTGGGAAAAGCAAATATAAAACTATTTTAGACATATTTTCAGTTCAGTTCAGTTCAGTTGCTCAGTCGTGTCTGCTGTTTGTGACCCCATGAATCGCAGCACGCCAGGCCTCCCTGTCCATCAACCAACTCCTGGAGTTCACTCAGATTCACATCCATCGAGTCGGCAATGCCATCCAGCTATCTCATCCTCTGTCATTCCCTTTTCCTCCTGCTCCCAATCCCTCCCAGCGTAAGAGTCTTTTCTAATGAGTCAACTCTTCACATGAGGTGGCCAAAGTACTGGAGTTTCAGCTTTAGCATCATTCCTTCCAAAGAAATCCCAGGGCTGATCTCCTTCAGAATGGACTGGTTGGATCTCCTTGCAGTCCAAGGGACTCTCAAGAGTCTTCTCCAACACCACAGTTCAAAAGCATCAATTCTTCGGCATTCAGCTTTCTTCACAGTTCAACTCTCACATCCACACATGACCACAGGAAAAACCATAGCCTTGACTAGATGGATCTTTGTTGGCAAAGTAATGTCTCTGCTTTTCAATATGCTATCTAGGTTGGTCATAACTTTTCTTCCAAGGAGCAAGCGTCTTTTAATTTCATGACTGCAGTCACCATCTGCAGTGATTTTGGAGCCCAAAAAAATAAAGTCTGACACTGTTTCCACTGTTTCCCCATGTATTTCCCATGAAGTGATGGGACCAGATGCCATGATCTTCGTTTTCTGAATATTGAGCTTTAAGCCAACTTTTTCACTCTCCACTTTTATCAAGAGGCTTTTTAGTTCCTCTTCACTTTCTGCCATAAGGGTGGTATCATCTGCATATCTGAGGTTATTGATATTTCTCCCAGAATATCAATAATCTTGATTCCAGCTTGTGCTTTTTCCAGCCCAGCGTTTCTCATGATGTACTCTGCATATAAGTTAAATAAGCAGGGTGACAGTATGCAGCCTTGACGTACTCCTTTTCCTATTTGAACCAGTCTGTTGTTCCTTGTCCAGTTCTGGCTGTTGCTTCCTGACCTGCATATTTTAGGACTTAGCAAATGAGAATTAAATACATCGATATTGTTGGCAGCCAGGAAGAAGGGCGGAGAAGGCAATGGCACTCCACTCTAGTACTCTTGCCTGGAAAATCCCATGCATGGAGGAGCCTGGTGGGCTGTAGTCCATGGGGTTGCTAAGAGTCGGACACGACTCAGCGACTTCACTTTCACTTTTCACTTTCATGCACTGGAGAAGGAAATGGCAACGCACTCCTGTGTTCTTGCCTGGAGAATCCCAGGGACAGGGGAGCCTGGCGGGCTGCCGTCTATGGGGTCGCACAGAGTCGGACACGACTGAAGCGACTTAGCAGCAGCAGCAGCAGGAGGAAGAAGGGACATAAATATGAAATGGGACAAGGTAAGAAAGAATCCTAGGGGAACGGGCTGGAGGTGCCAGTGTGGACTCATGATTTCTGAAATGCACACACGTGTGTGCATCTCTGTGCACACCCACGAGTGCTGCGGATGCAGTGAATCACCCAGTGCCAGCTGCTGCCCAGCAGTGTCCCCGCTAAAAGCAACCTAGGTGTTTAGAGAAACAGCTGATTCTAGGACTCAAACAGATAAGCCCGGAACAACTTGTTTTGCCAGGAAGTAAGGCAGTACTAAAAAAAAAAAACAAAAAAAAAACAGGCATGTTATCAGAACACAGAAGCCAGCGTGAAGGATCTCCCACTGGTGAAATCTGAGCCAATCTAAACATTGAAATAATAAGTACAGCAATGAATAAAAAAGAAACATGCTGAATATTAAATGGACTTCTGCTTACACTAAAACCCAAAGGGCTGACAGGTGAATGTGAGGGGGTGCTGTGGTTGGAGAAATCATCATTTTTGCAACCATTATAGTAAAGACTGGTTCAGGCAAGAACAATCAACAGATGCTAAATCTAGAGGGAAATTTGGAAGTAGGTATCTTAAAACTTAACAGTGTCAATTCAAAGACTGCTTGTAGTTTCAAGGGAAAAAATTCTAACTATGCAGTAGTTATATCAAATAAAATTCTGTAGGTGATCAAAAATTCCATCACCAATGAGGGGCAGGTGGGCCACCACTCACATAGTGTTTTGGTCTGGAATGCACAACCTGCATCTAAGCACGAAATATTAGACAAACAAAAATGAGGAACATCTTCTTGGAAAAAAAAAAGTACCACATTCTTCAAAAATGTCTAATGTTATAATAAACACAGAAAAGGTGTGAAAATGTTAACAGATTAAAGGAGATTAAAGAGTCACGAGAAATAAATACAAAGCCTAATCTTAGACTGGAGGTGGAAAAAAAGTGCCAAAAAGGAATTACCAGATCAACCAACAAAACACAAAACTATTTAAGAGTAAAGGATCATGTTCTTAAAGGACTCAAGGAAAAAAAAAAAGTTTTACACACACACATATACAGAGTGTGCGAGAGAGAAGGAGAGCATAAATATACAAACAGTAAAGCAAACAGATCAAACTGCTGCCAACAGGTGAAGCTGATTCAAGAGCACACGGGCATTTCATGCATTATTTTTATTTTTGACAATCTTTCTGTAAGCTTAAAATCATTTCCAAATAATAGATTTTTAAAGTTCAGATTTACATTAAAAAAAAAAAATCAAGAGTTGCAAACTGCATCCCAGAGACTTAGGTTATAGAGTTGTGAATAGTTACCCATATCACAGATGGTACAGGTTTATTAGCACAGTATTATTAAGCTTTTCCTTGATTTCTCCTATGCCCAAATGGTACAAAATTCTCAGACTATTTTCTAGTTTTGAAAAAAGAGAAAGAGCAAAACAAACAGGTCAGACAGAAGTTGAGAGGAAGAGGAAAAAGTAAACTATAATTCTAAAAAATCTAACAAGAAAACTGGGCCTTTAAAAAGTTCTGAAATAGAAATAATTCTGCAAGTTAAGCAAAAAATTTGGTTCTTTACAAGCTAGCTAGGAAGGAAGGTTTCAATAACAGAAATAAGCTCTACTGAATGCTTATAGACTCTGATCTGGAATAAAACATGTCCAAATCTAACACAGCTGTTAAATTTAATAAATTCTAATGCTACACTGGAGAAGAAACTAATTTCAAAGCAAAGTTCTTTCCAGTTTTGTGTACATTGGATATCGAGACAGGAAATACGCATGTGCGATAATAACACAAGAATTTCACTGAAACCAGAAAAAATAGCTAATGTAGACAAATTGCGAGGCAATGGTACAATGCAACATTATCAATGCTTAAAAAGTTTCTTACAGAAAAGCTTCCGAATGTGAAGACCTGTCCATCCATCAAAAGCGCTGCGGTGTGGTTACTGCCTGCGGTAACTTGTGTGCTAGGGCCTGGCAATGCTTGAACAAGAGTGGGACATCCCCTAGGTTAAAAAAAAATAATAATTTAGTCAATTTCTCTCAAGATCCAAGTGAAATAAAGATCAATAGACAATGCAATAAAAAAACAGAAGAGATAAAAGGCACTAATAAGAATATTCATCAAACACTTACTTAGGTACTATATTATGCCTATCTCTAGTCTTCATATTAGGTACACAAAGATGAGAAAGACATAATCACTGACATGACGGAGATTCATAAAAAGATTTCTCGAATTTACTACTCTAATTATAGACAAAGAATTATTATTTTTTCTGAAAGACTATACCTACATTTGTTTTAAAAGAAAAAAAAATGTTAACTTACAAAGTGAATGGTAAGTTAGAGAGCTCTACAAATATTTGTTAAATAAAATAATAATCATGCACTGATTTACTTGGAATATAATCCAAGGACCACACAAAACAGTTTTATGTCTTCCTTTCTACCCCTTTCCCACTGAACTGTCAATTAACTTTTCATCTTCTTTTCTACCTTTTTCCACTGCACTTTTAGATTTTAGCATACAGAGTATCTCATGCGTTAGAACACCATATCATGAGAGGCACCACAGCAGCAGCTGCAGGCTCAGACCCTAAAGCAGACTGCCTGGGTGTGAGTCCCAGCTCCACCACGCAGCAGCAACAACCATGCCTCTCAACAAGTTACTCATCCTTTTTGTAGTTCAGTTTTCTCTTCTTTTACATGGAGATAAAACTAAACCGTGTTTACCCCATAGGGTTCCTATGTACAAAAAAGAAGCTCATATATGTTAATTGCTTGGCTCAGTGATTGGTACACAGTTTAACAAACGGTAACTATTATGATAAATGGCATCCTTGGATCTGTCATCTGTTCTTGTAATCACCCTTCTATCACCTTATTTATCCTTTATTAACCACTTTCAGTAATCATTATGTATATACAGAAGAATAATCATCACCGTAGAAAAAGTCCACACATAGTGGGAGAGCTCTGTTTTTGAGGTGCTGTAACACTTTAAATTTTTTTTAATTACATATAATATATTTTTAAATGGTTATTCAGGCTGCAGTGAAAAATGAATCGGGAATAGGCAAGACTAGCAGCAGGAAACCTAGTTAAGAAAATGTTGTGATAATCTGGAGGAGTTACAGTGAAGACCTGAACTAGGAACAGTGTGAACTGAAAGGAATATTTCGACAGCTCTGTAAGGAACAAACCTGACTAGACTCTAGAAATGGCTGCTGGAGGGCAGGAGGTGGTGCAAAGAAAATTTTCTGCTTAAGTAACAGGTAGATGGTGGCAACATGCACTTAAGATAGAGAATAAGATCTAGAAAGACAAAGAGAGAAAAGAGATAGTTTTCATTGTAAGTTTCTTCTATAATTTAGGTAGGAACAAAGGAAGAAGAGCTCACAGAAATCTAGGACATAGCAAAGAACGAACTCTGGGAAAAGGTGCTGTGTAGAGAGTCATTTCAAGGAAAGAAAATACTGTATACACTGAATACCTCAGAGACAGAGACAAATGACCACTCAATTTTGCAAGAAAGAAGTCTTTGGTAGAGGTAGGCGTGATACTATGCAGCAAAGGAGGCACTCACAGTGGGGTCAGAGACTACACAAAATCCCTTCAAAATCTTAGCAGGAAAGGGAAAAAGAAATGGGAACCAACAGCTAGAGGGAAAAGAGCTGAAGGGGAAGCTCTGTCCTTTTTAAGAACTTGCATCAGTTGAAAGAGAGAGTAAAGACGAGGGGATATGGTTCAGAGAGGAGACAAGAAACAGAATCAGATCCCCATGGAAAAGGCAGAAAGGTCTCAGGGTGGGGACATGAGCAGGCCCTCTTTCAGTGTAATGTGAAGAAAGAGCAAAGAGGAAGTATGGACGCAGGCAGGTTTGTAGAGTCACTGGGCTGAAGAACTTCCCATCTAATGTTTTCATTTTTGCTGTGATAGGAATAGAGGTCAAGGGCTAAGAGCAAGAGGAAATGAGTGAGGAGAAGATCTGAGGATTATGCAAAGGGTATCATGGTGAGTGGAAGAAAGAGAAACCTAGACCACAAGTTTTTAACCCAAATCCAAATGACTTACAGGATTCTAAGAGTGAGCTTCAAGAGGTTTGTGAAACTTTTAATTTTATAAGCCAACTTTTAAGTGTATATCCTTGTGTCTGTTTTTCTGAAGAGACAGCCCATATCCTTCATCACATTCTCAAAAGGGCTTAAATCAAATAGCTCAAAACTAGAAAACAGGGGGATCATTGCCTACTATAGAAGGACTGACTGAATCTATAAGTCATAACACTCTGTGTAAGCACAGTGATTTCCTTTTCTTCCAGAAGTCCAAGCTAGACACAGAAATATAAGCAGACTGACTCATGCTTGAAGTTTTATCACACCTTAGCATCAAGATCAAGAGGGTTGAGAAAACTGAGGATAATGATAAGGGTAAGGGTGAAGAAGATAAATGACAATCTCAGACTTCAGGTGTTAAGTGATACTAGAGACTAAAAAAGAGTAAAGGGCTGCAGAGAATGAAGTACTGATACAGTCAAACACCAAGTAAAGTAATGCTAAGTAACAGAAGAAAAATTTGTCATCAGATTGTGTGTTGTTTAAAATGAAAAAATTCAGAGTTAGAGCTATCCATTGTGGGTCCTGGGAATGACCACCATGAATATGGAAGTAAGGTTCACTAGATCTAACTAAGTGTCAAGGTGACTATATTGTATGGGACCATTCAGGAACATGGTAAGACTCAGACTGGGAAAACACTGTGAAAACTACATTTTCAAAGAATGAAAGGCGGCGACTAATAGCAAGATGTGTAGTAACAAAAGCGGAGGAAAGCAGAATGGCTCTGCCTCCAAGGAGTAGTCATTTCTCCCTGAGGACACAATAGTATGGCTAGACTGAGTGGTTCTCAAACCTGAGGTACCAGGAGCTTCCGCAAGAATCAATGACCATGCCAAAGGATTGTGTGGTGAATGACAGGGCTTCCCTGGTGGCTGTTGGTAAAGAATCCGCCTTTAATGCAGGAGACCACCTACAGTGCAGGAGACTCAGGTTCTATCCCTGGGTCGGCAAGATCCCCTGGAGAAGGAGAGGGCAACCCGCTCCGGAATTCCTGCCTGAGAAATCTCAGGGACAGAGGAGGCTGGCAGGCAACAGTGCATGAGGCTGCTAGAGTCGGACATGACTGAGCAACTAAAGCACCACCAAAGCCCTCACAGAAATGTCCGGTTTGATTCAAACAAAGAATTATCGGGAAAGTTCCTGTAACTGTTGACCTGTTTGCAGTTCATGCAGCATTTTCATATAAAATATATCACTGATTATCAAAATAATTCTATGTATAGATCTGATGTGCTTTAAAAAGGATTTCCCAAAGTTGGTGGCATTTCTTCTAATAAACTGTTTCATGATACTAGAGCCCATTTATTAAATTATTTGGTAAACAGAGGAAGAACTGGAAACAAACATTACGTCTGTATGTGTATGCATGCCGGGCATTTTGTAAACACTATATTAATTCTTTAACAATCCTATGGGATTATTTAAACTAAGGCTTAGTAAATTAGTTACATAGTTGGTAAGAGATGAAACAAAGATCTAAACCTCGTCTAAACGGTTCCAGACACCATGATGTGCAGCATACTAACACAGAAGGAGGATTTATTAAAGCAAGAAAAAGATGAAACTCAGAAACATTAAAAGTATCAAGATTCTACTGAAAAAAAAAGGAGAATAAAAGCATCTAAACTATACAGTCTCTTTCCCAACATCCAGGTTTATGTTTACTCAAAATTGTAAAAGAATTTGTAATTCAGAGATTTAGAAGCATACTGAAGAATATAAACAAACAGAAAAGAGGGCTGAGTCATGAGTGAATGCATAAAAATCCTCAGAAGCTTTTCAACAATCCCTTTCAAAGGCAGCAACAGTAACAGCCAACATTTATTGAGCATTTACTATGAGCTAGGTGCTCGTGCTAAGAAAACAACACATACCATCTCTCTGAATTCTCACAACAGCCTTCTGAGAGAAATATTTATTCCCATTTAAGAGGAAGAAACTGAGCCACAAAAACAGTTAACTAATTTGGCCAAGGTCACACTGGCACCAAGTGACAAAATCAGGCTCAGTCATTCTGGCAGGACAACACATGAAATAAAGAGAACACCAATAACGTGTTTCCACCTTTAGCACATGCACACTACAATATTTATCTTACATTCATCACACATTACTAATGTGTGCTATACAATAAATTTCAGTTAAAAACACTTGATTATGAGAAACTTTAAAAAAAATACCTTTCAACTCTGTTTTCAACAAAATATTTATAAATGTTTTGCTCTGTGGTAAGTTAGTTAATAGTATGCTATTGAGGCTTTGTTCCCTCCATACACATGGTCAACTACTTTCGGAATCTGTAACAGTTCCTGGCTCCTGCCTTCCAAATCCCACACAGATCCAAACAGAGTAACTAGAATGTTTACAGCACAGATGGTTTTGACTGGTTTTCATTTAATCCACCAGGTACAATGTGTAGGCATTATTTCATTTCATGCCCCAGCTTGACACTCCCCACAGCACATGGAATCAGCCTTCCAGTGACAACTCAATCAACAGAACCAGGAGTGAAAATTTACATGTTCGGAAAGAACAACTTTGGGCAGTTAAGACAAATCCCACCAGAGTTTAATCTCCTTAAAAAAAACCCTAATTGTTTCAACTTCAACATTAAAAGCATCCTAGTTCATGAAGATAGAGTCAAGCTGGTAAAAACACTCAGCATATTGCTATGATACTGTCGCCTGAGCAAGTCACTGCAAGGCACGGTGTGGTGCTCACTGGGTGCTAATCAGGACCAGGAGGCAGTGTTTTTAGGTGCCCTCTTCATTTGAAAAGCTGACGTGCGGTCCTTCCCTTTCAAAAGCCATTAAACCTCTAGGAGGGGTGGTAGAGTCTTGCACTTATTCTGTTCATTCTTCACACAGCACAGTCACCTGAGGGGTGCAATTTAATCAGAGATATGATTTTCACTACTTCCCTCCCACTCAGTCAAGACCAGGAAACACAGCTATCTGTTAACTCTTTTCTGTGGAATGACAGCCAAGTACAAAGTCTGATTTGTGAAGACGTGCCCCCCTTGCTGCACACGTGGCTGATTGCTCTCTCACGTCTAACTGTAAAGCACCTTTCCCAGGTTATGTCATGACTCACAAAATAATTGCCAGCTAAGTAACAATGCAAAAATGATGATGATGGTAATAATAATAAATCCTCTTCTGGGTCATGAATCTTCTGTGAGAAACAGAACAAAAAGCTTCCAAATTCTTCTCCCCACATATTACAAGCCCTGTCTCAGTCTCTGCAAGAGTGATGGTCATTAACCCTGTGAAACAAAATATCTGCTACCTTCTGAAGCCTGTAATAGTTAACTGCTCAACCCTGCAAAGCCACTGATACTCTGTGATATCCAACGCCCAATATATAAATGCCATATCCAGTGACATTTGGTAAAGTAATTCTGTTAAAAACTTTTTGCTCTTTCCAAGCACAATACTTGTCACTAAGATTGTGCTAGTTTTATAAATGTCTTAACAAGTATCAAATGTATGCTTCACTTGTGTTTTTAGTGAGAAGTTGAAGTCAATGATACCTCAATCATCTCTTCTCATTAGTAACAGCATTCAGCAAAGCAACTAAGGACATTCCTTTCATCCTCATTTTGTGTATGTTGCACTGCACACAGGTCTGACCCTGCCCTTAGGGTGGACAGTGTTTCCTTAATCCTGGAGGCACACTAGAGCGTCGAGAGCATTTAAGGAAAAACTGATGCTAGCACTCTATCCAACCCTTGTGGCCACCGTCTCCCACTCCCAATGCCCACCTCTCCACACATGCCTCTTAAAAACTCTAGACTTAGAATCCAGGCATGGTATTTTTGAAGTCCCCCAAGCAACTCTACTGGGCAGCCAGCATTAAGGATCACTGGTCTTTACTATGTAAATGGTATCATCCCTGCCATAGTAATGCAGTCATTTCAGAATAAAGTGAAAATTCTGGATTTTATTTAATGACTGGAGTGACTCAGTGTATGTGAGTGAGAAATCATACAGTTCCGATTGATTCTGGCAGGTATCTTATGAATACATGGAAGAATTAGGCAAGAGCAGAGAGACAAAAAGAAAGGAGGTTCTGTGGCAGACTGGATTGGTGAGTCATGTCTAGCCTGAAAGGGCCCTGTATCTCCCAGACTTACAAATAAACCTGGTGTCAGTGACAGAGCAGCCATACATGGGGACCATTCAGGTCCTGAAGACCACCCGCTGCAGGGAGCCCAAGTGACTGACAGACTCTGCCGATGCTTCTTTGGGCCCACGAGGCCATTCTTCCCCTGGGAAGCTACCAGCTTGTGACTGAGCTCTGTGAAGGATGAAAGCTGGCCCGTCCTGCCCAATGTGGAACTCTCCAAAAGTCACCTTGGCTTGAGGACACCCCACTGGCCTGGCTAACACTCAGTCAGAAATGCGCTGTAACCTAACTCTTCCTGTCCCATTCTTCTTCCCTCTTTCCTTTCACAGGGGTCAGACCTACATCAGGCAGATTCGTGCTCTCTTCCCTTTCACAGTAGTTTTCTATCAATAAACCCTCTGTACATCTAATCCTGCTTTAGCATCTTCTGGGAAGGCGTGAGCTAATAAAGATGAAGTTTCTATACTTCTAACCCAAAGCACTCTCATTGTATTAAGCAGATATGGACTCAGCTGCTGTGATGAAAATCAAGAACCAGGACTTAAACAAACAGAATTTCTCTCTCAGGTAAGCACCCGAGCATAAGGAGCTGTTGTAGAAGTTCCATGGTGTCAGGGACCCAGACTGTTTCTATCTTGTGGCTCTTCCATTCTCAATTCACAGTTTCCGACTTAGGACTGCTGTGATGACTTCTCCAGCTCCCCACTACCGGGCACGGACTCCAGGCAGCAAGCAGGGAGGGGAGACAGAGAAATGGAAGGGTATCCCCTTCCCTTTAACAGTGACCCAGAACGGCACACAGCACTGTAGTTCACATGGCCATATCCTGCTGCAATGGAGGTGGGAAAATGAAGCCTTTAGTTTCACGGTTATATCATCAACTAAAACCTTATTACCAAATGAGGTATGGAAGAATTAATAATAAAATATGTCCAACAGTCTCTACCACAATTAGTTCTTAACTATTCTGGATAAGTCAAAACAGTTTCTCTAAGTGACCATTTTGTTTGAAAATTATTCAAAAACTTTGATGACATCATGTTAATATTAGGCTAAAATTTTAAAATAGATAACATCAAAGATTATGAATATATCCTTTGCTGATTTATTAAAATGCCATTTGGGGATAGTCACTGTCTTTTCTATTGCCATGAACAGCCTTTAAGAAGATATTAATTCTGAAGAATATAGTGTGATTTCCTGGTAATCATAATCGCTCTTACATTTTAAATGTATAAAATGTAAATCAACTTTTCTCCTAAAACACAAAATCATTTGTCCCCCCAAAAGCATTCAACCACAAAATTAAGAATCACCAATAATTTATGGGCCATGATTTCCAAAACAGGGGTATAAATACTATATCAAGTGTAGAAATATATATTTAGAAGGAAAAAAGTAAAGAAAGGAAGAAAAAAAGCCCACTTTCACACAAGACGTTAAAGTACCTGGAATTGACATCTCCATGTCCGAGCTGCCCATGCTGCCCATACCCAAATGTGTAGACATCGCCATTTTCCATTAAAACCACTGAAATAAAAATTCAGAGCTTTATTTTTCATTATATGCATTTTATAGTTCTACCACAAGTATACTGAAAGCAGTTCAAGTTTCACTATTTAAAATTTGTAGAGCCATTAAGAATAGGCAATAGAAGAAAAGACATTTATATTTAATGAGAAACAATATAATTTTACTTCTGTAAAATATTTTTGTTAAATTATAAAAACATAATATTTTTTAAACATACACTTTAAACTTATAAATGCCATTTAATAACACTCAAATTTAATAAAACATTGGTCTGAGTCAACTGTTAAGTCTTTTTTTAATGAGTAACTACATACAAAATGTTCTCTCATATCTAGGATAATTATATAGGTAGAGGGTCTGAGCTCTGCACGATTATGTACAACATCAGTATGTCTGTCAGAACTTTAATATCTGTCAACGTCAATCTGTCAATATCTTACCAAATAAGGAAATATATTGAACAATAGAGAAAGAATTTTTTATTTTTATAAAAGTTGAATAGTACAACTTAAGCTATATAACCCAAATGCCAATGATTTAGTAGGAACTGAAATACTTTCTACATTTAAAAAAAGTTTTCTAACTTAAAAATTGATATTTTCTTATAAATATTGCACAATAAAGCTGAAGTAAGATGTATGGTTTTTGCAAATGCTTTAACAGCAGATAAAATTTTACATTTATAAAATTAATGCGCTGTACTGGTACAAATTATGTTCCAGTAAAACTATTTAAAATAGTTTTAAAATTACGTTTTAAAAAGCCCTTATTAAAGGAATTTGTGGATGCACATTTCCCACTGAACAGTAACAAAGCTTGTGACCAGCTTATAAAAAAATTAGAAAATTATAGAGTTTAAAATTATCTTCAGGAATTTCATGACTTGAATTATAAAATCAGTCCATCAGAAGACAGATGAGAAGTCAGATCTCTAGACAAGCATCAAGATCTCTAGACTGTCTAACAAATATGCTTTCACAAATTTGAGAGATGCTATAGCTTTTGACACACGGCTAATAGGCTACATTTGTTCAAACTAAACAAAAGGCTATTTAACACAATTGTAAAAATGCAGTTATACCCTAAAGTTCCAGCTGCTACCTGAGTGGTGAAATCCACAGCTGACTTGTACTGCCCGGAGCTCACAGTCAAATCTCACGGAGCCTGGAGGGTATGTTGTGATTTTGCTTGCATCCTTTTCTCCTCGTTCTCCACTTCCATCTGCAAGTGTTATAATTTGTAATTAAGCCATGACTCATCTTCAAAATAAAATTTTAAATCAGTTTACTATGGAAAAACAAGAGAAAATGTTAAAAGGAACAAGCGAGAAGGATCTGTAGCTGTTAGAAGTGATAGATCAAGAATCTACCTGCAAAGAAGCCAATTTTGAAAATATAACCTATATATTTCTGTTGGCAAAATACTACTAAACCAGTAAAAACACAGATAAGGCCTGGTTACAGATAAAGCCTTTTAATCTAATCAGTTATGTGATGTAAATGGGTCATTGAGTTATAGAAGTAACAAAATTCTACATGTAAAAGTTTATATGGGAAATTTTAGTTTGTATAAAAAATAACTGCATGCAAAGTCATTTAACAACTGTTTTAAATTTAGTGATATTGTTAGTGCTAGTCATTAAAAAAAAAAATTCTAGCTGACTTGCAAATCACTTAGATTTTCCAAACACATCTTAGGAAGACTATTCTGTCCACCAGTATTGCTAAACTCAGTTGAATTTTTAAAAATTTATAAAGATCAAATAGCTTTATTCAATTATTGAAGTTCAATGGTTTCCTGTCAATTATTTCATCTGTCCCACCTTGACTCTTAGCCAGTCTGCTTTGTGCATTTCTTTGGCCCCCAACCGCAACTCTCAACCAGACCCTCTGCTTTTATTCCTTCTTTCTTCCCTTCTTCTTAAATTCCCTACCATAAACTTGCTTTAAGACCCTCCCTCCCCCCTGGTTTCTACATTAAATATTTTAGCATTTTAACTATAAAATTTAAAAACACATTCCAGAACATAACAACTTTCTTTGGAATGTGTAAATAAGAAAGGTAACTAACTTTCCTAGTCTAAATACTACAGACGAATTAAAATATGACTTCTATATCATCAAGATTCAAATTCCTTACACATGGAATAAATGTAAATCTGAAAAGAATTTCAGGCCAACTAGCCTCAGTTAACTGCTTTGTGATACAGTAAATCTAAGTAAGTGTCTATAATATGCAGATACACATGTGGATCTACAGACACACGTTTAAGATAATTCTGTATTTTCACTACCCATTTTAGAATACTAAACGGAATAATGCCATTTCATGTTCATGCATACTTTCCTTACTCTAACATTTCTAATCTTTAGTAATATCCAAGGTAAGACAAAACTGGCCTAAATTATGAGTTCCATTTCTATAACTAAATGACTTTAGCATTTTAAAAAGCTTTAAACTCTTTACAACACTAGGACAGTAAAACCTCACTAATTCGGAATAACACATGGCCTATATGACTTACTGGAAAGGTCTTAATTACAGAACGTTTAAATAAAAATTCAGTTTTATTACCTTCAAGCAGTACAGATTATAGATTAAACTAAATGCTACAATAAATAAAATGTGGTTACCTACATTATAATTCAAAATAGGCCTATATTACATAAAAATGTACCATAAGCATGAAAGTCCTTTAACATACAAGAATTAATTGCTGGACCCAGAGGCTGAAGGCACGCTGAAGGAATCCTTCATTTCTTGAGCCCTTGGTTTGAAAAGCTAGTGATTTTAGACAGGTTTCCCCTTAAAAGTATGGCCCTGAAAATTCAGAGGAAGAAGTTATTTTGAATTTTTACTCAAAAAAAATCACAAATACTGCATCTGAAGTACCATAAATTCTGAATTAGTGAGAGGTTTTACTATAAAAGGATAAAGAATAATGATTCCTCTTTTGCTAAATTATCTAATATAGGTTTGCCAATTAAATCTGCAAGAATGTGTACTTGTGTATGGGATTAAAAAAAAAATCACATTTAGTTTCACTCTACCCAAAATGCAATATACTTTTAGTTGAAAGACTCTTCATCTGGAAAGATAGTGGAATGGTAAAGTATAAACAAAGGCCTATCCAAAAAGTAATAAGCATCTTCCAAAAACTATTTAAATAAGATGACAGATACATAAAAAATTTACAGCTTTATCTCAACTGGTAAAAATATCTCATTATTAAAACCAACTCTGATTTATCATAGAAGACAAACTGTGTTCATTTAATTGTGCCAGACCTAACTATATTCAATGTTACACGTAAATTTCACTTTCTAAAAATTTATTGATGCCTAAAGCTTTCACCTTTGAATTTGGCATTTTGCCCTCTCTCTTGAATATAGAGATTAAATATAGATACAAACCCCACAAAAGAGACACAGCATCAGGAGAAGAGGGAGAAAAAGCCTAGTAATTTACTGATTAAAATCATAGCGATTAAACGAGTAGTAATGACTATCATTTAGAAATAAAAAATACTAGAAACATTTTGTCCATCTTAACAAAATTTTTACCTATAAAAATAATTTGTCAATTATTATAGATGGTGAAATATTATAAGAAAAAATAGGGATGAAATTCTTGATCACTAGCAGTAGCAGTGACAGAGGTTTTAATATTTATATCTGTTATCTGGAATTTTATGTCATTTAAAAAAATAAGTACAATTCTAATAATTTAGAAATTTACAAAAGTTTATCAAAGCAAAAAGATACCTAAACAGTCAAGAGTATAGTGCAAATTCAAAAATTAGGAAGTGGAATTTACCAAGATTAATCCTGCTCAAATTCATTATTCAGAAAAGTATTAATGAGGAGAAATAAAATAAACCTCAGTTATTTAGGAAAGTTAGGCCTAAATATTCTTATAATTGGCCATTTAGGCACATCTATCTTTTCCCTAACATGAATATGCTCATATATATATCATGTCATATTAAAACTCTGATAGCTGTAAAGTTTTGTCTCTAAAGTATGGTATGTATATATATATATATTATTTAGGCTTATTTGTATACACACACAGAGGAAAGAAGAATCAGTATCTAAAAGACTCTACCCTTATTTTAATTTAAATCTATACTTTTTGGCTAATCTTATAAGCATGCATATTGCTGAATGTATCACAGAAATAGTAAGTACTTGGAACAAAATCACTAAAATAAACAGCAAAGCAGTAGTAATATCAATTTGCTAAGTATCTCTGGCTAAACACTGAAAATTTAATTAGCACAGTAGATAAGTGTTTTTGGGCACTGGAATCTAAAGAGACTTGGATTGGATACCTGGCTCTATATATTCATTTGTCAGTTTTATGAGAACTGGATGCTGGATCTTCTCTTTCGTTAAAAAAAATTTTTTTTTTAATTTTGACATTGGATCTTTTTAAGTTTTAGCTTTCCCATCTATAACAACATGGCACATTACATCACAAGGTTCTTGTGAGAAATAAGTGCAATAATGTATGAAAAGTGCTCAGTCAATATTCACTACTGTTGCTCTCCCTAATCAATTCAGTAATCTGATGAAATAGATATTGTTATCCATTTTGCAGCTGGGAAAACCAAGGCTTTAGAGTGGTTAAGTAGCCAGCCCAAAATAATAGTAGAGCAGCTTTAAAAACTGATCAAAAATAAGGCTCATGTATTTTTACCACCATCAAATGGCTGATATCTTAAATCTTTTGATAAAATAATCACACATTTAACAATCTCAAATTTTGTACCTTTAAGATAATTCTAAAAGAGAAAGCAAAGAATTCAATTTGAAAAATTTAAGCTACTATTCATGGAGAATTTTTATTTACAAAGAATATATATACATATATATACACACATATATATCAATTTAATTTTCATATCAACATTTTCAGTTTGGAATTTTTTATTCTTATTTTTGAGATAAGAAAACTGAAACCAAAGAGGTTAAGAAATTTATGAATGACCACACAGTTGTAGTAAATGAAAAACAGGATTAAAACTGAGGCCTAATTCCAAAGGCCATATTTCCATTACACCATACCACTTCTCTACAGAAAATAGATGTAAAATACAGAGATGCTTTTAAGAGTGCCTTCAGATTTTCAGTCAGTCACTTCTAGACTATCTCTAGAACAATTCAAATATTCCTAATTAAGAGTAGTACACTAAAAAATTTTTTTTCTATTTAAGGCACTGAATAGCTGAAACAAATATTAATTCAGATAACTGTTTATAATCTATAGTTACATTCTTTAAATACTATATGTTATATGGATTATAAGTTCTATGTATTAATTCAGTCTTATGCACTACTGGCCTCTGGTCAAAATCTGCCTGAAAATTTGACAGATCCTGTGACCGTCTCTGAATTCTTTCCAATCAGCCAGAAGCTCTCCAACTTTCCATCTTAGAACTCACTCCTGTTTACAATAAATCCATAGTTCTTACCCTTCACACAACCCCACAAGAAAGTCACAGTCTAGAAGATTTAAATCATTATTATCCTACAATCTGTACCACCAACATAATTAAATATAAGGTAGAACACAGCAATTAATACAGTGACTTTGTCAGTGGAAGATAAGTAGAGTAAGACACAGGAGAAAAAAAAAATTTACACAGGAAAAGAAATTTATTAAAAGACTGTGACTATATGTAGCAAGAGTAAAAGCAGTGCCTGGCAAGGGGGTTAAATGATAGGAACAGAAAATGCAAAGGGACCAACAAAAAGCAAACCTGTGGGTTTACAGTAAGTGCTAAATACCTTCCACATAAAATGGAACACCATTTGATAAAATATTACTTATACTTTAAAGTCATTTGGTGGTAAAGAAATGAAACTATTTCACTCTATAAAACCACATAATCTGATGATTTTTTTTTAAAATGGCCCTACACTGTAATACTACAAAATCAGTCCTTCCTAAGAGGTTGCTACAGTCTCATAAAATAACCCCGTTACAGACAAGATGGAAATTGAAAAGTTTCTATATCTAATCAGTGCAACATCATAAAAAGTCTGTTTTAAATTTGTAACCTTGGTCTTCTTTAGCATTTATTTTAAATTCTGGAAAAAAAAAAAAAAAAAAAGATGACTGTCTGTAACATACTAACATGGAGCTGAAAAGTTTTAAACTGCTTATTGAAATGTAAATAGTGAACCTCAGGTAAAGTATTGGAGAACTCTACTTTCATATAATTGGTGAGAAAAAGACCTGATAAAAACTTCTCTAATACTGGCATAGTGGAAAATATGAGATCAGAAATTCTGGCAATAACTAAAAAATTTGTATAGCATACCCCAAATAGTATTCCTTAGATTTAAATATTAATGGCACTGTTAAGAGCATCCAGTAAATAAAACAATCACAAATTTTACTATGGTTAATCACGTTAGATTTAAACTAATCTCAATTTTTATTCCTACAGAATATAATTTGAATAGTTCTCTATTTATGGCTTAACTAAAAACAGGTGTTTGTTTTGTTTTGCATTTTTGCCTTGAGTGACAAACTGACAGACTGAAAGAGGCAAATAAAAATAAAATTGATTACAATATACTGCATGTGAAAGTTTAAAAATAAAATTCATCTGTAACAGTTCTGTAGCCCTCCCCCCAAAAAGAGAGAATATTACTTAGATTAACTTGCACAGAATATGTGTTTTTAAAATCTTCTGCTCTACTTTGCAGGATTCATTTCAGGCATTTAAGAAAATATTAAATCTAAGCTGTACTACTCCAAGAGTGGCTGGTTCCCATGCCAGGATTCAAGGCAGAATTTATACATAAATTTGTAAGTTCCCTGAATTAAATTCTTTCCTGATCTTAGTTGACCCATAATTTCTTGTTTAAACAATTCTTGCTTTAAGAATATTTTTAATTAATCTAGAATGCAGATCTCAAACAATTATATAGCAAGATATTGCCAGTCACTCAAGATTTGTTGAGACCTATGACAGTTTCTGAGGACTAGAGCAGGTCTACTCTTTACTGACATCTATCACTTTTAAACTTCAAATATCAAATAAATCATGTGTATTATATATATAAACTTTTATATTAAACAAAGCATCATAGAGGTTAAGTCATTATCACTTTATACACTGAATTTAGCAATTCTGTTAATTCTGAAGCAAATGAACAGCATTAAAAAAGAAAAAAGGATTGCAAAATGCCAGATGACAGTCATCTAAGAGCAGATAATAAAGTATATAAAATAGAGAGCCGTAATTATTTTTCCACCTTTCCTTAACCTTGAAATTTGAAAAGAAATGGAAAAGAAAAAGATACATTGTAAAATGTCTTCTTTTTATTAAAGTTAACAAAAAAATACAGTGAAATAAGATTGACAGTCATTGACAAACAGTACACTTTCAGCATGTTCTTTCTCCTTAGGCTATATAACAATGATAGAAGCAAAGTAGAAGAATTAGGTTTGTGCATTTTCCCAGAGACAATATTCAAATAAGTGGAAGAAGTTGGGAAAGCATCCCGCCTAGTTGAGAAGGAAGACCAAATACCTTTGTGCTTGTCCCGCTTATGCTTTAGCTGTGCTGGATGGGATCTGAGTCTGGCTAGAGCCTGTTCTCGGTGGTTCATAAAAATAGGACCAGCAAATACAAGGGGGCCTGAGGAGAAACATTTTGTATGTGCATAGAAAGCTCACAAAATAAAAACACTACAATGAACAAAAGTAATTCAAACCAAAAAGCATGGAAATTAAAGTGTGGGACATCATTCTTTTCTCCCAAGTCCCCTCTGTTAACGTCCCGCTCCCAACCATAACCTATTCACCATTCCACACACAAGTTTTAGTATCTTAAATATAGTTAATAAAGAACAAATTCTAATCTTTTATATTTATAATATTACTAGGTAGTTACTAATAGTCTCAAATAGATAATCAGAAAGTTCAAACAGAATAAATCAAATTTTCCTATAAATCTTTTAACATCACATATGTTCACACTTAGTAAACCATATATTCATTAAAAATAAATATATCTCCTTTTGAAATACCAAAAACCAACTCAGTCTTAAATGAATGATTAAAGTTTAACAAGGTCTTCAAGATTTAATATCCATGTTAATCTTGATATAAAACCAGAGATTATTAATTTAACTACATTTTGTCAAAGAATACAGGTTGTCAAAAACAAAACAAAAAATTTTATGATCTGAGATACACACACACACATATATATACACATTTATATATATACGTATATATACATATACATACACACATACACGTATATATATATGTAAAATCACTGCTTTATAAATACAGTATTTTGTAAGCTGCATTTTATTTTCTAAAAAGATAAATCTAACTTTATGTATGATTTCTGTAACCATATACACAAAATCAGACACAAGGATAAGCTCAATTTCACACTGATGATAAAGAAGGGAATCTAAACCCAGTTACATTTTTGAAACATTAACCATTCTCTCATAAAATGATTTCTTTCTGAAGCCCCTTTATGTACATAACACTATACATAAATATGTACTGACAAAGATTACAGTCATTTCTACTTATATAAGAAAAAATTTATAGCCAAATTTCAATAAAATTCAAAAACTGTTTTCCCCATTACTATTTAGCTTGAAAATAAAACTTTATACCTTAAAGTTTTAGTTCTTTTCTTCTAGTACAGAACTACAGTTTCCTTGAGTTTTAGCAATATCAAAAACACTTACAAATTTCAAAATAGTAAATTTGACAGTTAAGGAGTTACCAGTATTTGAAAAAGAAATTGACAGTATATACATACTGAACATTTTAAATTAAATTTCGTTGTTATTCTCTATAGATCTTTAGCTATAACTAATATTTCTAACAATGGGACAAAGTTAAACTATTGCTCTGTAATAAACTTTGAAAAATGTCATGTTAAATACTAAAAGACCTTGCATTAAACATTAAAATTGTGTAGAAAAAATATTTTTAAATTATGTCTCCAGATACAGGAAAAAACATAAGCAGCATCAATTCTATGAAACACCAAGAATAATATATCTTATGATTACTACAGATAGAAAGATGCTAATTTAATGTTAATAGAAGAGTTAAATATTATTTTCCAGTAACACAGTATCAATCATTTTCAAACTAATATAAACTAAGCTTCACCTTTAAAATGTAACAAAATGAGGCACATTTCAAATACGAACACATTCTTATCCTATGCCTTATTTTCCAATTGATTTACTAAAACAGATAATATAAATCACTCTAAAAAGTATATGACATTTTCTAACTACAGAAAAGAATTACAAATATTAAAATAACAATAATATTAAGCTGTATTACCATTTTATAATTCCTATGGTCTGCCTGAGATATTATTTCTTTCAGAAAAGCATTATACCCATAATATTCATAGTTCTTTAGCTTCTCATAAATTCAAACTTTTTAGAGACCCTTCTGTACATAAACACAGAAGGCCTACAAGCAATCACACATAGAAAGTACACCATTCAAACTCAACTTAAGTTACCATTTATACTATCAGGTTACCACATTCTAAAATACTCTGTATTCCATGGACTAAAATAATTTTTCTTACATAATTAAGTCACTCATTTATTCACCAAACATTTTTTTATTATCTTCAATGTCATAGATGCTGGGTATCACACATATAATGACAAAGACAAAGATTTCATTCAAATTCAGTCCACCAGAGAAGACAGAATGAAAACAAAGAATTGCAATGTGTTCTGATAAATGTTATAAAGGAACTCTGTACACACTATATCTTGAAGGATGAAAAGTAATCAAATCAACTTGGGTGAACTAAAAAAGTTTCAAATACTGAGAAAAGGTCTGCCAAGAGAGAAAGAAGAGAAGACAGGTCATTCTAGGTAAAAAGGAATAGGATTTATAAAAGCAGGAAGACATAAACAACATTACTATATGTTCATTAAAAAAAAAAAACAGCTGAAATGGTTGGAGTATAAGGTTATCAGGCAGAGAGTAGTAGGAAATGCGTTTGGAGATGAATATACAAAAGAGGTAATTAATGTCTTTTGATAATATTAAGCCTCACTGCAGAGAGTGGTGAGAAGTCCATGAAATGTTTTCAATTAGTTGACAAAGACATATTAAATTAACCAACTTCAGGCACAGGTCCTAGGAACACTTGGACAAATATGATGATACCATCTCTGACTCAGGAAGCTTACAGTCTAATGACTGAGAAAGATTTACACAAAACTCAAGAAATTATTCCAGTGTGCTAAGAGAAAACTGAGCATCCTGGAGGAGCAGCAGCAAATCTTGAGGGTGGGGAAGTAAGGAGTTCCCTTCAGAAAGGTACAGATTATTCATTTCAAGAACCTAAGATTATTATTATCTTTTGGGCCAGTAATTATATATCCAGAAATCTGTCCTAAGGAAAACTGAAATTTTTTTTAAAGATTTCAGCTCAAAAATGTTAATAACTTGTAATTGTAACGAAACATTTAAAACAATCCAAAAAGAAGAGTTAATAAAAAACTATGGTATCTTCTCTCAGAGGAAAAATAGTAAGCCATTAAAACAAAATTTATGAAGAAAAGAAGTGTTTCTGTGCTATTTAAATTAGCAATGACAAAACGTCATTCATCAACATTTTCCAAAAATTAAAAATATAAGGCAGGTGGTGCTAGAGGAAAACACCACTCATATGTTAGTCTTGAGAAGATAAATTCCTATAATATCTAAAAAATAATTTGAAATACATTTTAAAATTTAAAACAGGCACACTCTCTGGCCCACATATTCTATCTCTGGGAAGCTCTACTATATGAATAAAAATTCCACTACATATGGCTGTAAGTTAAGGAATATTTATTATAGCAAAATCTACAAAAAGCTGAAAATAATCTTAATGACCACCAATAAAATATTAGTTGAATACTCTGTGGTATAGACAGATTATGAAATGTTATGCAGCTATTAAACAAAATGTGGCAGGTCCATACTCACTGATATAGTACATGTTCATGCTGTGTTGTAAAGTGGGGAAAAGATGCTGCAAACAACTGTATATTTAATACAGTATCACTTCTGTAAATAAACTGCCTAAACTTTTACATAAGTGTTGATATCTGCACATGGCTCTATTTCAATGGAGTAGGATACAGAAATATACCTAGTAGGCTAAACCTCATTTGCTTCGTAAAAGAGAATGGGAAGGCAAGGAAAAAAAACTGCTAGAAAATTTTTTAAATGTGTATACCATAAATTAAGCAAATATATAAAATAAAATTCAGTCAGTGATTATAACTAGAAATGTATAAAACCTGACTAGAAGATGACCAAGAAATAAAGTAATAATTTAATTAAAGCATATGTTTTTAGAAAACCCTTAACCTAAATTCCTATAATACTTTAATATGATATTGCAATAAGGCACAGAAAAATTTATGTTGCAACCATTAAGGGGAAAAAACAGCATACCAAAATACATCACAGTAAGAAATGATTTAAAATATCTAAACAAAAAATCTATAAATAGAAAAACTTCAAGAAGTATACCAAAATTCTACAGCAGTTGTCTTTGGATTAAAATTTACATTGATATTTTTTCTTATTCATGTTTTCTAGGTGTGTCATATAATATTTGTATTTAAAAAGGGACTTTAATGTGTATAGTATTAGATCAGCTGATACTGGATTCAATAGGTCAGATCAAGAAAACAATGGTTTTTGAGGCTTAAAAGTCAATAGCAATAACTTCTCAATCCCCTTGAAACTGGAGAGACTATAACACATTTATTTTTACATTCTAATTTGTAAGTATGGGAAACTGAATTTTTTCCTTATCAAAACAGAAGCACTTTATTTTATAGAAGATGTAGTGGGTTTTGTTACTAATAATAAAAATTTTTGTGATGAGCATCCCAAGGTTGCAAGGAAAGCAACCAAGCAGAAGCCAGAGCAGGAAAAGAATCAAATTCAAAGAGAACAGAAGTTTATTAAATAGCCCACCACCATCACTAGCATCCTCATCATCACCACCATCAAATGTTTACCTAGGGCTGAGTATATATGTCAGGTATTTTCATGCATATCACTTAATCCTCATCCTGACTTAAGTGAGTACAGTTGCAATCCTCATTTTAACGGTAAGGAAACTGAGATTCAGAGTGGTTATACTCCAAGTAAAAGTTAAGAAGCCAGGATATGAACCAAAGTCTAACTTCAGAACCTATACTCTCAACTACCATGCAATATAGCCAGGCTAATTATAAAATATATTACTCAATGAGTCTCTACTGAGAGCAAAAGAGGGCACTGTAAGCAATATGTCCAGACCACATGCATAAAACAAGACTGTGCCAGGCAAACAGGAGGCATAAAACAGGACTGTCCCAGGCAAACAGGAGGCATAAAATAGGACTGTCCCAGGCAAAGGACGTAACACATTTATCAACAGTTCACAATTATGAAACTTTGATTTGACATTTGGCAGGGGGGCGGGGGAAGAAAGAAGGAAAGGTAGACAGCATTATTTAGCATAGCTTTCCTTACAACAGAGTGCTGAGAAGGAATATAAAGACAAGAGCACTCACTCAAATAATCACCCAGGAGACCTGATGACTTAAGAGTTCTACTAAAAATCAAACTGAACAAGCATTCCACTTGTTAAATCAGTCTCAGAGACTTATTTATCAATCAACTCTGTCTCATCTAAAACAGACTCAAAATTTAGATTATAAAATCTGTAAATGAATACCTAAGAATATATATATAAGAAAAGTATTACCTGGAAGAATAATAGCATCAAAACAATTAAAGACATAGTTCCAACTTTATCAAATAGTGACCACACTGCTTTTGGGGGTTTCAATAGCAACAGAAGAGTTTGTGTCATAAACAGCAGCTAAACCACATCAGCAGGCCTGAGGTTAATGAGTACGGCTTTAATACTAGCTAGGTCCAAAAATTTTGATCAACTTCAAAACAGCTAACAAAAACTTGGTAAACAGGATGAGATAGATAAATCAAGTAAAATAATTTAACTTAATCTAATCCCCAAAGCCTGAAATTTAAACATAGGTAAAGCCAACTACTAACAAGCCTAATTAC